>JARYHS010009186.1:201098987-201698987 GCA_031002005.1 Vandiemenella viatica
AATTTCATGCTGCTCCAGGCTGTATTACAAACAAATTCCTGCTTGAAAATAATAGTCCAGGCTGTATTACAACGGAATTAGTGCTTGAAAATCATATATCTTGGGAATGACAACAGCAGTATTCCTACGATATTACTGGATGTTGTAGCGGAATCGCGATCTCCAGTAGACACGGGGAAGTCTTGGTTTGGTATATAGGAGTTAGGATCAGGATTAATTTTAAACAAGACAAAGGTATATGTTACATTTCACTTTCAAACCAGCGCTTATCGATGGTTTCTCCATCTGTTGGCCGCTATTGCAGTTAATAACGGTGAATGGCAGTAAAAAGCGGTTTATATAGGTGGTGTGTTCTAGTGGTCACTATCGAAGTTAATAACGGCTTCAACTTGTAATGAAGCTATATTACGGGGAGATGGCTGTAACAAAAAGCATAATCAAGTGGTTTACAATGGAAGAATGCATGCTGAAAACCGGTTTAATGGTCACTAAATCAAAGAAATATGATAAATTTTGGTACTATCGCAAATAATGTCTGCAAAGTAGTATTTAATGTCGTCAGTAGTAGCGACATCTGTTGGTCGCTATCGCAGTTGATAACGATCGAAGGAAGTAGCAGCACACGCCTTCACTGCCTTATTGTAACAGGCAGGGTATTATGGAGGTTTTGCTGGTTGACATTTCCTCCTATTTGTGGTAGATGTTGCACGTCTTCTGATATGGTAAATCTTCATATAGGCGTTTTTTTTTTTATTATTGATGAAAAATCTTCAGTGGTCGGTTATGTGGTCGAACATCCATCGGATAATTGCCAAGCTCGTTAACCAATGGATTTTTAAATTTATATCATTGTTTGTAGAACTTTTTCGCAAGCTCGCGGAACGATCTTTCAGCATTGGTAGATTTGCAGCTTCATGCAGGGCAGAGGTAGGAAACCTTGTGTCAAGATGTAAGTCTTTCTTCAGAGCTCTGTTTTGTATTGTTTGCACGCGGCGATGATGTGTCGCTGGACAGGCGTACTCGAGTATCGGCCTGACCAATGAGCAGTAAAGACGCACACCCATAGATGCTGCGAGATTGCTATACCTGTTCAAAATTGGATACAGGGCTTGTAGTCTGGCAGTAGCTCTTTTCGAACATTTTCTATGTGCGCATGCCACGTCAGTCCACTGTCGAGTGTCACACCGTGATAGTTGACTGTTCTGGCCCATGGTATGTTTTTCCTGTTTAACTGAAGCTGAAGGACAGGTTGAATTCGCTGACAAGGTCCCAATCTTCTGGTGAGCACAAGTGCTTTAGTTTTGGCGGGGTTGATTTCAATCCGCCACCGCCTCGCCCAAGCTACTGTCTACTGCAGGACTTCCTGCAAGCGCAGGGTGGTTACTGCCCTGCTGCTAGTAAAGAACGCCGTATCGTCAGCGTTGGTGGCAGTATGGAATGTTGGCTGAGTTGGCACGTCAGCGGTGTAGAGTGAGTATAAGGTCGGTCCTAACACAGAGCCTTGAGTAACACCTGCCATGATTAGTCGTCGAGATGAAAGTTCTGCGCCAACTCGTATGCAGAAAGTCCGTCCCTCGATATACGACCACAGCAACTTGATTAAATGAAGTGAGAATCCCTGGTCATATAATTTTATCAGGAGTCCCGAGTGCCAGACGGAATCAAAGGCTCGTGATATGTCTAAAAGCACCAGGCCACAATATTCATCGTAGTTGAATGAATGCGTCGCAGCCTCTGTAACTCTCATCAGCTGTTGGATGGTCAAGTGGCCACGACGGAACCCTAGTTGGTAGTGGGAAAGAATGCCGGATAGTTCGATGTGACGGTTAGGTGCCAGAGCAGGAGGCGCTCAAACACCTTGTTGACTGCTGGCTACAAGCTGATAGGGCGGTAATTTTGCGGCAAGCTTGGGTCCTTCCCACTCTTATGAACTGGAACCACCTCCACGCGTTTCCACCAACGTGGGTATGTCTTCGTCTGAATTATAGTGTTGAAAAGTTTAGCAAGATAGTCTACAGCTACCAGCGGAAGGTTCTTTCAATCTCTAATTCCAAATCTTCCAATTTCCAATCTCGTCAGGACCCGTGGCTTTATGCGGCTGCAGTCTGGCTACACAGCTGAGGATCTCCTGAGGAGTGACAAGCTCGATATCGTGCACTTCATCATCACCAGCCTCCAGGAGAGCATTTTGACGACAGTTCACGATGACCACCTGTTCGACATCTCCTCGAGATGGTTGAAAATTTCTTTGGAACACATCGGCCAGCGCAGTTGATTTGTCTACAGAACGGTAAATGTCGCCGCGCTCACCTTGGAGGGATGGAAGTCTACTCTGATTTTTGGTGAACCAACGGGTTTGCGACCCGAGTGTTCCATCTTCCAGACGTAACATCGAGAGGTGGGATTCCCACCTCCGATTTCGATGCTCCGACACAGACACTTTCAGCTCACGCTGGAGGCGATTTAACAACATTCTGGTTACGGGGTTTCTGGTGAGCCTCTACTCCTTGGCAACCCGGTTTTTGTGGAGGATCGCAGCAAGCGGGTGCAGTGTTAGATGTGGGGAAGAAGCAACGTGAGTCTGCATTGGTGTCGTAGCTGTAGTTACATTTTTTACTACACTTTCGAAGAATTCTAAGCCGTCATCAATATTTCCGTCAACTGGGAAGTCTTCCAGTGCCTCCGTTAACAACTCCCTGTACTTTCTCCAGTCAGTCTTCCGAAAGTCGAAGATAGGCCTGTCTGTCGGCTGCCAGGAACCCACGCCAACTTCCATTATAACAGGCAGATGATCGGATGACATACTGTCCATTGTAGAGGCTGCGAAAAATCCTGTAATACCCTTAGAGATGAGGACATCAAGGATATCCGGTCTGCCTCTGCCACTTGGAGAGTGTGCGTTCTTCAGGTGTCCAAACACAAATATTGTGTCTGTTGGACACACACAGCAGAATTTTACCTGCTTGATTGGTGATCCTGCAGTGCCAGTCTGTTTGCCTAGCATTGAAGTCACCCCCAATTAAAAGCTTGCCATGGATGCCAGTGATGTAAATTCAGCCTCGAAGAGATACCACCGTGGTGGACGGTAGGCTGAAATGTCGGAGATACTACCATTAGCCATGATCACCTCAAAACCGACTGCTTCGATGAGTTGCAGGGATGGAAGTGGAATTTCATGGTGTGGAATTCCTCTTTTAACGCAGATGGCGACGCCGCCTCCAGCCGTGAGACGATCTCTACTGTAACAGTTATAATTTGCAACTACGGCGCGCACTTCTGGCTTTAGATGTGTCTCGCTGACAAGACACACGTCAATGTTACGCTGCTTAAGAAACTGGCGAAACTCCTGGAGTTGGTTAAGGATTCCGTTAGCATTCCATACACAGAATGTGAGAGCATGGATGTGCGGCCGCCTATCCATGATGGGTGGAACAAGAGCATTTCTTTGTGGCAAGGGCAGTCGTCATGCTCGTGGTCATCTGGTCGATCCGTTGAGTTCATCATAGATTCCGACAAAGTCTTTCAAAGACTGCCGGTGCTGGATCGTTAGGCTGCTTGTTGCACTGAATGGGTTTTTCCTTAGCTGCGGCGTTGCGCGGTTTGTCATCAGAGGTCACTGCTACCTGCGTTGAAGGAGTGGGAGCCTTATGAGTAATACTGTATTGTTCTAGACGTTTTCCTCCCACGGCTTCAACGAAAGAGCGACCATCAGTATGGCGGCTGACTGGTTAGGAATCTGTCTGCTTCTTTTGATTTTTTTTTATTGGGTTGTTGTGGAAGACTCTTGCACAGCTTGTTGTTGGTTATCCATAGTACTTGACTGTTCCTTTTTGTCCAGATTTTCTCGTGCTGTGATGAGGCCACGATGGCGGTCTCACGCCTTCTTGTAGGCGCTGCAATCCTTGTAGCTGGCTACATGGTTTCCTCCACAGTTGCTGCATTTAGCGGAGTCACGTGACTTCGGCAATAGACAGTTGTTGGAGTCATGTTGACCTGCACATTTCACGCAGACTGACTGCATTCTGCAATGTTGAGCCACAGGGCCAAATAATTGGCAGTTAATCATTGCGGTGGCCCAGTCGAAGATTGGAGCTTCTCTGTGGTGACTTTCAAATGGCAAATGGTTTCCACCTTGAATATTTGACGGTTGCGTGGCGTATCTGGAATCACAACAAGCAACAGTGGCATAGCGATGCCGGTGCCAGGGCGGCGCAGCTGAGCCGCTGTCTGTACGTCATAACCGATGTCCATTAGTTCTTCTTTCAGCTCAGCGTTTGGAAACGTCCGTGGCATATTGCGAAATACCACCTTCAGCATTTTGACAGCACCGGTTGGAAACGTAAAGTAGGGCGTCTTTTTCTCGTCAAGGAGATTCATCACTTTAGTGAAGTATTCTACAGTAGTAAAGGTGAATTTGATCTTGTCTCCTCCTGCCGTCTTGGCAGTGAAACGATCCTTCGCGATGTTTTTCACCCAGTCGTGAAGCTTCTTGTAGCTTTCCTCAAACTGTACAACGATGGGTGCAATGTGAGAAATTTTCACTCTATTTGGAGTCTCATCTTGCAATGGTTGGAAGGGATTACTCACTTCCATCCTTTCTCGATCGAGTGAAGGAGAAGGTTTCGCCATGCGACGTGGAAGCACGAATCCTTCACTATTGAGGCTGGTCGGCTGCGTATCTTGGACTGCTAGTTACGAGAATTTTAGATGAAATTTTGTCTTCAAGTCATGGTAAGTACTAGCAGTCTTGACGTTGGTGGGCCCACAACTGCCATCCTTAGTTGAAGGTGAAACTCCCTTCTTATTTTTCTTATTGGCTTTCTTATCCATGTTTGACAAGGATATTTGCGACACTGGTACCCTGAGCTTGGAATAGGTACGTAATTCAGCACGTGTTGCTTCGTTATTACCAATAGGAGTGGCGGAGTGTATCTCAGCATTGAACACGTGAGTCGTGCAGGCTACCGTTAACTTGATGCCAGTTAAGCATTGGTTCATCTCCCAATATGTCATTTCTACTGCCGGCGAAGTCGTGTATGATGTAGTACTTGGCCCGCTTGACGCGACAATACTGCAAGTGCTTTCCTCTTCATAGATCCTTCCTTAATTTCAGGCAAACATTCATGACCGAAGGAAATAGAGACACACGAAAATAGGAAGAAGAAAGAAAGACTTGTTCACAGCGAACAAAATAACTTCAACGAGAAAATAAAACGAAAAATTAAGATAACGAAACCCAACAAAAAATAATACGAAATAAATACACAGTCTTTACACTGATTTACACTATTTCTCTTGTTAGAGCGAGAGAAAAAAACGTGTAAATGAATGTTTTATAGAGCAGGGAAATGTGATCGTGTTGCTACGTAAACAACATAGTTAATAACTATTAGCGTTTTACGATGGTAGTATCATCTAGTGGTAGCTATTGAAATTAATAACGGTGAGAGAAGCAATAAGCCGTGACTGATGCACTGATAGCGGGGAGTTGAAGAGCAATTACAGAGCTGTCAGATGGAGGTGCTGACAGTTATTTGAGTAACCCGTTATCATTTTGGCCGCTACTTGCTAAACGGCTTTTTTTAAAAATAACGGTTATTTATAGCCGTTTAGTTGTTTGTGACCAATCTCTAATTGTGGGTAATTGTCTCTGTTGAGTGTTGACTGTTAAGTTTCTGCAGTTTAGGTTGTAATGGTTAAAAAAAAAAGATCTAACACGGTAAGATATTTTTGTTCAAGTGTACCCTTATTTATACGCACCAAGTACAGTCTTTCCTACCATTCCTCTGAATTGAAAACATGTATGAACGTTTTTTATTTCTTTTCTCTACTGTCCCTTTTCCATCTGAAAATGCAGAAATGAGAGCAGACCATAATTTGGGAATGGCAGGATATTAAATTTAAGAAAGGCACGTAAATGGTAAAAAATAAAGCATATGGTGCAAACTGTCTGTAGTTAATTTTGTAAGTCTGTTGGGGAGAGCAAGCGGTTCTGTTACTGATTGCTACACTGCGAATGTATTCTTGCTGTTACGCTAAAAGTTTTGATTATACGGCAGCAGTACTAACAGTGATCTTGGTTAGTTTGGAATGTAGGTTGCACCACAATTTCAGTTGTTAGTCGGTGATGTAGTAAATGGCACGAGGATATTAAGCTTTCATTTTTAATTTATTGTGTTTTAGAGGGCGTCATGATCCTGACCAAATCGCCCCATACATTCGTCGTCTCACGTGTATTGCGATCTATGCAGACTGGTACAAAATAACAGCATACACTGATGATTTCAACATAAGCTTTGTGTAATTCATATTATTACATCTGCATATAACCGGATCATCTCGAACGTGACCTGTTAGAGTCAATAGAAGTATACGATACCAGCGGATCTGCTTTTCATCTCAGGAAGCAGTGACGTCAAGTAATGCGGCAATTAAACGCGATTTGTTTTTATTTGCAACCAATAACTCATCAAGTATACATTGCAAAACACTAAATTTATTATTGCATGCGTCTTAGTCTATTTAAGGTTCATGCTAATGGTGTATAATGAAATTAATTTTGATAATTTATGCTACACAAACTAGGAATCTTGATGAAGACAGTGTTGTTATTACCCGAAATATAGTTAGCGATGCATTAAATGTGTTTAGGTATGTTTGCATAGTTTGATTTTTTTAGTGGTATTATAAGTTGGTTAGGTTGAAATGCAGTATGAACAAAAATGTTCCTGTCAGAGGATAAGGCATGAGGAATTTAACTATCATTAGTAATTTCAATAGCTCCAGGCTAAAGACAACTTTCTCAACCAATGTGACAGCTGGAACTGCCTAAAAAAAAAGTTCAAGCAGAGTTGTGCTGCTCCAAGTTGTACTAAACTGTTTTGCTGCTTGAAAATTAAACATTTTATGATTGACTACCACAGTATTACCTCATTTGGTGTAAACTAGTTTTGCTGGTATTGTATGCTGTTATTAACCATGGTTTATTGTTGTTATCTGTTATTAAAACACATTTATTGTTTTCTTTCTTTGGTTTGTTTTTGAAGCCAGTTGGAGATGACAGTGCATCCAACAGTGTAAGTGGCTCTGCTGTCCCTAGTCCTGTAACTGTTAACCATGAATTAGGAGAAGACGGAAAAGAAGATAAAAAGTGTCCAATTTTTAAGCACCCCAACTTTCAGGTAAGATATTTCTTCTTCTTTCTTTAAATAATAATATTTAATCAGTTTGGATACTTATTCAATTAACTGTAGACACTGTTTGTATTCATAATAGTATTCTCTTATACTTATACCATGTAGATCTGGATTGTTGGTTATTGCTACTGTGAATTCTTAATTAAAATGGTGTGTTGGTGTCAAATTTTTTTATTTAATATAAACCACACATTATGTAAAACATGTTTGTCTGCCAATTATAGATGCTTATTACAGATAGGATTTTGTTGTCCTGTTTGTATTGGAGATTTGGGATTACTGGAGATCGCGATTCCGCCAGGAATTGTCATCATAATACTGCAGTGGTCAAACGCAAGACTCCACTATAAATTCTTCCCTAAGTACATTTAACGGTTTCATACTGGTCCAGGCTGTATTACAACCTAATTTGTGCTTGAAAATAATGGTCCAGGCTGTATTACAACGGAATTACTGCTTGATAATAATACGTCTTGCGACTGACTACATCAGTATTCCAACGATATTACTATATGTTGTTGTAGCGGAATCGCGATCTCCAGTAGACCCGGAGATTTTAGTACATATATCTAGATGTCTATAAGCTGAGAGAAAACTGTGGGGCAAATGATTATCTTCTTTCAGTATAGCGTAATAAATAGAATTTTAGGAGAAACAGAAATATGTTTAATGTATAGTTCTGAACACCTGACGACAAGGAAAAGACTGCTGAGATTCTGTAGTACAACATAAGTATTTTTTTACTTATGTTACTTTCATTAGCATCATATTTGACATTACATTAAGATACTGGTAAGTATGGTTCCATATATATTGTGATCTACAAAAGCATTCTACATTACAGCATGGGATTTCAGCATTTGATGTGAGTATCAAGGCTCTTCCACTGTGTCATTGAAATGTAATCTTCACTGATTTGCTGCTGGATGATATGGAAAGATAAGCTCTCATTGGCAAGCTCTGCCATCATCCTCAGGTTTTGATGACAGACAATGCCATCATAAGCAGTCATCTTCTGTATCCTAAGGATGATGGCAGAGCATGTTGTCAAAATCTTTTCTTTCCAGAATGTCATTTGGCATTGAATTTGTGAAAATTGCATTTCAGATTTCTCAGTTATTAATTTAATTTACATTAATTTCATGAGTACCATATTGACTTTGTCATTATTTCAGCTACATGTAAGTAATTCCATCTGTTTTTTTGATCCGTAGTAGCACCGAGTTTCTACTTCAAGAACATGATATAACACAAGGTTTTATTTATATGACACCTTCTTAGTTTTACATTTTGCTCGTGGACTTAGTCAACATATAATCTTCCTGAAATAAACTCACAAGTGGTGAATTTCCCCTTCAGCATGTGAATGAAATATCTGCAAGTTCAATTAAATGCTGATTGTGGAACATATTGAAATTTGAAAATAATTTCTGTTTTCCCATATTTATTTACAATATTTGAAAATAAGATGGTGTAAGGTACCTATAAGCTCGCCAAAACCATTCCCACTAGTTATTCCCAGTTGTAACATATTCTACTGAACGATTTTGAAGTCTCTTATAGAGAACAGAAATTTCACGTAAATTAATTTTCAGCTTAATTTTCCTGCATTCATTTCCACAACTAAAGCTCGCTGTAAGAATCATTTTTAAGTTTATTCATTATGTCTGGAAAAATTTAGTTTAAGAAATAAGTTGGTTTGTTTATGTTTTAAACCACGCGGTTAGGAAAGTAAGAATTGAAGATTTGAAATAACTTTGAATTGATTAGTCACAGCCGATCTCTTATATAGTCATAGTCAGCACTGTCTAGAAAATTAATTAATTTGGCAAAGTTTAATTAGTGGTTTTAATTAAGAGAAAAAATAAAGTTTTTAACTAAAAGGTAAAGAATTGAGAAATTTATATCAGTTGATAGCCTAAATTGAGAGGATTACGTATACATAATGGTTTCAGTAAAAAGCATCAGTAAGATAATTAATATTTTGTAGATAGATTGTCGTTAATTGTTCAAAAGTGCAACAAATTGTGTCAAGCTGATGATGTAAGAGACTTCGAGGTTAATCTTATAAAAACCCTTTTGAATGTTGAATTAAATTAAAATAGACAGAATATGATATCAGTAAGCTCTTGTAGTAACTGCAAGCTAAACCATTTAGTATATTGCGAGATATTAATTTTTGAAAGAATTTGCTGACGTCATAGGAACGGGAAAGGTGATAAAAGTACCTGCAGCCATCTTGAAATTGCCTAGTCTTTCAGCAGATTTGAAACGGTCAACTTTATGTCAGTTAGTGAAGCGAACTGCTCCACACGGTAGTTCTGGCACATTGTAACATGCCGTAATCGTATTCTCACTAAAGTTAGGGGGACTTTAGTGAGTTTGTCTTCTTGTGGAATGTGCTTAGCCTGTCAATCTTTTATATAACTGTTGTCCAATGTCTTATTCTGGTACTGACAATATAAGTGTGAACTTTTCAAGAATATAAGTATTTTGTGATCCTATAACTGTGTCAAGTGATTTTTTTTGTTGTTGTACCTTTCGCATTTGGGGTTATAATACGAATGCGTGGTGGCCGTTTTATTAAATATTAAGTTACCAGAAGGCTACACAGCTCATGAACTAAATTGTTCAAAGTTTAGACAAAGTGTTGCAAGCCCCCATGAACATCTCGGCCTAACAATGGGATGGGGAAAAATAACCCGCAACTTACCGCAGATGAAGACAGAAGAGCCAGATGAACACCATTCACATGGTGTCTTCCAGTGTGTACTCATATTTCACCTGCCACATATGTCTCACCCCTTCTATGATTAAAGTTATGAACTCAAATGTTGTAAAGTGTGGTCTTTTGTGCGTGTGTGTTTTCTTGTGTTCATCTGGCCCTCCTGTCTTTATCTGTGGTGACGGGTTATTTATTTGGGTTTTCCATGGTTTCCCCAAATCACTCCAGGTGAATGCCGGGATGCTTCCTTCAAAAGGCCATGGCCGAATTCTTTCCCATTCCTTGCCCCCCATCCTTTCCCGTCTAGTTGTTATAGGAGACGTTAAGCAGTTAAAAAAAAAAAAGGGTTATTTTTCCCTATTGTATCTTATTTTCAATGCTTCATGGCAGTTTCATTGTCACCATTATCCAATTATTTACAATAATTGCATAGTAAGAAGTAAAGTAAATGTGTACAAGACATTGTTGATTGGGTGAGTCCAAAGAGAAATTTGGTTGTGTAGTGGTACAATGAGATGTGGTCTCTGAGAGGTATAAAGAATGTCATGAGTAAAGATAAAATCGGGAATGAAAATATCAGGAAGAGGCTAAAAGTAGAACCATTTAAAGAGATGTTAATAGGGAAAAGACTGCAGAGTCTGGTGCGTGATATGAGGATGGAGGAGGGAAGAATGCAAAAGTTAGCACTGCTGAACAGCAGGAAGGGAAGGAGACAAGTTGGAAGACCTGGGCAAAATGGATGGACCAAGTGAAGAAGGACGCAGAGGCTAAGAGAGTTTTTTGGAGAAAAAAATCTTGGAATGACCACCAGACTTAAGTGTGTTAAAAATATTTAATGGCAATAAGAGATTGGTGGATGAATTAAGAGTAGCGCATGAAAGGAAAAAGATGACCATGACCACAAGCTGACACTCGATATCATGCAGAAGGATGTCAGGAATTGGAATGATGAATAATTAACCAAAAGTCATGAAAGAATTTAAAATTCATAAAGTGCAAAATACTCAGAAGGGGAAAAATTGGTGTGTAGGGAAATTGCCACTGGATCATGCCTTCCATCGTATTTAAATCAAATTGCATTAAAGATTCTGATTCTGTTGTGGCTGAACCTATAGTTTAGTGTGAAATCAGAGCCACAGAAAGCCCTGGCCAATCTCTATAAAGTAAAGTCCAAAAAATTCTTTGTCACACCAGGAATTGAACCAAATACTCTAAATTTTCAGATTGATGTTGTTAGTGCATCTGTATCATGAAAATATCACCTATGAATCTGAACCACATGAGAAGTTTCAGATGGACTTGATCCACAAACAAATTTGCTTATTGACATAAGGTTTGTGTCAGTGCCATCCTGCCATCGTCAGTGGAAAGGTGTGGTTTATTTCCTTATTTTTGTTTTGCTATCCAGTTTCTTGTAATGAGTGTGTGTGAACTAACTCTGTCTCTGTCGGTTTGTTAAGTTTTCACGGCTAAATGGCCTAACCAATCTTGTTGAAACTAGGCAAGCAAATACTATTTGCCATTGGAGAGGACATGGGGTACTTTTTTCTTAAAACTAACTGAACAGCGATAAATGCATAGTCTGTGTAAGTCTTTGTAATGCCATGTCAGAGAGTGAGCAGGTGGCTCCGTGGTTAGAGTACGTGTTTTCAAATGTTCTGGGTCTGGTCCCGGGTTTGAATCCTGGTGTTGTCAGGAATTTTTAAGTGTTGTTTTTGATCATATGAGCCATATCTGGACATTCCATTTGTTTGGATTTCACATTAAACAGTAGGTCCCACCATTTAGGGGTGGATTGCTTGTCAAATTGTAGGTGGCCAAATAATCCTTCAGGATCTCCCAGCAAACAACACCATATATGTTTACTTTTATATACTGTATTGATAAATAGCTGAATGGTGATAGACTGACAGTTGCATGTGTAATTCTGTAATGTTACATCGGTTGTTCAGGCTGTTTTTCTCTCACAGTCAGTGTGTTATTTGTTAATAAATTTCATTTACAGACAAAACTTAGTATTTAGTACAGTTGTTGATACTATTATTTTGTGTCTACCTAAAAATTTCTGGCATCAGTATATTTTGTCCTTTCTTTCATTTTGTTTTACATGCTATCATATAGGCTTATTTTTTCGGTTATGACTTTAAAAAAAACTTTAAAGGGTTCTTAACACGCACAAAATCAATAGCAACCATCTTTTAAAAGAGTTTAGAGTATTTTCATAGGCAGAAAATATGTTAATAGGTAGGGTTTAATCAATTTCGTAGGTCATCGAAAGTAGTATATAGGATTTTTCTGATTTCGGAATATATTTTCTTGAATTCATTTTCAGAGGCGTAGAATTAAATTATGATTCAAATGAGGTCTAACACTTTGAGTCTAGAAAATTTTGTTAAAGAGAGATGACAGTTTAAGTAAAAAATTATCACCTGAAAGCATGGAGTTAGAATCAATTTTTCTAAAACAGGAACATTAATTTTCAAATAAAAGTGATAATTAGTAGCTCAAAACGTTCGGCATAAAGAGATACATAACATATAAGAAAATAGAGTCTATAGTTAAAAGAGAAGTAGGTTCTTTAGGTGAAAAAATTTATTTTGATTGAATACGTAATGTAAATAACTTGCACTAATACGTACTGGAGAGCATAGTCTGTACATTTATATTAAAGGAGAATTTTCACGAGTCATGCAGAGCTATTTTGTTTCCGATTCTGACAATATTTACATAGTAAAAAGGAAATTAAAGTTTTTTTCACAATGGCAGACTATGATGTTCATCTGCTTAAACATTTAGTTTTCACATTGAAATACAGCAAGGACAGGAATTGATTTTTTTTTTACTTTACTAATTTTTATCTGAAAAACTATAACACCTAGAAGAAAGACTCTCATAACCAAAATTAACATTTAAATCATGTTTTACAACATATCAAAATTCTAAATCAATCGGAGTAAAAATATGGTTCCTCTTTGTTGAATCATGCTGACTCAGCCCAGAATGGATATAAGCAGGGCTGCAGAACAAGGGAAATGGCAGTATTTCGGCAGACCTGGATCAGGGAGGACAGGCGTATTGGTCACGGACCAATGTAGGGAAAAATTTGAGTAGTTACGCAGCAGCAGTGCTGGTCACCACTTCCTTCTAGATGAACTTATAATTTTCACAACTATCTGGGGGTTAGGAGGAAGTTGCTTACCAAGTGAGAATGATTTAAAATGCAATCATTTTAATTTAGGATCAAATTCTGATGCCTTTTCTAAAATTCGCTGGTAAATGTAAAAGAACTTACAATAAATCAATTTTCAAATCTTCAAGAAGTCCACAGTCTTTATTTTTAAACATACCTTTAACTGTTGGGGTGAAACAATAGTTTGGGAGGCCAAAAAATAGAAACTGTAGAAACCAGAGCATGGTTACAGCTTAGACAAGTTCTGAAGCAAACCCCAGCTTCAGGCAGGTTTAACAATGCCTCGCAGGCATAAATCAGACCTAAGGTGTAGCTCTGCCAAAGCAAGAGCATCTAAAGTTATTAGAACCCAAGAATCTGATGCTTAATCCTGAAGAAAGAAGAGAAAACCAAGCTGAAAGTCAAGCTATCCACAGTTAATTCCCAGTCCATCTTAGGTTTTTTTTGTTTGTTTTTAATTATGTTGCAATTTAATTCTCTTCTTGGTAGAATGTTAGGGTGATGGTTTCCCCGTCATATTATGCCGACTCAGTGTTTTTTGGAACACCTTTTGTGTAACTTACAGCTTTCTGTACCCAATTATAGCAATAAAATTCTAAGTGCATGCTTACAAAGTAATGGATAATAGATAGTATATATATTCACAGATAAACTATCAAAGAAATTATGGATCTTGTCAGCCATTTCATTCACATAGGGTTTTAAAGTACGGACCTTTCTCTTGAGACTGATTATGTCACAATTAACACCATTGGTGCAAAGAAACTAATGTGATATGCAAATCGCATTCAACAAAAACGTTTGCTAATTTGTAGAAACTTTTAACATTAATTTCTCAGCTTTCCAACTTCACATCAATCCATCGAGAGGCTGGCATTTTTCTACTTTGCATATTACTTTCAATTTAAATTATAAATATTTACTAAATACAACAAATTTCAATAATTGAAAAATTTACTTATAATGTGAGTTCTATTGAAAATACTGTTGTTAACGCGCTTTACTTAAAATGTAACTGTAGCGAACAACTACTTAACATAATCTTATTTTCTAACGTCAAATTTGATCCCAATATAATTAACACTTTTTTCCTTTTTTGTTCATTAAAAATCCTACATTTCCCTGACAGCTTATGTGCTATTTAGTCAAGATCAAAATCTACACATCCTCACTTACTCTCATTTATCCCAACAACATATAACTTAAGTTTTCTTAAAAAAAATTCTTATCTACCTGCCCTACCAGACTACTAACATTCCATGCTCCAACTCATAAAATATTTCTATCAACTCCTTGAGCATTTCCCAACCAGAGATCTGATTGGGGAATTATTTTGCTTCCAGGATATTTTATCTAAAAAGCCATAATTTAATATGTCATTTGAGAGGAAGGATTACAGTCTTTTTGGGACAATCTTTAGGTCTTTAATGCCTTGGCTTCACTTTGTATTCTGCGTCTCTGTCCATTGAGGATCTCTGATTCTTCCGTCTTTAGAACTATTTGAATATCCAAGGACAAGTGACGATTCCCCACTCTGCCATTCTCCAATCAGGATGTTGGTGGCAAGCAGTAACGAGCCTCACGAAAGAGAGATTGACATTTGGTTGAAAGAGGTTAATACAATCTCTCTCATGCCCTTACACCCCTGAAACACTTATATTCTCAAATTTTATCACATTCCTTGATGTTAATAATATTGACATGTTATCAAATATTTTTGAGGAAAGGTCTCCAATCACAATTTAAACCACTCTCTGTCTCATAAGATGAAACTTCTGTTCAAATATATGATGTAGCAATTTTACAGTGTGTTCCTAAATTCTCAAATAAGCATTTGATAAATCATATTTTGAAGCTGTCAGATCACTGGCCAGTACAGACAGAGTTACACCTGAAGGAGACGGCAAAGTAAGGTACCAAAATAATTTGTTTTCACAATCTGGCAGTATATGCAATAAGATTAAAACTATGCATCATGGAAGTCTCCTTTCTTACTTCTTCAGTTAGTTTTGCAAGTCCCCCACAAATGTTACTCTCTGCTGACAGGATTGCTTTTTTCACTGTTTTGCTGTCGTGTTTTTTTTTTTTATAGTTTGTTGATATAACCTTATGGTCTAGTATTATAAGGTTCTGTAATTAATAGAAGTTCCTCCGTAATATGTGATATTGTTTCAGCATTCCAGCAAAATTAACAACAAGAAGCGAGCATGGAGATCTGTGAAGCAGATTATAGCACAAGAACGGTCACTGCCATGGGGCGAGGATTATATTCATTGTAAGAAAATTATAAATATCAGCTTAAACACCTGATTTCAACTGTTCATTATGATATCATGACAACTTTTGTTGCTTCCAGTGTGACTTTTGGATTTTTATTTTTTGAAAAGTTCTAAAATTATTTAACTGAAAGAAAAAGAAGCAGGTTGAATCCATGTAAATTCAGGCAGGGTGGCTACCTTCATAGTGTCAGAAGTTTTTGAATTTAACATATGTTAAAATTCAGATAAAAGTAAGATACATGTAAATTTTTGTTTTGCCCCAAAAAATGCTGGTCCGAGATACAGGCCACAACAGATGGCATCCCGGGACCCATTTCTCACTTGCGATTTTCGACTAAAAGCTTAAAGTGTTCATCTTTGGAACAGTACAAGATATTTTGTTGCTTTTCTTTATTTTAAAGATAACACTTTTCTGTTTTAAATGATATTATCCATTTTAAAATGTGTTTTCAACTTCTTTTGGTGTAGCCTTCTAATTTTATTTTATTTATTTTTTTAATTAAAAAATTGCCAACCTCAAATATTTAGATTTTTTTATGGTTGATCAATAATATTTAGTACACTACATTCGCTGTAAAGGAAAACTTTCACTTTTTAGTTTAACAAGTTTTGGGAACATCAAAAAAAATTCGAGAATTTTACAAGAACTGTAAATATGTATATATATAGAATTTTACAGGAATAATATATATATACAGGGTGTTACAAAAAGGTACGGTCAAACTTTCAGGAAACATTCCTCACACACAAACAAAGAAAATATGTTATGTGGACATGTGTCCGGAAACGCTTACTTTCCATGTTAGAGCTCATATTGTGGACAGCTGTGATACAATACGCGATTCTCCAGAGCTGCATCAGCTCATCAGGGATTCCATGCGACAGAGGGTGGATGCATGTATCCTCGCTAACAGAGGACATTTTGAACATTTCCTGTAACAAAGTGTTTGAATTCACGCTGGTACGTTCTGTTGCTGTGTGTTTCCATTCCATGTTTAATGTGATTTGAAGAGAAGTAATAAAATGAGCTCTAACATGGAAAGTAAGCATTTCCAGTCACATGTCCACATAACATATTTTCTTTGTTTGTGTGTGAGGAATGTTTCCTGAAAGTTTGGCCGTACCTTTTATATATATATACCAAACGCCTCTGGAAACCCCTTCTTTGGTAAGTGATTGGTTTTTTATCTTATCCTATCCTAATGTTCAATATCCGCTTTTAGCGCCTTTGTATATATATCCGCTTTTAGCGCCTTTGTTTCCTAACAATCTATATATATATATATATATATATATTATTCTGTAAAATTCTTTGAATTTTTTTAATATATAAAATATATGTCATGTTAGGCCTTCTAAATATCCTGATAAGTACAACATGCCATTTTGGTTCTACAATTTTTCATAATTTATTTTCTAAAAACTTTATTGAAACAATGTGCTCAATGTGAGTGAGTAAAAACGTTAAATGAAACCAAGTTGGAACTGTTGAAATATTTTTAGATTCTTAATTGAATCTTCTTTATAATTTGAATGTAACAAAACCTTTTGGAACAATGTGGAACCATCTAGATTATTCCAGAGTTTAATAGAATCTGACGCTGGTTAAATTCTAGAATTTTAGCCTGGGTTAGAGAGTTTTGGGACAGCATTATAACAGAAGCTGTTGAAATCAGAACAGCTGCATCCTTAGTAAACATGGACACTGGATACCAGCTCAGTGTGGCCTGGAACACAGCTATCAAAAATGTTGAAACAGTTTCGCTTCGGTAAGGTGCAGAATAGTGGATGACATCATAGCACAGGGTAATCTTTTGTCTTTCGCCGTTTCCGTGGCACTGCATAAACGAAAAGTTGGTAGAAAAAGAGGGCAGAAATGGCCCAGAATTGTGACATTTATACACAGCTAGAAGCCTGAGAAGAGTTTATTAGGTTCTCCCCCCCCCTTAAGAATATCGGTTACTGCACCAAAAACCCTTTCCACAAGGTGTGAAGATGAATTAGCTTTCTTGCTATAGTCTATAATATAGGATAAGCAACAAGTATATCGTTCTGAAGTACAAACTGCTGATACCACTTTCTGAACTGTGCCTTATGTTGCGCAATAGTGATTATTTAAATCAATTCTTCTTGTGCGAACGAAGACTTTCCCGGCGTGTCGATGCAATGAACTCTTCACAGGTTTGCTGCCGGATAGCGTTTGTAAACGACGAGCTTTCGGCGACCAACTCCGTCGCCATCTTCGGGTCTGATGTTAGCGCTGCGGCGACCAGAGCTGCAGTGTTTACAAACGCTATCCGGCAGCAAACCTGTGAAGAGTTCATTTCAATTCTTCTTATTGAACGACATGCCACTCTCCAGCAGCACCATATGGATAAATATGCAGTGTTTACACAGTAAAGACATCCTCAAACCTTGTTTTTAAACCTCTCAGAAGAGCATTTAGGCTAAATGTTGAACGTAGGTCAAAACATCATCCACAATATTTGTCAGTGACAAGTAGGAAAAACTGGGAAAAATTCGGACCTTCCAGTATTTTGCTTGAATAGATTAATTCTTTCAAGAAAAAATTAAATTGTGGCCTTTGTTTTATTAAAATCAGACTGTCAACACCATTAACATTAGGGAGCGTCCATAAATTACGTGAGGTGAAATAGTGGGGGGGGGTCTACGGAAATCTTAAGTGAGGTTTCGAAATATTTGTTGGACTGTAAAAAGGTCTACAAGTTACGCAAAAGTCGATTTTAGAGGAGTATTTCGTCGAAATCTCACCAGAAGGAGGGGGGGGGGTTTCCGGAAAAAACACCTCACTTAATTTGTGGATGCCCCCTTAGTAAATAAATGTTTTAAATAAGCCATATAAGGTTTCCATTTCATCTATACAAAAAACTTTTAAATTACTTTAAGAAATGCCTGAATTGCCCCCCCCCCCCATTTACATCCCTTGGACCCCAAATTTCCTTGTTGCTGACATGGAAGCCCCTGGAGGATCAATATCGACTACTTTGGGAAACATTGCTCTAGTTTTAGAGATAAACTTCACCATCTAAAACCAAACCAAACTAATTGTTGTAGATGATGGTGGGGTGTCAGCTGAGTGTGTGATTTGGTATCATTTGAACCGACTTCAATCGAGTGAACGGGTCATAGTACTCGCTCATCTTTTACGGATTGCTTCATACAGATAATTACAAAGAAAAGTATGACCAACAGAGGCACGTGAAAAAGGGGGGGGGAAATACAGTTGCAACTGAAATATTAAGAACTTATCATATCATGATAATCCATACACTTAGTGGCAAGCAAGAAGAGATAAATTTCTATATTTGACAAAGCTTGCAGCAAAGTACTTGTCCGCACCAGGAAGCAGTGTTTATTCGGAGCAGCTTTTCTCTGAAGCTAGGAATGTATACTAAAAGAAAAGTAGTAAACTACTGCCTGACAATGCAGAAAAATTAGTATTTCTGCACCACAATCTTTCACTCCTAAATTTTAATTATGATGATTCAAGTGAATAGATATTTGTGTTACTTTTGCATTGAAATTGTGTATGTCGATTATACACATTTACTTTTATAATTTTAATTAAAATACCTTGTCATATAATTAATCAGTTTTATTTCAGGCAATTAACCAACTAAAAAATATTTTTTTTAAAAAAAATCCTAAGTATTTGGTATTCGGCCAAATAGGATAAAAGTTACCGAATACTGAATAGTTGCCAGATATTCGGAGCAAGTCTAGTCTTAACCCTTCATCAACAAGAGAGGGTGGATGTTGTAGAGACTGCTAAACAGTGACCTTATCTTCTGCTATACATTAATGCATATACAACTTTTAACCCTCAAATTATCATATGGTGAGAATCCTGAGGTTCAATACTACATATTAGACTTATTCACTCTCTGACCACAGTTCTCCTTGTGAGGTAGCAATCTTGGTCAGGCCCTTGTTTGAATTTTGTGGAACCAAATATATTGGTGTAAAATACTGGAGTTGTAAGGGATACAACATACTAGGTCAGGGGTGGGCAAATAGTGACCCACGGGTTACATGCAGCCTGCTAAGGGCATTTTTGTGGCCTCCCAAGACAGTCAGAAAAATCTGCCTCATTTTCAACTCACTGTATTTGAGAAATTGAATGAAATTAATGTGTAATCACAGGGAAAGGGGTTGTTTGCACATGAAAAGTGAAAGCATGTAAAATTGTTCGAAACAAAACTAGGTCTATTTGCAAGGCAGGCAGTTTTTGTCATTTTCCTTTATTATGAAAACAAAGTGCTTGAAAGTGTTTCTGCTAAGATTAATAATCATCTGCAGAGTTTGGAGGACGAGTTCACATGATTATTTTAGGACTTTGTGCCCAAAGTCAATTAGCTCTCTTAGCCCATCACTACTGATACAAACACAGCACCTGAGGAGCTACATATAGCTTGAACTTAACTGACGTGCAGTCAGATCAACCTGTGGAAGAATTGTTTAATTCTGTGGCATTAATTGGCTTTTGCAAATCTTTGTCTGCTGAAAAAAGTTCCATGTTTGAAGAAGTTTGCTGGAAAAATGTTCTATCATTTGGTTCTCCATGTATATGTGAGTAAAGTTTTCTTGCTTGAAGATCAACAAGAGTAAATAAAGATGTTCTTTGGCAGACATTAACTTGCAATAAATAAGTAATCTCACTCCTAATTTTTTTTTCTAAATTGTAGACAACTGTGATAGGGTACATGTGTCTCATTAAGCTGATTCTAAAATATGCTGGCAGCTATAGATGATATGAAATCAGCTCAGTAAATATACGGAATAAAATTGCTAGTAATATGGTACAATTTGTACCTTTCTGAAGTGCAAAGTTAACTAATGAATGCAATCATTTTAAAATGTGTGGTCATCCGTTAACTTCTACTTCCACAAAGTGGCATCTGAGCCAAAACGATCCCCCCCCCCTTTTGTACCAGGAAAATGATATAGGTAGTGGGTATGTACTATCCATATATTGGTGATACAGCCCGTATAGATATTCATCAATACATTAGAAGCATTACGTGAAAAAGAAGAACTAAATTAGCACTTAATGTCAGGCATAGGGGCAGGGGAAAGTTTCCTTTACCTATAAATGAAGTATGGTCATGGAACAAGTTAAATCAGAGGTCCTAAACAATATGTGTGAAAAGTAAAAATCCATATGTTACTAAGTGGCATATAACCTCTTCAAAATTAGCAATAATAATTTTAAGGTTCATGCTCATAAATGTGCAATAGTAAGTCAATGTGCAACAAGAGGAAGGATTTCAGAGAATATGAGTAAATTGTTCTTCTCAAGTGCACAGAATGACTGATTTTAGATCTGTTTTACCCAGGACAAGAAAGAGTTAGTGGATTAGTGAAATTACATTTCCGTTTTTAAGAGCTAGTTTCTGTTTCCAGTTCATTATTACATTATGATAATGTAGTTATTTCTTTCCATTCCAGATGGTACAATAGATGCACCTCCCTCATTCAAGCCATCTAAAAAGTATTCAGACATTTCTGGATTGCAGGTACGAATCTTAATTTTTATTAATTAGAAACAGTTGCAACAATTTAATTATGAATTATTCATTGCATAATTGTAGGCAACAAAGAACTATGCTGATTATAGAAAACTAGTGGATGTGATAGTAATGCAAGTCATCATGTTAGTTAAAACAAAAATATTATGAATATATCTTTAATCTGGTACTAATTCCCCAATTTATTACTAACCATGAAAGAAAATATGTATGATACATAGTGATTTAACTTTTAGTGCAGTAGGACTTTAAAAATTTGTGTATCTTTTCCATTTCTTTTAGGCAAGATACAAGGATCCTCAAACAAAGCTCCTATATGCTAATGCAGAAGAATTCACTACAGTTCGTTGCCTGCCCATGGACATTACAGCAGGTTACCTAGCTCTGCGCAGAGCAAATAATCCTATGGGGTAAAATATGGCTTAATGTACAATACATTAGATGTTTGTAAGAAAATGTATACTCTTTATAATTAATACATGTTAGTGAAATTTGTTTCCTTACACATAGATATATGCATTATTAATGAAAAAATTGTGCTGTGAAAATGTAGTGGTACAAACAAATGTCATTGAGAGAGTGATATGGTATCGACTGATTAGTAAATTAAAGTATAAAAGTTAATAAAGTTTACATATTTTCTTACGTTGTTGTTTTAATTCTTTGGTATGGATGTATTTTTTTTTTTTTTTTTTTTCAAAAAGTAAGACTACCCATAGAGTGATCCAAGAATTTGACTGTGAAGTGTATGGACTGAAGAATTTTATGTTCTGGGTAATCTGACCATTAAAGGTACTTTCTATAACAAGCAATCAAAAATATTTTTCTTTGATTTTAGAATTAAAAAAAGTATTTTTAGATAGCCCATCTGTGAAATCTGAGATGACCATCAGTAAACACTGATGTTAATTTATTACTGCTGGGCCCTTATTATGTGACTTCTGAACATTTAGACTTACAGTTGCTGATGATATATGCCCTGCCTATCACTGACGACCTTTACAAGCCTGTAGCGGCATTACATATCTGTCACTATTATTGAAGTTTCAATGTGTACCAGTGATTGCCCAAGGGTTGAAATTCAGCCGTAATTCATCAAGTTATTTGTTTCTTTCATGAAAGAGTAATAATCATTATTTGAATTGGTTATATTGCATTTGCTGTGAGCATAGATATATTATATACTGTATTGGCTGTAAGCGTGTACCAATACGTTTTAGCATTTTTGTTTGGCTTAATTCTCTTTAAAATTAAAACGATACACTCCACGCGTCACTGTATCCTAAATTTGAGCTTCTGAACTAACCATAGCAAATGATGAAATGTTTTTATCGATGGTTCATTTGAATTTAAAATATTCATTTTGACTTAAGGCCGGAAACCTGCTGTAGCTATATGAAACATGAAGTAAATGCAGTCCTTTCACCTAAAGTGACTCGCCATTCAAAATGTTTGGCATTGCGAAACCTGCATTGTAAATTTGAAACTGTAAAAAATTTCATGAAATGACA
Organism: Vandiemenella viatica; assembly: GCA_031002005.1. Classification (NCBI taxonomy): domain Eukaryota; kingdom Metazoa; phylum Arthropoda; class Insecta; order Orthoptera; family Morabidae; genus Vandiemenella; species Vandiemenella viatica. The sequence continues at coordinate 201,121,438 of JARYHS010009186.1, forward strand.
TTTAGTGCACATTTAAATGTATCTATCAAAATAATTTCGTCATTTGTGTGTTCGCTATTTAAATTTGGTCTATTATCATTCTGAATTTCACGCATATAAGTATTCCTTCTTTCTTGTCTCTCTCCCTCAAATGAAATTACTGAAATTCAAAACAAAAGAGCATATAGTATCTGTCAGAATCGTTACATTCCTTTTCGAAGTGTTCTTTTTATAACTTCAAAGATTAATCTCTATTTTATGTGAGTCTTTCGTTTCACCCAAGACCACAGAGTGTCTCAATGCTGGGAATACACGTCAGAACATTGGCTCTGATCCTATTTCATGTACACACACATATCCGCAAATTAATTTTTTATTTTAATAATCTATTTGTAACATGTATTAACTATACTTATTATATTTTTTCTTTACTGCTGACCAAGATCACAGACATTGGCAAAATCACTAAGTGTTGTTGCCACTAAAAAAAAAAAAAAAAACCATTGAATGTAAACAATGAATATTTTATAACACACATATACAGATTTTAGGTTGTGCACTTCCTCTCCATATAAACTTTAATTATGCCAAATCTCGCACTTCTCTGTGCCCGCAATTTTCTTTAAAAGGGATCTGAAATTTTTGCTTAACATAATATATAGATAGTAATTTTAAATAAGATATATATATATATATAAGTAGTATAGGCATTATATGCTGAAAATCATTAACATTGTATAATATTCATAATTTACAAAATGAGACAAACTTAGTAATATGATCTGTTGAGGGCTGCTTTATTAACTTTGTAGAACAGGTCAGTTATTACAAACAAAAGCAAATGTTGAAATCGCAGCAAATTCAAACTTGGCAACTGGAATAAGGAAACAAAACTACCATTTCAAATGTAACACACAAGGCAAACTCAGTCAAGTTTATATTAACAAAGAATTTGTTGACGACTACTATTCTAAACATAGAAGCTTTATCAACAAAATTAAGTACATTTATTGGAAATATTATCAAGACAATATCACAGAAGAGTTTTGTGCAAACCGTTTCTCCCTCTCATTTTTGTTGTAAGTGATTACCAATGAATCACGTAAAACAGTAAACACCTTTTCACTAACTGAACAGAAAACATACAAAAGATTCATATTTCAATATTATTACAAATACTGATTTGTGACAAACTTTAAAAAAAAATACTTTAGACTGAAATTTAACTTTTAACAGAAAAACCTGTTTACAAAATACAGTGTCAATCTGAATTACACTATGGTTGTGGAGTGATGCGAAGATATAATTTTCCTGATGGTAGATCTTTAACTGATATACCTTTAGGAAATAAACTAGCAGCTTCTTCTTCCTTCAGTGTAGGCAATACCATACAGTCTCCACCAACCTAATTTAAAAAAATAAAACAAACCATTAAAATTAACCATCATTTCCTAAATATCTTACTTTAATGAACCCCACAGTACCATAAATCCTAAATAGAACTGTCGACATTACAATCATATCTAAAATCGATGCTGAATGGTCCATATTTACTTTTTGAAGCAAAAATTATTTTGCACATTAGGTAAAATGTTGATCTGTGATTCAATCACATTTCATCCAACATATGAAATGCTTCCTACTGGTTTTTTTCTAAAACAAAAATCTGATTGATTGGCATTAGAATAACAACATGATAGCTGTTGATTCAGTGAATGTTAATGAAACACAAGAACAGTTGGAGAAAAAAGTAGAGATAAACCACAGTTTTAAAAAATAATTACCTGATAAACCACACATCAATATTGGTGAAGAAATCTATTGGTGGGGGGAGGGCAAGCGCTTTAACTTCTTCTACATCATTATCTTGAGCAGCTTCCAACCACTAGCCAGGTCTGCTTGGAACAAAAGCCTCTCTAACACTTCCTGCCAATCCACTATCTCTCTTCTACTGTAGGTCAAATTCCTCCTCTCTCTCCAACACACCTATCACCCGTCTGTCCCTCAGTCTTTCTTTGGGCCTCTTTCCGTTCAGCTTCGTGACCAGCATCGTCCTTGGTATCTTCTCTCCCATTCTCTTGGTATGAATAAACATTGTAACCTTGATTTCTCTATTCTTTGTTGTAATGGTTCCCTGATTTTCTTATTTCTCATTCTGTTCCTCCTCGTTTGTGGTTGAAAATGAAACAAATAAGCCGGCAAGCCTTTGTCAGAGAGAACATGAATACAGGCCCATGAGGCATACCTCACAAGATTGCAGCTAGCAAAATTAGGCCGCCTATGTCCTTTGGAGCTGTAAAAGTAGCGAGAAATTCTGTACCCGTATGTATTCGTTACTAAACCAATCAATACCCGTTACTTTCGAATCGTTAATCGTTACTTTCGGAACAATAGCATGAAGCATTGTATCGAGTCGCGCCATGTACGGGTTAACTTCGTTACTCGTTACTTTCGGTACAATCGAACACTAGCATGAAGCATCGCATCGCATACGGGACACTTTAAGTAAATTGTTTATTTAGTAAAATAAGTTTAGGTAAGTTGTTTGTTTGGATAAAACTTAAAAGTAATTAGCACTTGGATCTTACAGAAAACCTCTAAATGTACACTTGATTTGCTGTAGTGAATTTTATATTCGAAAGAATAATCTAATTTCAAAACAAACACCTGTTTGCCACACACAAAAAAAGACCTGACTGTAGCATATCTAGTGACAATAACTAATGGCGGTTATTTTTTAAGTAGCCTGCTCAAAACCCTGCATACAAGCCTGAAATAATAATGGGACATATGCTTAACAAATATTATAATCTCATCAAAGTATTTCATTTGTAAATAGGTGGTTTCACCACTGTCTTCCATTACTGTTTTCATTTATTTTTGTAAATTCTTCTTTTTGTGATAGATTTGCTAAAATAAATGTGGACATACCATAAAATTGGGCCTGCAGGCAGAGTGCTACTGACTCCCGCTTTGTTTCGTTATAAAAATATGAATATCCAAAACTTTTAAATCCATAATAAAGGTACAGGACAAACAGGCGATTAGATTCGTAATTGTTGTTGTGCTGCGGTTACAACAAACATTCAACATCAAAGCCAGTACCGCATTGATCACATGGATCCTGCGGTAATAATACAATAACACCAGGCAAAAGGGTATGGAATTCTGGAACTGCAAAAAATGGCTGCTAGATTTGTGTCTGGAAATTATTGCAGAATGCAATCAGTAACAGATATGATAAAAGAGCTGGAATGGGATTCATTGGAAGACAGGAGGTGGGTGAAGAGGGTCATGGAAGTGTGCAAAGCGTATGGCGATAATGAGGCATGGAAAGATTTGGAGTAAGAATTAAAAGTAATGCTTGCAAGGGAAAAGATGACCATGACCACAAGCTGGCACAAGGGTGTTACCAAGAGAAATTATGAATAATTTAAAAAACGTTGAAAGAATTTAAAGTTAAAATTTGTAGAGGGCAAATGTAGGTGGATACAGGAAAGGGGGGAAGATGAGTGTGTAGGGAAATTGCCACCGGAGCGTGAGCTTCATTGGAATTTGATTAAATATTATTAGAATAACAAGTGCAGAGATGTATATCACAAACTATTAAACAACCCTTTTATATTTTAAATTACACTTTACACTATAAAATAAAATAGAAGGTATCAAATCTTAAAATAAACGAATTTAATAAATGTTTGAGATCAGTAAACCTCACTAATTAACGATCAATGAAAAAACAGTAACTATCTCAAATTATCCATACAAATTTTCTATTTACAAATTATGCACTGTAAATTTTAATGTTAAACAAAACAAAAAACTACAACATTAGACTTTACTCTTTCAAAATTAGTTAGCTACGAGAGCCGTAATGTGTTCGTATCTATACAACAAATGCGAGTAACGATTCGGTACTTCGAGTCAGGCGATGAACCCGTTACTCAGTAACAAATACATCATTACTTTTACAGCTCTAATGTCCTTGTCTACAATAAAAAGACTGGATGAACCTATGATCACGAACTGGATGAAAAATGCACTGGAGTCACTTGATGTTCTGCTTCTGGATGACAATTGGCACAGAGAACAGTGCCAATAAATGTTGGACACTCACAAGAACGAACATCAAGGATGCATCATATCAGATGAAGAGATGGTGGAAACAAACACTCCCCTAAGTGCTTACCAGGGTTGGAATAAGCACCTATCGCCAATTTTGATCCCAGGTAAGGGACCACAAAAACTTGCTGTACAGTGGTTACAATATCAGCTTATGACCTTAACTCTAACCGTGTATTCTGTAGCCACTGGATTATCAAATGTAAGAACTTAAAACGGCTGCCACTTGTCTTGATTTAAAACCTCAAGCAAGGAAAGGTTAGGTTAATATCCTGAATTAAAGTCACTGCTATTGTTTCAAAAATTGTCAAAATTCACTATATTCTCAGAAATAAATACACGTTCATTACAGCTGTTGACTATTGGAAACTTCTTCACCAAATTAAATGATTGCAAGAAATGAAATGCAACCAGACCAGACCGAACCCCATATTAAATTTTGAAAGTCACACTGTTTGTTATTAAAGCTCACTATTCTGCCAAAATCTAAGATGGCTGCGGCAAAGCATGGTCTTCCTGCTAAAAACTTCTAGCTCAGCGAGCCACACGCCACACAACCTACCACATCTATTTTTCACAGACAATTGATCAAAAGTAAAGCTAAGATGGCCACTCTGTCCATCCTATTTATATGCTCGTAAGGCTTTGGCGTAGGGTTACACAGACTACGCAAAATAGTTCTCTGACTTCAGCTAATACTGTTTCAAGTGTTTTGAAAATCTATCAGTAGATAGATTTTCGTGTACCTAACATTTTATATCTTCATGAAATTTTCTGTGGGTTTAGCGGATTCGCTGTAAGAAGTACCTGTAAGTGGTTTTAAATGATGTGACACAATTGTTAATAACTTTGTCAGTTTAGGGAATAGAGAGTTCGAACCAAGCTCAGGCAGTTTCTAATAAAATTAGCTTTTATTTAATACCAAACATGGCCAGTTTCTTCATCTGTATTTAAACAAGTATAAACACGCTGTCTATGGCGTCATAACGAATTTCCGTCTGCGCAAATATTATTCTGTTGACTTCAAAACATTTTAAACAATTCTCCAGGTTTCCAACTACAGGGTGCGGCAAAATGATCTGACGGTTTTCGCCGCCCTATTGTCGAGTGAGTAGATGGTGGGGGGTGGTGGGGATAGGCGCAATCCAGAGCCCACACGTGAACATTTGTAGTAGCCATGGAACAATGGTCGGGTGAACACCGTGCGTTTGTTGACGAGGCGTTTTTTAAAAGTGGCGATTCCTGCGTTGCTGTTCAGCGGCAGTTCCGTAGACGATTTAACGTGAGTCCAAAAGGAAGAGTCCCAACTCGGAACACCATTATGCTATGGGTGAGCACCTTCAGAGCTACCAGTTCAGCGTTAAAAAAGAAGTCAACAGGTCGCCCACGGTCATCTAGGACGCCAGAGAATATCGATCGAGTAAGAGAAGCTGTGGAAGCCAGTCCTCGGCGGTCGGCCCGCAAACAAGCTGCTGCTTTACACATGTCTGACCGCTCGGTAAGACGAATTTTGCGTTTCGATCTGCACTTCCACCCGTACAAAATGGCTATTGTCCAGCAGTTAAAGCCTAATGACTATGCAAAGCGTAAAGCATTTGCAGAAGAGATGATTGCAATGCTGACGGATGAAAAAATTTTAATGATGAGCGACGAGGCACATTTCCATCTGGATGGTTATGTGAACAAACAGAACTTTCGTTATTGGTGGGCTACAAATCCGGAACAACTGCATGAACGTCCTCTGCATAGTCCTAAGGTTACCGTGTGGTGTGGTGTAACCAAAAGGTGTGTCATTGGGCCATACTTCTTCGAAGAGGGTGGTCGAACCGTTACGGTCAATTCGGAACGTTATTTGTTGATGCTAAAAAACTTCATGATCCCTGAACTTAAGAGAAATCGTTTGGTGCGCAGTAGGATATGTTTCCAGCAGGATGGGGCAACTGCCCATACAGCCAGTGAGGTTATGGACGTTTCGTGGTCGAGTGATCTCGCGTTTTGGGGACATTGAATGGCCAGCTCGCTCTCCAGACCTTAGCGTTTGTGATTTTTTCTTGTGGGGACTCCTTAAAGCAAGAGTTTACACAAACAAACCCCGCACACTGGACGAACTGAAAGAATCCATACGCCAAGAAATCGCCAGCCTGCCTTGTGCAATGTTAGAGCAGGTGTTCAACAGCTTCAGTGCAAGGCTGGAAGAATGCTTGTTCAAAGACGGACGTCATTTAAAGGACGTTATCTTCACATCTTAAACGGATGAAATTGGTTGTTCTGATGTTATTGTCATTAATTTTCATGAATACCCTTCTGTAATAAGCAATAAAATATTTTGTATCACTTTTATTTTTCATGTTGTTTGTACTTTAAAACCGTCAGATCTTTTTGCCGCACCCTGTATTCAGGAAGCTTTTAATCTCACCCCAGCTGCTGTATTAGCTTTATAATTAATTCCTGAAAATATCTGCTTCCTGGTTTCATAATACCTGAAGCCGCCATATTCAAAATATAACTATTTCATCTTATTATATTTACATTCTGGTAGCTCAGTGGCGCATGAATTTTGAGAGTTGTGTTTAATCATATGAGCCATGCCAGGACGCTCCGTGGTTTGGATTCCACGTTAAACTGTAGGTCCCAGAGGAAAGGAACTGGCCGTCCTACCTCTGACACAATGGCTTAGTATGCCTCCTTCGGGAGGATCAAACCAACCTTCGGGTTTTGGACTAAGTTAAGTTTAAGTTTTATATTTACAAGACTAAGTTTACTCAAAAAAAATTATGGAATTTTGTTTAAAGGTTACTATTTTATTATTTGAAGGTTATTTCTTCCAATGACCTTACGTGGTTGGCTCGCAATTATTAAAAGTTTCTATGACCATATGGAGACTTTAGCGCCTTTTATTTGAAAACACACTCTAACTCATCTAACTGTATAAATCTTTCTAAAATGTTAGTATGTTATGCTGAAGTCTGTTAAATTAGTCTAACACTATCAGCGTACTTCTAATTTTGCTTCAAACACATGGTTTCATAAAGTTTATAGTACAAACTAGCTGATACCCACGACTTCGTTCGTGTTTGTAAAGAATTTGTATTGACAGCTACCAACAGTTCACGATGGGAGACGCGATGCTATTACCACACACAAATGCCAGTCATCTGCGCTATGTAGTTCAGGCAGCAAAGTAAAATTTACGGACACACATGTCTTTGGATGAAATATGAAAATATCCTTGATCTACCCCTTTCAACCACCACATCTCCCACAGTTACCGAAATTCGGCCAACGTTGTGATCGATGGGTGACTAAGTGTTACTACCACACACAAATACCAGTGATCTGCGATCGATAGTTTTCGCTGAAAAGTGATACACCATGACACATGCATCTTTGGCAGAAATATGAAATTGCCGCAGGTCGACCACTTTCAACCTCCATATCTCCCACACCCCCATGGCTACCGACATCTAACAACCATAGTGCACAACAGGAGATACGATTCTACTACCACACACAAACACCAATGGTCTATGCTATGTAGTTGTGGCAGAAAAGTGACATATGTTGAGGCACATGTCTTTTGTCGAAATACGAATAAATCCTTGATTGGCCACTTTCAACCACCATATCTCCCACACTACCACAATTACTGAAATTCGGCCGATGTTGTGACTCTGTGTTACTACCACACACAAACGCCAGTGATCTGCGATAGATAGTTTTCGCTGGAAAGTGATACACCATGACACATGCATCTTTGGCAGAAATATGAAACTGTTGCAGGTCGACCACTTTCAACCCCCATATCTCCCACACCCCCATAGCTACCGACATCTAACAACAATAGTGCACGACAGGAGACACGATTCTACTACCACACACAAACACCAATGGTCTATACTATGTAGTTGTGGCAGGAAAGAGAAGTATAAGAAGACAAACAATTTTGGTCGAAATATGAAAACACCCTGCATTGGCCAACTTAAATCATCATATCTCCTACATCCCCACAGCTATCGACATTCGGCCAACGTTGTGCACGACAGGAAACTCCATACTACTTCCACACACAAAGACCAGTGATCTGTGCTTGGTAGTGGTGGCTGAAAAGTCAAATATATGAAAACACACATCTATTTATATATATATATATATAAGATTTACGTGATAAATTATAATACCAGCTTTTTAAACTTTAAATGACTTTAAACTCTTTATTACAGTTTCTTTAGAACAAGATTTATTAACTTTAGAATGTTTATTATTACGAAAAACTCTTAAAATGAAGAAAAGTGTTGATTCATTGTGAAATTACATCATTACAAAATATTGCATTTACTGTGATGGTTTCTACCCTACACCTGCTGTTTAGGCATGTTTAAAGCTTGATTTTTACTATTTAGAGTTGGTTTATTCTCTATATTGACTGTTTAGTTAACTTTGTGGTTTTACTGCTTAGATGGCTCTACGAGGTTACGGTAATAGGTACTCCACCTATGCCTGTTCTTCTATTAACAAACTTTGTTTTTCTTAGGATTTTGCAAAATTCTAAGGTAGCTTACATGCCCCCGGAAGATTGAAGTTATTTTTTAAACAAAAACTGACTGAAATCCCCCTTAATCAACTATCCCTGGGGTTGGTCTGTCGTCCATACTCTCTGTCACTCTCATTCATGCACAAATGCAAAATTACTCTGTTTAAACCATATGAACAATCGCAAAAATTATTTCAAAAACAAAAACATGAAAACATCAAAGAAAATAATATTAAAATCTATTTCAAAATGTCAGATGTTTTCACCTTTTGTTTCAAACATAAATTTTTTGTTTTTAAATTGTTATATTGCTTTATAGGAAATGTTCATTTAATAAATGTTCATTCATTTAATAAATAAATGTTCATTCATTTAATAAATAAATGTTCATTTTATTTTCTCTGCGTATTAGTCCTAAAATTCTAACGAAAAGCAGATAGACTTCATGGGGTACCGACACAGGTCCTCCAAGAACTGGGTCATATAAGTAGTAACAACCTTAACTACACTATTCAAAGAATGATTGATGCAGAGGAGGATTCCAAATGTATAGAAAAAATTGAGGTGGTCATTAAAGCTAAAGGTGATAAATACCCAATACTTCTGAAATCGTATCACCCAACCTGTTTACTCATGTTCTACTGAATGTATAAAAAAGATAATCACTCAAATCAGTAAGAAATCAAGTCAACAGAGGACACCACTGATGGAAAGTCTGTTGAGAATCATGCATCATCGGCACTTTTGACAGCCTCTATTGGCCTACGTTGTATAAAACCTTGAGAAAAGTCAACTGTCCACAAACGTATATTACAGTTTTAGAGGTGATTGCAGAAATTGATATGCAAAACTGAGGTGCTCCAACACATACAAAGAGAAAAGACATAAAATGTCGTCCACAGGAATCAGTGTGGTGACCAATATTTAGGAACATTCTTTTGAAACTGGCCATAAGTGTACTGCAACAAACACCAAAACTGCTGGGTTTGGCAGCATTCACCAACAATTTCGTATTTCTGAAAGATTCAAAATGCAATTGGACTGCCAGAGTTTCAGATCATGAGATACACAATAAAAATAAAAGCAGTTTTCCGTTACCTTGGTGTAAAGCTGGATGAACAACTGAAATTTACGTCTGATGCGACGGATGTATGTGGAATAGCAAAACTGGAAATACACAAGTTAATAAGCACTGGCAAGTGACAATTTAAACTGCCACCGCTTGCTCCGTGTTGTTGTAATGACCTGGTGACAAGGTTTCTGCTATGTCCTTACGGCGGCCGAACGTCACACAGCGGAAAGGCGGTCCACAGGAAACGGTCACGAACAACCCGAACAAGTCCAACGAGCAGGCCGAAATGTAATCCAAAAACGCGCACTGGCAGAGTCTGGTGTGAGGTTCACAGAGTCCGAAGGGAGTACCAAAACATAGCCAAGAACGAGCACTGTCAGAGTCCGAGAGGCAATTCACAGTAAGAGAGGGTACCGAAAGCGCAGTGAATAGTGAACTGAGGAGTGGAGCTGCGCGGGCTTTATTTATATGTGTGGCGGGTTGGCTCCGATTGGCCGTGGCGGAAAACTATGATGTGGTGGCGCTGGTTGGCCCGATGCCAGCGCCGTCTATATGAGGTCGACATCCATGCCCTCTGCCGGGAATGCGGCAATGTCGGGACGGGACACCAGAGTTTCTGTTGGCTGTGCGTGCCACTCCGGTCATAGTCCCCTTAACCTAACCCGGTAGTCTTATCAGATACAAGTGATCTACAGTTTAATGTAGAATCCGAACCATGAAAGCATTCTGGTGAACTTCACATTACACAGCAAGCTGTGCCGGAGGTGAAGGCAGGGTTAGGGGCCTACGAAAATCCTCACAAAGACAGGGATTCGAACTAGGAACCTTTCGATCCCCAGAAACCTTAACCGCTGAGTCACCATACCACTCATCATGAGGAGAGATCATGAAGCAATATTGGCCTCCACTAATGGATACACAGTAACACCCAAAGTAGGTTAAACCGAAGGAGCTACTTTGCACCAAGAAATTCTGCTCAAACTAACTGGGGCCTCGGTCCTTACAGTTGTTTATTAGAACATAGAAGCTTCAAAGAAACAAACAAATATAACTATTGTGAAGTACTCCAGAGCATTTGGTTTGGGAACGTGATCAAACCGAAGAATAGAGTACATCTTCAAAGTCTGCAAATATATGCTTTAGTATGCGATACAGAGCTCTGGCATTTGCTGGATAAAGCTGCTAATATAGAATTTTTGTGTGAGAAGGCAAAATATGTTGAAATGAAATTGACTGAGCATAGATGAGCAGATGACATCAGCAAAAGAAAAGAGGGCAGGACAGGGAAAAATTCAAGAGGAATAAGAATGGCCACCTGTAAACCACAACTGAGCGTCTGGAAACCAGAGGCACCTTCTCCAAGGGACAGGGAGCAGCCTATTCTCATTCCAGGAGGAAACTTGTGATTTGGGAATGGAGGTTCCAAGGACAATAAAAGTTTCATATGGAGAACGTGAATCTGGCAGATGGCACTTGGTGGTCAACAGTCGCCCTGCGCCAACAGCAGTGGCAGCTGGTGGCCATGGTGTCGACACTTCTCAGTAGTGGTGCAGAAAAAACGGTTTTGCAATGGGAAGTAATAGAACCTATCATGTATAGACAGTTCATGAAGATACATAAACAGTTGATGTTTTTGAATGGGGATATTAGTCTAGATAGGAGATTAATAACTGAAATAATTATCAAGACCTATTAACTATACAACCATGAAAGAGAAATTTTTAAAATTTGTAGAAAGTAAGGGCCTACCTAAGGAAAAAGTTTGTAGGCTGCGTAAAATCAGGAAATAAAAAATAAAAAAGACCAAAGTAAGTATGGTATAAACATGGCAACTATTGTAATGAATAATATTGTTGGTTCACTATCTTGAGATGTTCTATAATTATTTCAACACCAACAATTCGCCACTGTGTGGATGAATTGCTTCCTAACCTTCTCTTTGCCCAGCTGTTATCCAGACCAGACTAACTTATTCTTTCTCACTTATCAGTCAGAATCTCAGCACTTGCATTACACTTTTGTCTAGACTTGGTGTGCTCACTGCTGTGCCCCTAGGTTTCACATGGTCTTAAGAGCCCAGTTTTTTATTGCCCGTGCAAGCCTCTGCCACAGACGCCTAACCTAATCCAACAGTCATACCTGGTAAAGGAGATCTACAAAGTAATTTTGAATACAAATCATCGATTTTGTGTCCCTCTACTAGTCTTGTTTGAAAACAGAAATTAGCTGCTTCACTTAATCCACACACTGTTAGAAAGTTTTGACCGGATTCTGTTTCAAACTGTATGCTACTTGATCAATGTGCTAAAGTCTTACGGGTTCAGTAGAGTTCGAATTTGGCTGCCACCTGTGATATATGAAACACAGTTTGTTTTTTCAAATAGTTTACTCAAAAGAAATATGGAAGTTCGAAATAATGTACACGAAACACAGATAACACAATCATAAGCAGTTTATTCACATCCTTAAGTTACCGATCGATACCAGACACCTGTTGACTTAACTTTACAATAATGGACACACTATTTGAAATTCTCTACAGGTTAATACAACCAGAAACAGCATTTAATGGGGCTCATTTTTTATCAACAGTCTTTTGACACCATTAAATGTTTAAGAGGACACCCGGCATGGATCCACAATGTGTTCATCCAATATTCATGGATTAATAACGCATCAATTGACACCATCACAGCCTTACTTGCCATACTTCTGATTCCAACCAACTTTTATAAACTCCAGAATAATACTTCCCGATTAATCATGGCTGACCAATACTTTTGGCCAATCACAATCACATGTTTCTTCTTCACTAGTCATAACACTCTTTTTAACTTTTTCTTACTCTGCAGGCTTGCATTCTCTGCCCGACTGTAACCTGGACCAGACTAACTTATTCTTTCTCATTAATACAGTCTTCTCAGGTGACTAGCCAAGTGGGCATGGAGTTTTCACACGATATTACAGCGATTGGAATATCTGTCGCCATCTTGTAGTATTTATCCTGTACTCAGGATAAAAAGCACTCTAAATTAAGAGTACTTTCATTAGAACTGAATTCATATGTCCTCCATTTTGAGTTAAATTTTGGCGACCAATCAAGAGAAATGGTGCACAGGTAACAGAATTTTAAAATATGCCAGGAACAAAAATAGTCTAAGAATGAAATCTATAGTCTAAGAATGAAATCTGCGATTGACACTTTATTGTCCAGGCAAAAAACTTCACAATGGGACCCATCTACAATAAATGTTTACACAATTTGTGACTATATTCTGTCTTGGGTCAAAACAACATGTAATTTTTGCAGATTTAAAGTCTGCTACTTAATTTGTTTACGAGCTACAGCAGCATAGTGACTGACAACAATAGGTCTAATAATTACATTCAGCCTCTGTTATCAGTCAGGTCTTAACTGCTAATGCTAACCAAAAGTATTACTGCAAAGAGCTTTATAATTATACCATTAATAACTTTAATACTACTTGAAAGATGGATACTGGTAAAAATAGTAAGCAGTAATGAGATGATTATGAAAAAGGTATTATGGCATATATAACATGCTTATACCAGAAAAAGGGAATGACTTCACGTCATATTTTTTGTTTGATTCATGAAACTCTCTATCGATTGATAAATATCGTTGTACCTCATAACTCAATTTTTTTTTAGTATTGTACATTTTAGTGCCAAGTTGAGGAAAAAACAAAATTCTACCTGTTTCACCACTACTCGTAATTCCGAAACATTTAAGAATCAAGTAAAGCTGATTTTTGCAAACCTCTTAACTCTGGTGTTTTAGTTTATGAGTTGGCGGACCTAATAACTCCCATGTTGAGCATTGTTGTGGTCCTGTTAAGTGTGGCGCTATTGCCGATTTGTCTTTACACTGGATATTTTCTGTTTTATTGTTGAAGTCTAAATAATCTCAAAAAATAAGTATCACAATCATTATTATTTCTACTAATAAGTTCGTAGCGGACTAGTAAAGTGTTGAAAATGTCCAGTACAGATTGGTCTAGAGTTAAGAGATTTTCTATTAGATTAATTTGTTAACTTGGCAAAGGAGTTGAGAGGTTTTCTACATTGCACAAAATGTTAAGTAGACTTAAATATTTTTACTGAGGTTATAAACTGTCTGAAAATCTATTCATATCACAGAAGAAATTTTGAACAAAAAACATTTAACCTATTTACAAACAAAAAAAAAATATTGCATTTTCATTCATTTTCAGTTCAAGCTTCAAAACATAAACGGAATGCTACCTTCATATTAGAGACACGGAGCAAACATTTTAATTTACTTTATGGAGTGTCAGGAGAAAAGGTGCAAGTATAAATGGCCATAGATGAAGTTTTTTCTATAGAAATACCCTAGACCAAAATGTCTCCATGGGATCTTTTGTGGTTAATGGTGATGGAACATTATTGAAAGTGAACAAATCAAATGAAAGTCCGGTAAAGGAAACTAATTTAAATCTAAGTGAAGAGGAAAAGAATTCTGAATAATTTGGACCTGAGCACAAGTAAAAAAAACTCAGATTTACAAAATTTAAGAGACCATTGAAAACATTTTTGGTGTCGTGTGAGTAGGGAAATGAAGGAACAACACCCTCCAGTCAGCTCAGTGACAATGTTAGTGATCTTCAACTGGAGGAGCAGATTGGCAAAAGAACACGCAAAAAGAGGCATAATGTAAAACCTGCCACTTGGAAAAGTAATGAGTTGAAAGCAGCTAAAAATATTGGAACAGCTTATTATGGTAAGAGAAAGTCTGATGATGGAAAGTGGAGGTGTGATATACAAAGGAAAGAGAGGAAAATGAAGCCACTGTGCTCATGTGAGTGAAAAGATAAAATTTTGTTACAATGTGCAACTGTAACAGATAAAGACAGAAAAGACAACTTTACAGTTTTGTAAAATCTTTGATCAAGAAAACAAATATGAAAAAGTCCAGAGAGTGAAAGAAGCAAAAGGAAATGCTCATACCAGTATTTCTTTTTTTTTTTTTTTTTTTAAAGGAACCTGTAAAGTTCATGTTTATAACACTATGTTTTTAAATACCTTAAACATTGGCGAATGGACTGCACTAAACTGTCAAAATAAAACTCAAGATTCAACAGCAGGTGATACAAATAATGAAGGAGTCGAAGATGGTACTATAACAGTGCCTGTCAAAGGCAAAAGAGGCAGAATTTTTGAAGAGTTTTTTAATGCAGTGCCTAAAGTTGAATGACATTATTGTCAGAAATCATCTACCAGATTTTATCTTGAGCCAAATTGGAAAATTAAAAGACATTTATAAAGAGGATTGGTGCCAAAAGAAAGATGCAACTCCACTCCCACTATCTAGGGTTTCACAGGTGTTTGAAGATAAGAATCTCAGCCTATTTCATCCTAAGAAGGATTTGTGTGATATCTGTGAATCTTTAAAAACTGGTAATTTAGTGAAATTAATTATGAAGCTCACATAAGAAAAAATGAAGCGCGAATGGAAAAGGAGTCAGATAAGACAAATCTAAAATACCTTACTTTTACTATGTAGACAACAATGAAAGGAATGCCACGAGGCAATATTTATACAGAAAGGACAGATGAAATACACCCAAGTAGTTGAAGGGAGGAGGGCAGCAGCAGTACAAGACAACAAACAAACAAAGAAAATACAATATTTCGGGTTAAAATCCTTTTTCAAGTTAACAGATGTTAAGTGACTGGGCTTGTGCAAGACTTGTGTTCGATGCAGTCACTCGTAGAATGCAATAGACCATCGGAGGTGGTGGGGAAAGCAACGATAATATAACCGTGAGTATAAATCACAAGAAAAATTAAAATGGTTGAAATAATAATAGTAATAAAAATATAAATAAATAAAAATATAATTAAGGAATCAAATTAGGATAGGGAAATGAGCCACCACTTACCTTTAGATGATGGATGTGGGGCGCGAACACACAGAAAAGACACAAACACAAATAATAAAGAAATTTTCAGGATAAAAACCCTTCGTCAACAAGAGAACATTATGGGAGGTGGGTGCAGCCGGAGATTGCCTCACAGAAAGACCGCAGGTCGAGAAAATGGTGGGGGTAAATTCAAACATCGGAAAAGTAGAGGGGCAGTGAATCAGAGCTCATACCCGAGCAAAAATAAATATCCAAACTAATTTCTGGTTGGTGGGAAGATCAAAATATAATATATGTTGAAAAAAATAAATAAAAAATGTATATATAAAAATATATATAAAATATTATACAAATAAAAAAATATATAATTTATTTGTATAACATATATATATATATATATATATATTTTCAATATATATTATATTTTGATCTTCCCACCAACCAGAAATTAGTTTGGATATTTATCTATGCTTGGGTATTAGCTCTACTTTTCCGATGTTTGAATTTACCCCCACCATTTTCCCGACCGGCAGTCTTTCTGTGAGGCAATCTCCGGCTGCATCCACCTCCCATAATGTTCTCTTGTTGACGAAGGGTTTTTATACCCGAAAATTTCTTTCTTATTTGTGTTTGTGTCTTTTCTGTGTGTTCGCGCCCCACATCCAAAGTAGTGGCTCATTTCCCTATCCTAATTTGATTTCTTTCCTCTACTTAGCGTCTTTTTTTCATTGTTATCTTAAAAATATAATTAAAAATATATTCATCTATTGTGCTGGCCAGTGATGGATTTAAAGGGTGAGGACGGAAGATATTAACGGAAATTAAGGATTGAGGGATGTCTAGTCTGCAGGATGTGTTGACATGCCAATTCCTCAGATTGGGAGGTAGTGTCTGGAAGTACTCTAATGGCTCTGACTATGAAGCAGTTATTAAGGTCGTGGGTGTTGTGAGTACTGGCTTGGTGAGCAACAGGGAGGTCCAGGTTTTGGGAGTAAACTGTTAGTCTGTGACCATTCATTCTGATGGTTAATGAGTTTGAGGTCAGGTCAATGTAGGAACATGGACAATGGAGTCAGGTGAGCTGGTATATGAGATGGGTAATTGTACAAGTGGCATGACCTATTATGGGGTAGGTTTCAGCAGTAGTAGGGTTGCTATAGGTAGTGGTAGGTGGACGCATACTGCAAGTTTTGCAATGGGGTCTCTTTTACAAGGGAAGGATCCAAACGGTGCTTTGGAGCATCAGAGGGTTGATATTTATGTACAAGGAAGTTTTTTAGATTAGGTGGTCTGCTGAAGGTGACTTGGGGTGTGGTGAGAATGATAGTGGGAAGAATGCGGCGCATTTTAAGTAAGAATCTAAGAGAGTCATAGCCCAAACGAAGAATATGGTTTAGCGATTCCAGGACTGGGAAAACTGGGTGAGAAGAGCAGGGTTCTGGTTGGCTTTAGGTTGTTTGTTTAGGTGTGGGGGACAGTTCCTGACTCTTGATAGCTGTTTTTGAACTAGTTCTGGAGGATAATTGCGGTTTATGAGTGCCTGGATCAGGTTGTTGGCGCAGAGAGTAAAGGACTCATGATCAGAGCAGATGAGTTTGCCTCGAATGGCTAGGCTGTATGGGATGTAACGTTTTGTATGATATGGATGGCAACTATCAAAATGGAGATATTGTTGTAGGTTAGTGGGTTTTATGTGGACAGAGATGTGTAAGTGATGTCAGTTTGAGAGTAGGACCAGGTGAAGTTTAAGGAGGAGAAGTTATTAAGCGAGTACAAGAAGGAGGTTTTCACTGTGGGCCGAGATCATAAGTATGCTATCTATATACCTGAACCACACGGTGGGTTTTCGGGTAACCTTTTCCTCTAGTCTGCCCATGAAAAGGTTGGCATAGGAAGGTGCCATGCGAGTGCCCATAGCAGTGCCTCGAATCAGATGGTAAACCTGATACTGGAAGGAAAAGAAATTTTTGGTAGGGATGAAATGAGTCAAAGAAGTTAGGGCATGAGTGAGGGAAGGTGTGTGGGGGGGCGACTGTCAGGGTAATGCTCTGGCTATGAGGGATGTTGGTGAAGAGTGGTGATACATCAATAGTGACCAGGAAGTAATCTGTTGGTAGGGGTGTAGGGACTAAAAGGTGGGGGGTGTCTCTGACATAAGATGGAAGGGCCTGGACGAAAGGTTGCAGGTGCTGGTCAATGAATGCAGAAATGTGCTCTGTGGGAGACCCAAAGGCAGCAACTATAGAACGTCCAGGATTGCCGGCCTTATGTATCCAAGGCAGAAGTTACAGGGTGGGGGTCCAGGGGGTCTTAGGAGTCAGAAGGTAAATGGAATGATGTGAAAGACCCTGTAAGGAAAGAGCGGATTTCTGTGCAGATTGAATTAGTGGGGTCAGTGGTATGAGGTTAATAAGTGGAGGTGTGAGAGAGCATCCTGAGCACTTCAGCTATGTAGTGGTCAAGCCCTTGTCAGCTGGGAGGATTATGATGTTTTTATTTTTTTAAAGTTCACTCATCGCCCGCATTTTAGTACAGAATGTATTCAGTATGGAATGTATTAAAGGTTGGCTTGGTTATGATATCACTTCACAGGTTGCTGAATCTGTAAAAGAAATTTACTCTTACAGGCTCTATGTGCATTATTCAAAGAAAAAGTCTTTTGAGACAGTAATTGATGATATTTATGTAATTCAACAACATTATTTCAATGAAAGTGCATTCCTATTATCCGAATTTGTCCAGTTAACTAATTTTAATATTGTTTATGAAATCACTATAAAATTTTTAGATGCAAAATCACAACTGTTGGATATCAGTGCCCATTTACAAACTTTTTTCAATCATAAAACTTATATTAGAGTGAAGGAGCTAATATATACGATTTCATTTACAATCGATATAACATTTGACCATTTCAAACATGAGATTACATCCATTAAAGAAGATTTAGTAAAGGAATGGAAACTTAAAAGCAAATGCACCTAAATATAACTATAATCTTGGGCTGATAGTTCTTACTGATTATCAATTCTTGATAATGAAGTTGTTTCTAATGAGCTTGCAACAGACACATTAATTCTTAAACCACTGCACATTGGTGCACAAATAGATTTGTAAATAAACAAGAGGAAGTCTCTGTTGAAAACAATTTTTTTAGTACTAGTACAGCTAACTTCTATGACGGAACTCAATACAGCAATGTTTCTGAAACAGTGGATGCAAACACTGCCACTACAACATCAGAATTACAACCAAGGGTTATATCAAAATTTGTATTCATTCTGATAAGCAGAGCATATTTTCTCTTGAAGATGATGCACCATATGAATATTGTGATAGAGACACACAATTTAAGGGTGAAAATGCAACCACTAGGACATGAGTTAAACACAACATTGGGATAGATCTAGTGGACACATTCTTTAACACTGGCATTGAAGAGAACAATCAGCCTATAAGTTTAAATCTCAGCAGGAATATTATCACACAAGAAACACGTTGTCCTGCAAATAATCTTTGTAGTTAATCTAATGACAGTTGTGAAGTTTCTGCTGAAACAGTTTGTTATGGAAGTTGAAGATATGAATAAGATATGTTCAAATGTAAATGGTAATTTTTATTGTGTAAATGAAGAGGTACAGGTCACTAAAGATTTTAGTTGTGAGAAGAAATATTGATATTTTAACCAGGGCTACAAAACAGGTAGTACCTAAAAAGTTAAATTATTTAAGTGATTATTTTTGTGATTTTTCATGTGCATTTCAGACCAAAGAGTGTCTGACACCTACAGTAGTTGAAGAGGAGAGTTGTATTTTAAGTGATACCTCTAACCGATACATTGAAGTAATACAAAACACTGTAACAAATGAAGTATCTCCTAGCAGTTTAGTTGAAATGGCAGAAATACATCCTGCAAATGATAGTGCACAAGTCTGTCACATAAACTCCTCAAGTAAACACTCCACAAATGTTGTCTCAGTAATGTTTCCATTCTTTCAAATGTTAATGTATTTAAAGATGCTTGCCAACGTAAAGAGATTATTCAGCATCATATAGATATTTTAACACCCGTTGTTGCAGAATATAGTCAAATCGTAGTAGACAATCTCAACATGTAAATATTATAATACTGAGGCTTTCCCTGAAAAGCAGATATCTTTAGTTGACAGTAAAGATTTACACCCAGTACCATAAGATCCTAATGTTAGTACTAATGTTAGCCCACCACAGAAAGCAGTAAACACTTTTTCAGAATTTGAAGTCCGTCGCACTAAGTTCATGGATGACTGGACAGCTAACCCAGTTAAGTGTAGGGAAGATTTGGAAGTCAGGCTAGCAGAACTTGACCCTGGTCAAGCAAAGCACATGGACATGATAATGCTGGCATCGTTTCACCTCTCCAACCCCTCCTACTACCACCAAATCTATACATGAATTGAATAACATTCCTAAGAACACTATTTCCACAGCCACATATGTTTTCAATGTATTTTGCAATTCTGATATACGTACTTCTATAGCCGAATTAGGCAGAATTCCTACTTGAAGCATCTCTATCTTCTTGATAATAAATTCTATAGCTGAAAGTAATGATAATATTCCTGTTTCAACTGATAGTAACTCTCAATCTAATATCATCTGTTCAAATGAGGAAAGATGGACCAATTTATCTGTTTCTGTAGAATGTGACACCAAAGAGTGTAGTGAACCTTTTCAAACTAAGTAATGTCTGTCATGTGGAAATTTCAATTAATCTAAATAAGCCAGATGATAACTTAGATGCTGACAAACCAACATGATTTAAGTACAAACGCAGCTTCCATTAACGAAAGTGTTTATACTATTGAAACAAATGTTGAATTAAATACCACCCAAACTTTTGTAATAACTAATGTAGAAACCATTCAGCAGCATGATGTAATTGTGACTACATCAGCTGATACAAATATGCAGGAAGCATGTGCTTCCAACCATTTGCTACAGGTCATTAAACCTAAAGTAACATCTCAAATACCACATAGTGACTGGTCTGACATTAATTTTGAACTGCAACACATACTCATTTTCTAAAATTTCTCATTTTTTTGCTAATCTCATTCAAGATGACTGGCGACACTAAGCACATGGTGTTTTGTTTATTGTTATCTAATTTTATACATAAAATACAAATGTTTTGGATCATGAAAAACAGATAGTTCACATTTAAAAAAGAAACATAAGTTATTGAAATATAGAAGAAAATTTTTAGTTTGTTGGACAGGAGAAAATTTTTTTTGCTACCTCATGGTATTGAATTTCTGAAAAGAAATACCTGAATTTTAACACAAAGTTTCTTTTTTCTTTTCTTTAACTGTTTTTATGTACAAGGTCTATTAGTAAAGTATCCATCCTTATTATTTTTACAACGAATCTGAAAGAAGCGTGCTTGCATGAGCTGACCTTGAACCTCAGTGCACATGTGTGAATTTTTTCCCTGCTGTTGATAGCGTCAGTTGCGGGTAAACAGCATTTGAGTGAGGTTGTGTGTAGTGCTCTTGTCGGTTTTTAATTGCAAGGAAAATGACATAACGACTGGAGCAGCTTACTGCTTCAAATTTTGCCAGAACCTGGGCGACAGCCAGGTGGAAACCATTCGAAAGGTTCAGATGGCTTTCAGAGATAATGCTATGGACATCACATAGATTAAGGAGAGGTACAACAGGTTTAAGGATGGTTGTACATCAGTGGAGAGCTAGCCACGTTCTGGTTGGCCATCAACATGCCAAAATGACCAGGTTATTGCCGAAATGGACGCTGTGGTGATGTGGGCCTGTTGTGTGACTATACGAGAAATTGCTGAAGAGGTGGGCATCAGCACTTTTTCGGCACATTCAACTGTAACCGAAGATTTGGCCATTAAGAGAGCATCGGCAAAATACATGCCGAAGCTGCTGATGGCGGCACAATAGTAACTTCTCCCAGGATATGCTGGACTTCACAAACAGTGTGCCCTGCTTCATGAACACCATAATCACTGGTGATGAGTCCTGGGTGTACGGGTACAACCCAGAAACCAAATCTCAGTCATCACAGTGGAAGCATTCCACGTCATCAAGACTAAAGAAGGCCTGCCAAGTGTGCGACAACGTCAAAGTGAAGGTGACTGCTTTCTTTGACTCCCACGGAGTAGTATACCACATAAACGCACCACGGGATCAAATAATCACCAAAGAGTACTACAGGGAAGTCCTCCGTCACCTATGTGATGCTGTGTGGCACAAGAGACCAGAATTGTGGTCAACAGGAAAAAGGTGCCTCCATCATGACAATGCTCCAGCACATTCCTTGCACTTGATTCAGACTTTTTTTGGTGAAAAACAAGACTCCAGTGGTTCAACAGGCTCCTTACTCTCCTGATATGGCCCTATGACTTCTGCCTGTTCCCCAAACTCAAGAGGCAATTGAAAGGAAAGCGATTTCAGACAAGAGATGACATTATGGTTGCAACGACAGCAGAGCTAAATTCCATTCCAAAAAAGGCTTTCCTGAAATGCTTCCAACGATGACAGCACCACTGGGACTAGTGTGTGGAGTCCCAAGCAGACTAAATTGAGGGTGATTAGGTTTCCAATGCTCCAGGTGTGCCAGTCTTTTTTTCTGGCCAAAGGTCGGATACTTTTCTAACAGACCTCATAATTGTCTAAGTCAATGAATCAGAGTTTTGTACAAGGTGTACAACTTTGCTTCCGCCGTTTTTTCCTCAAAAATATGACCCTTTATTGAACAAAATGCTTACACAGATATTATTCAAAGTAATGTCCATCGCTGGCCACAACTTTTTCCCATATTTCCGGCAGTGTGTGAATGCCGCGTCGAAAAAATTGTTCATCTTTGGAGGCGATCCACGAAACAATCCACTCTTTGACATCTTCATAAGATCGGAAGTGTTGCTCAGCCAGGTCGTGGGCCAATGATCGGAACAAGTGATAATCAGAGGGAGCAACGTCTGGAGAATACGGCGGGTGGGGTAGGACGTCCCATTTCAACGTTTCCAGGTACGTTTTGACCACTCTTGCAACGTGGGGCCTAGCATTGTCGTGCAGCAAAATCACCTTATCGTGCCTCTCGCTGCATTGCGGGCGTTTGTCTTTTAATGCTAGGCTCAAACGCATTAATTGCATTTGATATCGATCACTTGTGATTGTTTCACTTGGTTTTAACAGCTCATGGTACACGACGCCGAGCTGGTCCCACCAAATGCAGAGCATGATCTTGGACCCATGAATGTTCGGTTTGGCCGTCGACGTGGAAGCATGCCCGGGATACCCCCATGATTTTTTGCGTTTAGGGTTATCGTAATGAACCCATTTTTCGTCCCCGGTCACAACGCGATGCAGAAAACCCTTCCGTTTTTGCCTCTGAAGCAACTGTTCACAAACACACAAACGCCTTTCAATGTCTCTCGGTTTCAACTCATATGGGACCCAAGTTCCTTCTTTCTGAATCATACCCATGGCTTTGAGACTTTTGAAATGGCTTGCTGTGTCACCCCCATGATCGTGCCAGTTCTTCTTGAGTTTGACGCGAGTCTTCACTCAGCAATGCCTCCAATTCTGCATCCTCGAAAACTTTCTCTCTTCCGCCACTACACCGGTCTTCCACGTTAAAGTCACCATTCCTGAAGCGTTGAAACCACTCGCGACACATTCTCTCACTAATACAGTCCTCACCATAAGTACTGGAGAGCATTCGATGAGACTCAGCCGCAGTTTTCTTCATATTGAAACAAAAAAGCAGAGCCTCCCACAAATGATGAGAATTCGGCTCGTACACTGACATTTTCAATCGAGAATGACGTTACGATGCACACACAAATCGACTAATGTTTGAATGAGGTTATGTTGACGAAGCTCACAGCTAACTGCCTGACGTCTGCGATATGTTTATCTCGACCGCTACTTACCACTGTAGCCAACTATTGAAAAACGGCGGAAGCAAAGTTGTACACCTTGTATGTCTGTTGATGCGACAGGACTGTTACAATTTTATAACTACGAGGGTGGTCTGAAAAGTTTCCAACCTAACAAAGATATAAAACACTTTTCCTGATTTTTTTTTTTTTTTAACATAGTCTTCTTGTAACTCTTCACACTTCTCCCAGCGATGCTCCCATCTCTGTAACCCATCCAAATAGTACTAGGCATTTTTCTCTGCAAAATAATTGTTCACGAAGGTGACTGCCTCTTCATTTGATGAAAATCTCTGTCCTCCGAGCACAATTTTTAGATGAGGGAACAAAAAGAAATCGCTTGGGGATAGATCTGGTGAGTAAGGCGGATGGTCAAGCAGTTCAAACCGTAATTCGTGAATTTTCACCATGGCAACTGCTGAGGTGTGAGACGGTGAGTTGTCTTGATGAAACAGGATTTTCTTTTTCTGCAAATGTGGCCGTTTTTCCACAAGTTTTGCCTTCAGCTTGTCAAGTAATGATGCATAGTATGCTTCTGTAATGGTTTTTACTTTTTGAAGGTAATCGATTAAAATAACTCCAAGACTATCCCAAAAAACAGTAGCCAACACTTTCCCAGCCGAAAAAACAGTTTTTACTTTTTTTGGAGCCGGTTCTCCCTTTGCAGTCCACTGTTTGGACTGTGTTTTCGTTTTGGGAGTATACTGGTGTATCCAAGTTTCATCTACAGTAATTAATTGGCGACAAAACTCAGATTTATTGCGCCTAAACTGCGCCAACAGAGCGCTGGAAATGTTCATTCGAACACGTTTTTAGTCTAATGTGAGTAAACACGGCACCCAACGTGCGGACAGCTTTCTCATATCTAAATGTTGATTTAATATGTAACAAACACGTTCTTTTGAAATGTTCATAACCTCTGCTATCTCTCTCACTTTAATTCGGCGGTCGTCTAGCACCAATTGGCGATGTTTTTGTCAGTAGTTGCAGTTTTTTGACGTCCCAAACGTTCATCGTCTCCCAAGCTCTTACGGCCACGTTTAAATTCAGCTGCCCAATATTTCACTGTGGTAAGTGATGGTGCAGAGTCCCCATACACAGAATCCAACTCATCTTTGATTTGCGTAGGCTTATTGCCTTTCAAAAACAAATATTTAATGACAGCTCGATATTCGATTTCGTCCATTTTCACAAAAACACTACAACTCACTCAAACGACTGTTACATAACAACTGCACATCCAAAATGGCTGAAACTTTGGTGTGTAACTGTCAACAGATAAACAACGAAATTCACTAGCTTTTATTTACGAGGTCAAAAACTTTTCAGACCACCCTCGTATAAAGGAACATTTAATTTGGTAGCAAAATGAAGGACAATCTGTCTTGCAGACACTAAGTAACATATTCATAAGAATAAATGAACAGTAAATTTTGAAGACAGATTGCGAAACATAATGTAAGTGTGATTTCTCCTTTTGATGAGCATGGTGAGTGAATGAAGAAAGTCTGTGCGTTGTAAGAGAACACCCCAAAGTAAGAAAATTCTACTAGTTTTTTTTTTTACAGCCACCTTAGAGTTCGAGTCAGTATCATCTTCGAGTTTGTCTAAGCCACTTGGAAGTGACAAGTATGGCGAGAGTAGCTGCCATGCACTATAAATCCGCGAGTATCAGGAGATTGTGTATGATAAATTCGAGTCAGATGTCCTCGTAAAATACGAACTGCGTCACAAGAATGTTTGCTGACAAAGAGTGAACCAGTAGAATACTCTTTCTGTGTGTAACCTGCAAGTTATTTCGGATCGATTGTCCATTATTATAACAGTGAAGTTAGCATGTGACTGGTACCGACCTGTGACTTTTAAGATGTCAATAAATTTCACAGTAACTGTATTCCTGTTTGTTATTTCGAACTAATATATATCTTTCATTAGCAAACTATTTGAATGAGTGAACAGTGTTTTCCTGAAATAAGGGTAGTGGCCAAATTTGATACTATTGAGCTTGAAAAGCACTAATTTTAACACGTCAGTCAAGTACCATTCAGTTCTAAGCAGTGCACGGTCAAAACGTAATAACAGTGTGTGGACTTAGAATAACTTGCAATTTTTATATGTGGTTTAAAATGTCCGATTCAGCTTTCAACGATATTTTTAACGTGTGATCTGATACCAGTAGTAACTTCATCAAACTTTCAAGAATATAATAATTAGTAACAGCAGTAACTTTTTTTTATTTGTATGTGTAACTTCTCCATCAATATCTGTTGTGGTAGTAATAGTAAACAGATTGGCAAGATAACATAGTATATGTGCCTGACATTTTTTTAATAGCTATCATTATTTTGATGAACATCAGGAAATGACGTGCACTGTTAACTACACATTTTCTTCTCTTATTCTACAAATTATTCTTTTCAAATTGTAAAAATGTTGCATAATTATTTCTACATACCCATTACTAATTTCTTTACAACTATTGATTTTTTTATTTTTTTTAATTTTTTTTTAATTTTAGAACTTCTGTGAAGCGGTCTTTTATTATGTTGCTACATTCTGAATAATTGTGCTTACACCATTCACATAAACACTTGAATGAGTTGAAGTATTCGTTTAGTGTCAATGATAGTGAAAAGTAAATATTTTTCCTTTATCAACATGGTGATATTAGTTCAGGATGCTTAACACCAAATTTTGTATTGATGTGCAACATTTTTATCACATTTTCTGTTTGTATGAACAATTTTAATGTTAGAATTTTGAAAATGTTGACCAGGGAAAAGGGGGGAGCTGAAAGTTTTTCTCTTCTACCCCACTTCTGAATTATTTAAGGAAGGCGAGACAATTGCTTTTATTAAGATTTTTCATCGCAAACATTTTACAATTTAAATGAACAAAGTTTTTCTCAGCATAGCAGGCTGATATATTCTTCACGGGAAACTAAGGATTTTTCAGCATGTTCACATTTCACCTGAAGACAAAGACACAGAGATCAGTCATCAAAATATTGTGTGTAAACAATTTTTTCTCTGTCTCTTGGCTGTCCGGATGATGCCATGTCATGCAGAACTGCCCTGGAAGAAGATCTCAGAATGATGGCCGAAACGTCGGCTCTTCATATCACAATGTAGCTTCATGCAAACAACCAAGAGACAACTCCCGGTTACGGAAGCCCACTGTTAGTGGCACTGTGAAGAATATATAAGTTTTACAGTTATTTTAGCTGTAATTAATTAATTTTTTCTGCATAAAGAATAAATTTTCCTTTATCATCTCCGGTTTTAATGTTCTCACTTCGAACTAAACAGTTGGTTTTGTGTAGTTGAAAAAATTGGGTGAACCTTAGCTCTAAATCTGCTGTAACATATTATTAATTTGGATATTGCTAAATATCTCATTTTAAATTTTATGGAAACAATTTTTCATCATTAAGCTTCATTTCCTACTGATGTGTAGCATACATTCCTTCAATATTTTTTTGTTCTAACTAACAATTTTTATGTGGGTTGTAGCGAGATGACTAGATGGGTCATCTCGTACAATGTAAATTAATTATTGTTTGATATAATAACATACGAAATAAATAGATATTCTTTTCTTGAGTTGGAGACAGAAATCCGCGTCTAGCTAAGGGTTGTGTTAGCGCGAGCGACACTCTGACTGAGCCGGATGTGTCCGGGAGGTAGCGACAATGCGGGGATTATCTCTGACACTGGTACCGGTGAGAAAGGCTGGACTCTGGGGAATTTTGCGGAAGGGATCCGTAGATGCGCCGTTCGCTCGGTGTCGTGAGAAAAATTATTTCTATATATCCTCCCGAACAATCCCGACAAAACCCGAAGACTCTTAGCAAATGAGAGGCAATGTATTAGCCAGCATAGAGGGGAGACTTTTGCGAAGCCAATACGATGTGTTTATTTCCTCACATGGTTGGAAATATTACAAATTTTGGTGTTTTTCATGATACTCACCGAGGAGAAGGAGAGACGAGCTCTGAGGGGCGAAAAGAGGTCATTCCGTCCAGAACGATCGCACTGGCAACTGCCTGCCAGAGTACTGGGCATGATTTCGTTCTGGAGGCTTCGATGACTGAGCGCCTACTCTGATCGATGTTGTCACTTGTGTTGGTTGACGTGAAAAGCGCCTAGCATTACCTGGATGGTGCGCTGTTGAGAGGCGATAGCGCTCTTGTTGCGACGCTTGGTGCAGCCAGACAGACCCGGTAATTATACCTCCAGAAACGGTGTGTACTCAGACGAATCATTGAGATAGCCCTGAGTGTGAGTTCTTATGCCACCGGACATTAATTCCTGAGCTAGTTGTGTCTAAAAGCCGAGTGCTTTTTGGTTTTCATTATACAGTTTGAATTTAAAGACTGATTTCCATGTTTGGAAACTTTCAATGACTATTATTTGTGGGAACAAATTAACTCCCTGGCGCCCTATGTAATCCAGTTAAATCTGATGTTTTCTTGTTATCATTGTCATACAAGAATCACTCTCGTCATGTATAAGAGAGTTTTTGCTTCAGTTGCATATGGAATTTGTAACTCTTTGTAATGTACATGCATTGCAATTTCTTAGCTTCAATTAACGATAATTGTTTGTTTCCTATGTTGCACCTGTAAGACAAGGTATTGCGTTGAACTTTATTTTGCATAGACAGATGTTTAAGATTAATGGTAAATATACCTCTGTCTGTAAGCAGTAATGAGTACCAAATAAACCAATATTTTAGGATCTTTTCAAATATTAATAACAGAAGTAATGGTTTCACCTCTGTTTCCTGAAATTAATATATGTGCTTTGCATGAGATAGTGGAAGGTGGCAATTATAAATCATGCAAGGTAAGCAATTAATCTGCCAACCAACCAATCCGCTACAGGGTTGATAAGTGTGAGGAATTTATGTTTGATATAAAATTTCTTTTGCCAAATTCATTACTTTTTCTACGTGAAATCATTTGTTTCATCCCCAACTTTGGATGTCTTACACCACTGGATATAATCCAGATCAAAAAATCTTCATTCTACTATAGTATAACTACATGAAATTGAATATGAAAGCAGCATACCAATATAACTGGTATTGATTTGATAAGTAGATTTTAGAGTCATTTACTTGAAATTAGTTAAAAATATGCAAACTCACTTGCTTTTACTTATCAATATAATGTAAAATACTTTTTATTCAGGGTGTTGTGTTCGAATTTGTAAATATTGAAAATGATAAAGTTAGGTAACTGTGTTAAAAATTCTGTTTTTCATCTTTCCTCATGGCAAACTTTTTCAATTTGTTTTATTCCAATAAATTTTGTTTTCTATATGTTTTTCAGATAACAATACTGTAAACATTAAATTTTAGTTTAGTTTAAAATATCTAATAATTGTTAAACTCAAAGATTAACACATCCTTGTTTGTTTATAATTTAAATAATGTGTTTATTAAAAATAAGAAAAAAAACCAAGACCATAAATTTTATAATTTTTTTGTTGGCATAAAACTGTAGAACAAATGACTTTAGATATTTTTCTTGTAATTTTTTTTATGTATTTCATTAGAATTTACTTACCTGCCAATCTGCAGGAGTGGCCACTTTATTATTCTCTGTCAACTGTAGTGAATCAATAGCTCTCAGGATTCACTGCAGACAAATTCAAAAGATTTTTAAGCATAATAATAATAATAATAAAATATCCAAAATAAATTACATCTGGTGCATAACAAAACTTATACAAAAAGTATACTTTAATAACATTTATATTAATTTGGAATTGTGTTTATAACAAAGTCTCATACAGCATCATACGCAAAATAAATTGATGAACACAACCGTATATAACATTCGGCTCTTGTAATTTAAATAAGAAATTATTATTCATTTCGCCCAGTACTCTGCAACTTCAAGTGCATTCGATGTTGCTAGAAACAAATCATCTTTGTTGCAGCAAGATGGGCACATACGACACTCGAGCATATGGTTTATTGTTTGGTCCCCAGCACACTCGCACTTAATATTGGTAGCATAAGTATAACTCCTTTTCATTAGGTTTACCTTCGACCTGCCCACTGCTGTTTGCAATCAATTTAAGGACCGCCAGACATTCCAATCCTCTGTGTGACCAGGTGGCAAGCGCTCTGCAACTGTTAGTGGTCCCGAGATGTTAGGGACCTTTATTATCCACAAACTGTAGTCTTGCCTTTTCAGGTGATCCAATTAGTTCCCGTGATGTTCTCAGGAAGCTTTCCCTGGATTTGAGTCTATGGCCATGTAGTGGATGAGCCCTTTCCCATTCTGTCCTCTCCTTGTTCGCAGCCACTTTCTCCGGATACTGGGTGGTGCAATTGCTGAGAGCTGGTAAAGCCTGTCGACAGGGGTAGACTTTAGGCAATCTGTCAGTAGTCTACAGGTGTTATTGAGGGCTACATCCACCTGTTTAGTGTGAGATGATGAGTATCAAACTGGGCATGCATATTCTGCAACCGAGGAACAAAGTACCACTGCTGATGTACGTATAGTTTGTGGTTGACTGCCCCAGTGTGATCCAACTAGTTTGCATAGTAAGTTGTTTCTTGAAGATATTTTTATTTTGCAATTCATGCAGTGCTTCTTACATGTGAGAGTTCTGTCAAGTGTCACTCCTAGATATTTTGGATTGTTACATGTCTGCAATTCAATACCTGACCACATTACTTTCAAGTTACGCTGAGCTTTCCTGTTTTTTTTTAGGTGAAAGTTTTTGAAGGGTTAGGTCTTAAGTGATTTTCTGTATAATAGCTTGATAGGCCTTCAAGGGCAACAGACAAATTTCATTCTACAGCTTCAAGTTCTGTGCTCTGTGAGGCTAGGGGAAGGTTCGTCAGCATACACAAAGCTCCTGTTAGCTGGATGTAATGGCTGATCATTTGTATAAATGTTGAAAAGGATTGGGGCCAGTACACTGCCTTGAGGTAGGCCATTTTTTTGTACTCTCCATTGGCTGCGCTGTCCTTGAAAGTCAATGAAAAACCTAAGGTTCTGGAGAAGAGTGGCGATGAGCTTGGTTAATCTGGGGGCCTTTGTCAGATTGTAGACCTTGTCAAGGAGTAGTTGGTGGTTAACAGTATCGTATGCTTCTTACAGGTCCACAAAGACCATGTCCATGGCCTTATGGGTCTCAAATCCATCCTCTATAAACTGTGTTAGACTCAGCAATTGTCCAGTACAACTTTTACCAGGGCGAAAGCTAGCTTGCTGTGGTTATAAGTTTTGAATCAATCAGAGGCTGGATACGATTCAGAATTAATCGTTGAAATATTTTGTATTGGTGACACAAGAGTGCTATGGGTCTAAAATCTTTGGGATTGTTCCTTTCTTTTCCAGGTTTCAGCAGGGCAATCACTCTCGTCCTCTGCCACACCTTCAGAATTTGATGTGTGTTCATACCCATTCTTTGGTTTTACATCTGAAGTTCTTAATTTTTTCTGACCGTATGTCATCAAGGGCTACTTCCGTTTTGCACTCGTTAATAACCTTTTCCAGCTCAGACATACCAAAGGGCTCAGTGAAGTTGTTCATCTCTTCCTGACTGTTTCTGTGTGTTTTTCTTTGTTTTTTTAAGGGATTTGCTTTTATGAATTTCTTTCCCATTCATGAGTAGCTGATGTGCAATTTTGTTTGCATTAATGTTGGAATGTCCAGTGATCTTCGATGAATCGATGTTGAGGCGTTTTAGAAGTCTCCATGCCTTTTGACTATCTAATGCCCGGTCCTGCTCTTCTAATGTCTTGATCCAGCGGTCTCGTTTTGCTGCACTTAGAGATGAGATAAGTTAATTTCCAGCTTCCACTGTATTTTTTGCCAAAGTGATCATCTTGGAACAGTGATTTTAAATCCATGAATTGGGCAGCTAGATCTGAGGTGAGACCCAGAATATATAATGATTGTCAGCCATGGGGGATGGATCTTCTGGAGCACTTTTTCACTGTTGTCATGAATGTGTCATATGATTCTGGTGTTGGATCAACAGTAGACATAGCAGCATCCAACATTTCTATGAACATGGACCAGTCAGCTCTGTTCAAGTTATAGCTCCTGCGGAAAGGAACTCTCTGAGGTCTCACTGCCGCAAACATTTTGCACATTATTGGTGGCATTTGAATTTATTGGAGAATATGTGAAAATCTTTAAATTACGAGTGCTATGAAATACTTCTTCAGCCAACCTATTTAGATCGCAGATGACCGGAGGGATAAGATTCAAGAAATAAGATACCAGTACTGATGCTTTTATGTATTCCTTCTTTCCTTGTGCTATTCGGGATTGGAATGCAGTGGGTTTAGGATTGGTGCTTAGCACCCTCTGCCACCCACAATGTTTGTGATTTGTAGAGTATGTATGTAGCTGTAGATTGGTCTGTGCTGCATGTTTGGTACTGGGCTACAGATAGGCTTCACACACTGGTGGTTGATATGATTACTGCTGAATACTAGATCAGGATTGTAGCCCCATCTCCCACTGATGAAAGATGCTGGTAGTTTGGGATCATGTACAATAGTAAGTTGATTTACATCTGCCCATTCTTCTACTGCGATGCCATTCTCATCATCAAAGTTGTAACCCAAAGCAGTACAATGGGAGTTGAAATCCTCAATAACAATTTGTAGGTGTTGGTTTTGGAAGTTAAAGGTGGTTTATCAACGAATTTACTGCTGGGACAGCAATTAATTAATTGTATTCAATATGACTTTTGCAAAATTCAGTTGTAAAAATTAATGTTTTTTGTTATTCTCTTTATTTGTCTTTGGAACATATACTTGTTTTTACTATGATTATGGCTCATATTGTATGTGTGTGTATTAACCATGACATGTTTCACATCCCAGAGGTCTTTCCTCAGCAGGGATCCATGAAACAAGATTGATAAATAAATAAATAAAATACATTTTATTTCAATATGTTACAAATTTCTAATGATACAGAGTAAAAAAATGTATTTTTTTTGTCTGTCTGCAAATCATGCAGAAATAATTAATGAATTTTAATTAAATTTCACATTATAATAGTTTATATCACCAGTTACAATATAGCTAGACCTTGGATTTTAGGCAAAAACCTTTTTTGTTCCTGATAGAAAAGCATGAAAATAACATATATGATTTAAGGACATTTATGGCCATTGTTTGTCATTTTATAGTGCCTAAAAATGCCTAAATTGTCATTAGGACCTATTTTGCATATTTTTCTTTCAAATATCAACAAAAGCATCTTAACTCAGAAAAACACAAATATTTTGTAAAGTGTTTATTTCTAATGATTGAAGTCAGCAAATATGGAGTCATTGTTGCTCGGTCCCTGCTTGCCACTAGTCACACAGAGGCTGCAGTGAGCCTTGTGTTCTCATAAAGCACTAGTATGACCAAGCAACCGATATCTAAATCATCTTTAGGATTATCATCTAGTGGGCTAACAAGTTTCCTAATTTCTCAACAGATTGAAACATTATATATTGTGACATGTGCAACCAACAGGTGAATAAACACTAACAATGAGATGAACAGCTGTCAATACTATACTAACAATACTTTAATTGTTGTATATGTAGGTTTATTAAGTTTTTAAAGAAAAACAAGACAGGCATCCTTCTGCCATATCACAAACCTGAACATCACTTCTGGGCACTGGACAGAAGTTTAAATAGTAATGCATGCCCAGGATTTTCCTAATGTCTGGTAGACCTATCATTGTTCCTATGTTGGGCAACTAGATAGAAAATTTTAAAGGTAAAGGACATCCGCTTCCACCAGGATTTTCAAAGATACAGCTCCATATTCCCATTACAACCATTGGCACTAGAAGAATGTAACGGAGTCAGCATTATACCCCAGACATTCAGCTCCATTTGGCATCAAACCTCGATCATCTGGGCTGCAGCAGGCGATTTATCACCTGAGTTATATGTGGACGCCTGTTCATAACTTTTAACTGAATATTATTAAAAGAGTTTGCAGTTATATCAAAATAGCATAATTTTTTAAAACCTTGTAAATTTAACCTTTCACACTGACAAAGCAGTGGTTTTAAATATATAGATATTGCGATATGGTTGTTCAAAATAATGGCCTGTAATTTTCAACCCCATGAATCAGTACTACTATTGCTCTTTTTCAGTGTCTGGTAAGCAGCAAGGCTCTAAATAATATTTCAAAGTAAGGTTCTCCGTTGTATCCTATCTTAAACACATGTAAGCACCTTAGAATTTTGGTAAATTCTAGTTTGCTTAGCTTAAAGCATAGGGGAGGAAGTAAGCTTTCCTATAAACGTAAGGTTTCATTACAAGTACAGGTTATGGGAGGAACTTTTCATATAGAAGCTGAGACTGCAACATAATTCATTAAATAAACCATTTTTAAACGGCAGTAAAGACACACAACATTTAATAAAAGAACTAAATAAACTTTTTATAATAATAAAGAAACTTTTAACTAACCTGGAATAGGATAATCCATTATCATCCAGCTTGTAAACAACAGATTTTTGATATATGAGCATTTCACCATTTCTGAACACTTTTAAGTGAAGTAAAGTAATTTCAAGATAATAATAATTCAAAAGAAAGTTCTGTAGTTTTTGACCGTGTAAATAACATAAATACATTTTTAAACACTTCGATAAATGCACTCCCACTTTTAACATTTTTTATCATATGTTTTCGGTAATTTCCCGAACAAAAAAGGAGATTTTCTGAAAGAACTAAAAATCTAGTTTAACATATTTAAATTTTATAACATTCCATGCAGTAGAACAGATTTTATATACATTTTAAAGATTATTTTGCCATTAGACACACGTGGTTGTACTTCAGATTTATTTGCGAGTAAACTAAGCCACTTCCATAAATAAAATAACTTTCAAAACACGTAACTAAATTCAAAGAAAATTCAGATAACTTTACTTTTTCGATAAAACCAATAGAAGAAGAATTATTAACAAGAAACCAAGTGTTTGCTAAACTAAATTAAACTGATTTCTTAGTAAATTCATAACTCAGCCATTTCTCCACCGATTTTCATAAAATTTACACCATTAAACTCAGGAATTAACGTGGAACAATCTGATACTAATTTTATTGTTATAATTTTCAATCCAGCAGGATTTCCAAAAAGTACTTAAAATCCAGATAAAATTAGGGGGAAGTACCAATGAACTCTAGGACGCTGTGTCAATACACCATTTAAACTAAATTCATTTATAAACAAACTAATCATTTAAGAATTCTGACTAAACACTTTTTATGTACCTTGAGGACAAGTCTATATACTGTTAAAATTTGAAAACTTTCTATAATCACAATCATTTTACACTATTTTGGGAAAGTAGGTGAATACCTGATGTCGCGCGGATTGGGTATATAAGCAGTTACCTCATAGATGTCTTTTGTCTCTTGTTTCGTCTTCAGTCTTTACTCCGAGAATGCTATGTAAGGTAACTCTGCATCAGTTGTTTTGGTGCGGCTCGGGAAGTAACTGGAAACGGTCTGAGTTAGCCTGGGAACGTGTGTCGGCCATGATGAATTTTTTGGTACCAAAGTGTGGTATTAACAGTTAACATGAACTTTTAAATTTCAAAAAGGGGTTTTTATTCGGTTGGTATTCTTTCTCTCCACAACCTACAATTTTCTGGAAATGTTTGTTCGATCGCCTACTCAAATGTAGAATGCAATTTTAAAATATGACTTTTTGAAAATAAACTTTAGATTTCTATCAAAGTGAACTTTTGTGATTTCATAGTAAATTGAACCTTTTCTAAGATTGTGGTTTGAACAAATTTAGTGGCGACCTGTACGCATGCATCTCAGTTGAGAATCCAGATAGGCAACATGGTGATTTAAAAATTATTAACGTCAGAGAACTTTCATTTCAAGTGAACTGCTAGTTAAGGTACTAGGCCTACACTCCACCCCCAGTATTCAGCTTGGGTCCTTACACACATCTGTAGTAATATTATATACAATGTTTTTTTTTTCACAATTTTCAAGTTTGCCCATTTTTACTTATATGGAGACACACCTTTGACATCTCGGATGATATTACCTAACGGTCTCATTAAACTAGTCACCCAATATCTCAACCATTTTCAAATCCTCAGTAAATTCTCCATCCTTATCTACAATTGTCTGAATATCTTCCACTCAGTTTTCTAACATAGCCATAAAAAATTTTAGATGCACCTTTCAGTGGTTCCCTTACAACAATAGCATTCTTCATAAACGCATCTATAGTGTCAGTCATTGTGACTATTAATTCCTTGGTTAATTGTTTCAAGTATTTCCTACTGCCTTGCTGTGTCTTAATTTTGTTCTCTCTTAACTTCCCCATTATATTATGTAGGTTCAGCATTTCTATTTATTTTATGTCCTGGAATAGATAATTCTTCACCCTTTTTTATTATCTCCTTGAAATCCTCCCACTTCGACTCCACCGTATTTGGGCGTTTTATTCATTTGCTGAACCTTCCCCTAAAATAGCTATTCAATTCTGAAATTTGTGCCTTTTTATAACTGTACCTATTTCCCCCTCAATTTTGGCCACTAATTTACTGAATCCTGTAATATCCATCAGAATTGTCCCGTACACCCCACAAGGTTGTCATCAGGTTTTACTAGGAAAAAGATGTTTGGTCCCCTTGTGTTCTGCTCTACAACTTATGTAAAACCCACTTCCCTTACTAGGTTATATGCAAATCCCTCTTCCCTTGTGTTATTAAACTTATTTCCTACCTAGTTAATATTTGGTAAACTTAAATCCCCATCAATAATGACCATTTTACACCTACCTCTGAATTCTGAAAAGCCCTCATTTGAATGTCAATGTCCAATACATTGCAACAGCTAAACATATTGTGCTCATGACTTGAGACGAAAAGTTTTATAAAAATTTCAGAAAATGACTGAAAAAACAATGAAGTTCTTATAAATGAATGTAATCTTTCTCGGCGTTGTTTATTTATAAACGTTTCTCGGGAAACAAACCGAGTGATGTTGTTATTAATGCACAATACTTCGGCGACTTTATTCTCCGTCGCCATCTTCAGGTGCAGTTGCAAGTATTGAAGTCTGCCTTGAAGTCAGCCTTAAGTGTGTTGCTGTCATTGCAACTACAATAGGTTGGTGGAAGAAGTATTTTGTCGCACTTGTAAATGAAAGGTGTTGTTCGCATATTTATCAATAAATTCGAACAAAATCTACGGCGTCTGTTTGTGTATAAGAGTTGCAATTTTTCAAAATTCTACCTATGAATCGCAGCTTAGAATTACCTCTATCTACAACAGAAGTTACGTGCAGGTTCCATTTCGTGTTGGTTGTACTGTTATGTCAGAGTTCTTCAGGGAGTCAACCGTGTCAATAACTGAACTGTTTAATCCTGAACAAACTGATTCTTTTTGCTAGTTATGCACATTGCCTTGCACTTTTTGCAATTTAGTGTAAGTTGCTATTGATAGCACCATGCTAAGATAATGCTCAAGATCACTATTCCACTTAAAAGATTGGCGTCAGCTGATTTCTAAAGATAAAAACAACTTCATAAAAGTTTTAAATACAAAAACATTCTTTTTTACTCTGCCATGGAATCATTGTAGGTTATTACATTTATAATTCATATGTCCGTGGCGACATATTGGATTTCAATGCTAAGATATATTGCATGGCAGCCTACCTTCGAGGGTAAAACATGGCGCTACCGTAACGGATGTTGGATACAGAGAATTTAAGTTAGTTTAAATTTGTGATAATAGCTGTTGTGGTTAGGTTGAAATGCAGCCTGGACCAATAGTTAAAAGTAAGAAACACGCAGAAAAATATCAACATGTAATAACGTGGGCGGTAATAACATTTATTGCGTGATAACTTGTAACGAGCTACCCATATTTCAAACAACTTGATACATTTTTCATACGCTTGACGGCTTCATAGGCACCGTTTTATGAAATAATATGCATTTAGGAACGTATGTAGTAAATTTCAGACCAATAGCACATTTACTTCTTGGGACCCTGACGTTGCGCTCGAACCTTGCAATAGCCATGGACTACGTGCAAAACCTACCATTTTCTCATTTGCCTGTGCAGGAGGTTTTCTATTGGCAATAGCTTTGAGTATATTAATTCTGTTTACGAAACATTAAGACTGTCCAAACTGTATTTTATTCTTATCAATAAGTGCTTAACGAGAATTGTTCATTCCTCCATTATTTTTGAGAGTGAAGTTCCCCAAACTACAAAAGAAATAAATATATCGTCCCAACGTTGCAGTGGCCAAATCATAACCACACAGCAGTCCATTTTTCATTGACAGTGTGTACAAGTGGTAAATTCAATAAAATCCAACAGTATTTTCCAACATGTGGACATTCTTTTTTACTATGTGACAGAGACATTGATGTTGCAAAAAGGATTATTGGGAAAGACAACTGGATCTATACACCAGAAGAATGTCACAGTTTAATAAGTTTTTTTTTTTTTTTTTTTTTTTTTTTTTTAAATACAAAAAACTGAATACTGAAGATGTTTTGAACTATAATAACTGGTGGCAGTATGACTATAAAAACAATGCAGTTGTAAGCACCTTAGAATTTTGGCAAATGCTAGTTTCTTAGCTTCAAGTATAAGGGAGGAACTAAATTCTCAGTAAACATATAGTTTTCAGTGCATACATAGGTAATGGGAGGGATGTTTTATGTAGGAAGCTGATACCACAACCTAACTTACTAAATAAACCATTTTAAGAGCAGTAAAGACCTCTATTATTTAATAAAAGCACTAAATAAACTTTTCATAACAGTAGAGAAACTCTATGTTAACTTGAAATAGAATAATCAATGATAGTTCAACTTGCAGATAATAGATTTCTGCCATGTGAATATTTCACTATTTTTGGGTAATGTTAATAGCAATAAAGTAACTCAACATTTAATAAAGGTACTAAATCAACTTTTTATAATAATAAGGAAACTTTTAAACCAACCTGGAATAGAAAAATCTGTTATTGTACCATTTGTAAACAGTGGATTTCTGCTACGTGAATATTTCACTATTTCTGGACACTTTCAAATGAAGTAAAGTAATTTTTAAATAATAATAATTCAAAAGAAAGTTAAATTTACTAAAATTCCGGAGTTTTTGACTGTGTAAATAACTTAAATAAATTTTTAACACTTCGATAAATGCACTTCACTTTTAATAATTTTTATCACAGATTCCTAGTAAGTTTCCGAACTAAAAAGTAGATTTCCTGAAAGAACCAGAAATCTAGTTTAACATATTTTAATTTCAGATTATTTCATGCAGTAGAATAGATTTTATAGACATTTTAAAAATTATTTCGACACTTAACACACGTAGTTCACTTGAGATTTAATGGTAAACAAACCAAAACACTTTCAGAGATAAAATAACTTTCAAAACACGTAATTTAATTCAGAGAAAATTCTGGTAATTTTTCCTTTTCGATATAAACAATACCTAAAAAGTTATTAATAAAAAAAACATACGACTTCTAAACCGTTAATTTACCAAATCTTGTCTAAGCTGTAATTTCATTATCCGGTCACCGATTTTTACATAAGTTACACCATTGAACTCGTAAATTTTTGTAGAATATTTTGACACTAATTTTATTCAGATAACTTGCAGTTCCATGGATTTCGGAGAAAACTGAATAAATTCAAATGGTAGGGTTAATCCCCTTACTTCAGAGATTTGTATCACCACGCGGAAATTAAACAAAAATTTAAAAATAATTACTCGAAATTTCCCGCTAAACAGCCTTTGGACTTCTAGTAGATAAGTCTAGACATTGTCAAAGTTTGAACACTTTTAATAATCTAGATTGTCTAATAAATTATACACACTTTTTATTACGCTGAGGCAAAAAGGTGTGGTACAGCTGCTTACGTCACTGGTTTGGGAGGTTCCTATATAAGGTCCCGCCGCCATCATGGCATGTCTTTACCCCGGGAGCGTTATGTGAAGGAAATCTGCGGTAGTTTGTGCTGGAGCGGGTAGGCGGTTGGTTGGAAACTTACACTCAATGTCGGCCATGATGGGATTTCGGTACGATGGTGTGGCGGTAGCTGTTAACATGAAATTATAAATTTTGAAAGGGGCTTCGGTTGGTAATTTCTCTCCACAATCTGAAATATTTTGGAAATGTTTGTTCGATCGCCTACTCAACTGTATAATGCTAATTTTGAAAATGTGACTTTTTAAATAAACTCCAAATTTTTTCTATCAAAGTGAACTTTTGTGATTTCATATTAAACTGTTTCAACCGTTTCTAAGTTTGTGGTTTAAACAAATTTAGTGGCGACCTCTAAGCATTTAGTTGAGTATCCAGAAAGGCTACATGGCCAGTTTAAAATTATTTCGTCAAAATTCCACAGAACTTTTAATTCAAGTGAACTGTTAGTTAAGGCATTAAATCGATACTACAGCCCCGGTATGCGGTTTTGTCCTTACACTGTGCCAATAAGGTCAGAAGCACAAATACCACAAAATCATAAAATTTAATTCCCAATTACTTAACACTGACATTAGGAATATTGTGTAACCAATCCTAGAATTGCCATAGTTTCAAACTACATTGATGGCCTTCTAAAATGTAAGTTCTCATTGGACAAAGCTGCTAATAATACCACTGCCTGTACTCAAGCCTACAATATTAAACTCCCCATTAATATCAAGAAAATGAATAATATCAAAAACCTATTGCAGTGTTCCCTTAGGTAAAATTAAGGGATCTGTTTCCGAACAGTTGACAAGCTCTAGAGTAATACTGCAATGCTACTGAAGAAGTTGATATATGATGACTTCCAATACTGCTTCCAACAATGGAAACTTTGTGCCCAACATTGTACACATGTAGAAGCTGCCTGTCTTAAAGGGAACACTCCCTAAAATGTGACAATAAATACATTGTTTGCAACAAGTCTTATTATTTAATAGTCCTACCTAATATAGTAATGAATATGTTTCATTTTATCGCATCCATATACACTTACTCAAAATTACGGCCAGTTGTAGCTGGGTATAAAATCGAAAGCTTCAGTTTCTTGTTGGGGTTTATTACAAACACAGCTCTGCAAGTTAAAGGAAGGCCATCCTTATCACGTTCTTCAGGATCCAACATTCCCAGCTGTACAGCTAATTCTCTTCCTTCATCTGCTATGATGGGAAATGGAAAATCTTGCCCCTTCAGCTCAGCAAAGCAATGGATATCCTATACAAACAAAACATAATTTAAATATTAATGTTTATTTATTTTAATGGCCTTTAGCCTTATCAGCAACACAGGCAGCCGTTTATAAAAGTTTCCATTGTATTTACAATAGATTTTCAACTAATTATTTTCTTCACAAACGTTTACACGTATTAAATAATAGTACCTGGGTGACCGATCTTCGCTCGGCATCTTTCGATTTCTATTTAATATCCAAGATTTCGAGTAAAGTTTGATTAAAGTAAAAGGCTTGAAGACTTCCTAGGCGTTTTGAGGTGCACAGTTAACCAAAGAGAAACTTCACTAACATCATTAGGCTTACTGGTACCTGAACCTTCTACGTAATGAGGTTAGAGCCGTTTTCGAGAAACCAAATACAAAAATTGCAACTTTTTTTTTTTTTTTTAAATCGTGTTAAAAACTTGAATAGCAAAACGCTATCTACATATGAAATTTCATCCAAATCGTTAGATCCATTTGGGAGACCGCCTCATAAATTGCTTTCAAAGAAAAATGCTATTATTAGGTATGTTAAACAGAAATCTTAATGCCAGTCAGGGATTGATTAACGCTGCGAGATTTGTGTTAATTCAGGGCATTCTACGAAAACCCTTGATGATGGATTCTTATGTACCTCGACGAGAAAAATTTAAAGTACAAAATATTTTTAAATTTATATATCTCGCTTAGTTGTCGAGATATCATATCGCAAAATTGACGTGGTTGGTTGAAATGCGACCTGGACCAGAAGATAAATTTCGTCACAGCCAAGTTTGATGATGAATTCGTATGAAACTCGTCGAGAAAAATCGAAAATAAAGAATTTATTTTTCTGATACCTCAAGTGAAGAGGTTAGGATTAGATACGACCTGGACCAGAAAAAGAATCCACCAAAAGCACTATGTCGATACGGTGGAAATGTACTTTTAATGTTTTAGTTTGTTCCAAATGGTTGTTCTTAGGTTGAAATACAGCATGGACCAGAAGAAACGTCGCCAAAAGCACAAGGAACTATACCTATAACTGATTTTTGACATGCTATATCTCGTAAACCAAGCGAGATATCAAGAACATTTATTCTTTATTTTCGATATGTTTCGTCGCGTTCTATAAGAATTCATCATCAGATTGTGACGTCACGGTAATGATAGAACATCATCAGTGCTAAATCAATTCACTCCGCTAAAACTATGCTCATATCTCGCGTGGTAGTATTTAATGACAAACTAACAACCACTTTTTACGGTCAAAAAGTAAACGGTGATTAGTTTATAACTGGCACCGGTAATATTATTTTCAAAGAAGTTTATCACCTCTGACAAAACCAATCATAAATTTTTAATTATCTTCCTTTTTAAATGTTTTACAATTAAACTTGCAATGTTACTATTTCCACGCCTCAGCCAGTATACAAGAACTGTTCGTTTAAATATTCTTTGAAATCAGAGAGAATCTATTTGTAGGCTTTCTGGTACCTGAATTGTCTACGAGATGGCGCTAGTGCCGTTTTCGAGATATCAAGTGAAAAAATTGTTTGTATTTTGCAAACTCGCTTTTTTGTACGGAAGACAACTATTTAGGTAATCTTAAAGGTCAAAACATTATCTAAATATCAAATTTCATCCAAATCGTCATAGCCGTTTCCGAGATCCGAAATATATATATATATACAAGAATTGCTCGTTTAAAGATATAAGATAAGTGACCAATTCACACCTATATTTTGGTTTTAGGGAGGTAACAAAACCAAAGCAAAGGTTGCTTGCCAAGTTGTTTTTGTATTAGCATGCTATGTTTATTATGTGTTTATTTATCAACCCTCTTAAATTCACCCCATACTATCAGTTCATTGTTCCAAAAATCTTATAATATACAGTAGTAAGTGCTGCCAAAAATTAATGACAATACCTTTTATTGAAACCATTAATTTTATTTATAGATGTACGACTACTGCCAATGCAACAGAATTTTCTTTTAGTAAAACAAAACAAAAAATTCAATTGCATTCTCAATAATCATTTGTCATCAGTAATAAAAATTCAGCTTTACACAACCAGCTTTTATTGGTATATTCAACTCTTTGTTCATAAGATTTCACTATTATAGCAAGATAAGAAGTTAGGTTATCTATTTACATTTCTGTAATGGTTCAATATGTTTTAAACTGCAAACCACCTGTAAGGAAAAGTATTATTTCATTTAAACCCACATTTTAATTATTAATTGCTTTTAGTTTATTTATATTCGTTCAATGTAGATGTTTTCTCATACTCTCCGTCCACAAATATTGCTTTTATGATAAGATAAGAAATACGGAATCAAGTTTATATCACAAAGCAGCTAATATATTAATGTGTATGCAGCAGAAGCTTTCATCTTCAAACAGCAATATTAGCGGTGGTTTTTACTGGATTGATATGCAACCTGGATCAGAACAACAACTGGCCAACATCGTTACAACATGGGCCATGAATATTTTATTTCATTTTTTTAAAATAATCTAGATTGCTTCCCTTCAGCACTTCTTGGATATGCGCCCTCCAAACAGTCTTCCCAGAACATCCTTTCTCATATCCCTTGCCAACTTTATCCTCTCCAAAAACTATTTCTCCTTCAACTCCCAGATTTACCACCAGATACGCGGCACTGCCATGGGTACCCGCATGGCCCCGTCCTATGCTAACCTTTTCCTGGGCCGTCTGGAAAATATTTTTCTGAAGAATTCTCCCCTCAGTCCCCTCGTGTGGTTCAGATACATAGATGATATATTTATGATCTGGACCCACGGGGAGGACCACCTCCTAGACTTCCTCAACTCATTAAATGATAATCACTCCATCAATTTCACATGGTCATATTCCCACACCTGTATCACCTTCCTTGACGTAGATATCACCCTACGACAGGGGACCCTCCATACCTCAGTACACATTAAACCGACCAATTTACAACAATACCTACACTTTGACAGTTGTCACCCCTTCCACATTAAACGTTCCCTCCCATACAGCCTTGCAATCCGTGGCAGACGCATCTGTTCTGATCATGAATCAATCTCCAGTTACTCCCAAAAACTATCCCAAGCCCTTGTTTCCCGCCAATACCCCCAT
This sequence comes from Vandiemenella viatica, assembly GCA_031002005.1. Taxonomy (NCBI): domain Eukaryota; kingdom Metazoa; phylum Arthropoda; class Insecta; order Orthoptera; family Morabidae; genus Vandiemenella; species Vandiemenella viatica. The sequence continues at coordinate 201,165,362 of JARYHS010009186.1, forward strand.
GATCTGGTGGAAAAACAAATTTCCCGTGCCATCACCCACAACCCTCGTTCTGCACCTCCTAAAGCTGACCGTGGTCCAACACTTGTCACCCAGTTCTTTCCTGGCCTGGAATCTGTCAACCAGATACTCCGCCGTGGGCATGATTTCTTACGTTCCTTCCCTGAAATGCGTCTCCTCCTTCCCAAAATCCTACCCACTGCTCCCCGCACTTGCTTCAGCAGACCGCCCAATCTGTACAACATCTTGGTCCACAAGTATTTACCTGCAGACTCCCCTAGACCTCCACAGGGATCTTTCCCGTGTAACAGACCCCGCTGTAAAACTTGCAACATGCACCCTGCCACCACTACTTACTCTAATCCTGTCACAGGCGAATCTTTCCCTATAATTGGACATGCCACATGTGCTACCACTCACCTTATTTACCAACTCACCTGCATCCACTGCACTGCCTCTTACATTGGTCTCACCACTCAACAACTTTCCTACAGAATGAATGGCCACAGGCAAACAGTTTATACTTCCAACCCAGACCATCCCGTGGCAATTCATGCGAACTTCCATAATTCAAACAACCTCAACACCTGTTTCACAGTCAGAGCTATTAGAGTTTTTCCAAATACCACCACCCCTTCAGAACTCCGCAGATGGGAACTAGCCTATCAACATATCCTTGACACCAGACACACCCCAGGCCTAAACCTACGTTAAACCTGTCACTTGCCGGTTATTTATTTATTTATTATTATTATTTATTTTTATTTATTTTTTATTTTTTATTTTTTTTGTATATATATTATTTATTTTTTTTTTAAATTCTTCTATCTCCCTTTATTTTCTATTATAACTTTTTGAACTAAGCTGCACAGAGATTATATTGATTTGTTTCACTTTTATCGCTGGTCAAGCCTATTTACCCCCCCCCCCCCCCTTCTTCCACTACCACGCATTTTCCGCCTGTGCTTCATTCATGTGGCGGGCTCGGATGTGACCACATCTTTCCCCCTGCCATATGTCTCGCCTCCTACATGAATAAGACTTAAGTCGAAATATTGTGTAATTCTTTTGTTTTTGTGTTTTTACGTGTCTCGCCCTCCTGCCTTCATCTGTGGTAAGTGACGGGTAACTGTTTATTTTCCCTATCCTATCTTATTTACAATGTAAGATTATTATGATTTGTTTTTAATTTGCTTGGTTTTCAATGCTATTCCAGTATAAACATTAAACAACAAGGTCATGAGAGTTATTTAATAATATCCTATTTAGTTGGGCAACTGTGAAGAAATAAAGCCTGGATTCAACCAATCATTTCTGCCACTCTTGTTGCTAAAACATTTACAATATTATATGCAACTAGGAAAATATTACAAAAATTCCAGTTTCTAACATATCTATAACCTCATTAAAACCATTTAGGAATAGTTTTAAAGCATTTCTACTAGCTATTCCTAATATTAAATTATGTTTTACTCAGATTTTGAAGCTGCCTTAGTAAAAAAGATAAATTTCAGTTAGAGTCGTTTTTCAAGTACAACGGATTTAGTTGCATCCATTCTCACTACAAAAACTCATCATGAGGATCATTTTAAGGTGTATTAACCAGGCAAAGAAAAATTTAGTTTGGAAGATATTTTGGTTTATGGTGTTGTCATCCCATGATGCAGAGGAAGTCAAAATAAGATTTGAAATAACTAGTTAATGTAAAAAAAAAAAAAAAAAAAAAAAAATCCTTTATCACCAGTTGCAGTCAGCACGTTTTGACATTTCTGAGCATAAAACTGATAAATTATATAAAGTATAATACTACTACTCTACTTTTAATTAACAGAAAAAAAAATAAAAATCTCAAATAAATAAGGTAAAAGTAGGAAACTAATTTCAGGAGATACAATCAAGAGGATTAAACTTATGTATTGGTTTCATTAAAAAGTTTAAGATTTTAATAAGAAAAATGTGAATTTCAAAAAGTATTGTCGAGACATTATTGACTACGCGCCAAAGGTGATGATATGATAGAATTGGTGTTTAATATAATAGAAGCCCTTTTGAGAAATAAACCAAGTCAAAACAGGAAGAATAACTTACCTGAAGACACATATGTTAATTGCAGTTCAAAATACTAAGCAGTTATGCAGATATTAATGTTTAAAGTTATAAGCTAACATCACAAGTTCAAATGATTAGATAAATAGAGGTCAGCCATCTTACTTTTGGTTGATGTCCCTACTTTCTCGAGGCCGCTCAGCAGGCATTAGGTGGAGCAATGTCTCCATAATTTAGACAGTCTTTTCAAGTATTTTCTTGAAGCCGGTCCATGCGCTGTTGGTGGGGCCATGCCACCTCATGATTGGTGATAGCGGTACACTTCACATGTCGTAATGTTTTCATTCTAGTAAGGGGGCTGGGGTGAAAGTTTGTCTTCTCTCATGTGTACTTAACTTGTAATCTTCGAGTGGAACTGTTAGTCTGATTGCCTTATCCTTATTTTGAATTCTGGTACCAAACTTTAATAAATGAACCTTTCTAAGAATATTTTCATTGAACTCAAAAAATTGTGGACAGTGTACATCATTTATCAATACCTTTTACGATTGGGGTACAAGTCAATCGTGTGGCAACCGTGAAATTAAATAGTAGGACCTATAGATACCAGAGGCACCAGTCATAATCAAGTTAAGCTCAAGCAGTGTTGATGCTAACAATCAGCTTCACACCAGTTTGACTAGTTGTTAATTATAATTACTTTTACATATCAAGAAAAATGTAGAAAAGATATATAAATGTTAAAGCTGCTGATGGGAAACCTCTTTTAAACTAAGAATGAATTGATGGAAGGAACACATAGAGAAACTGTATGAGGGGATGATTTAAACAACAGTGTACAGTAGAAAGAGGGCGATGTTGAAATTGATGACTTTAGGAGATCATGTTTTAAGAACAGAATTTGACAGAGCTTTGAAAGATCTGAAATCCAATAAGGCTGTTAGAATTGATGAGATTTCCACAGAACTTCTGAAATCCCTAGGAAAAGAGGGACCCAAAAGATTACTCAAACTTATACCAATAAATTACTGAACAGCAGAAATGCAAACAGTTTAATAAAAGTATCATCTTGATTCTTCTGAAGAAAGCATAAGCAGACAAAAGTGATAATTATTTGACCAAAAGTCTAACATCACATGCTATAAAATTATTGACCAGGATAATATACAGAATAATAGAAAGGATAGTCGAAGAGATATCAGGTGAAGGATCAGTTTGGGTTTAGAAAAAATCACAGTACAAGAGAAGAAATTCTGTCTTTAAGATTCTAGACACTTTGGTTGATCTCCAAATTGTAACAGAATAGGTGAAAGGTAATCAAAAAGTGTCGTGCAATATAGAAACAATGTGTGTCATGGTGTTCCCACCCAAGTGGTTAATCTTGATTTTTTTTTGCTAATATAAGTCTCTTGACAGGTTTGATGCAATCCTCCATCCCTTCCTATCTTGTGCTATCCTCTTCATCTCAACATACCTCCTACAACCTATATCTTCAATTATTTTTCCACAAGCTTCTTTTCTTACCCATCATTTCCTAAGCACATTCATTTCGTACTTTATCTGTCCACTTAATTTTCAACATCATTCCATAGCACCACATTTCAAATGCTTCAATTTTCCTTATTTCTGGTATTCCTAAAGTCCACGTATCACTGCTATAGGGTCCTGTGCTCCACACGTTAAGTTTTAAAAACTTGAAAGACTTCTTTTTTTCATGAAAGTTTTTTTCGCCTGGGCTATTCCACTTTTAACGTCATTCCTGCTTCAGCCATCAGTTTTAATTTTACTTCCTAAGTAGCAGAATTCATTTACTTCTCCTATCACATCTAATCTTATTTTTATATTTAATACATTATTATTGCTATCTTTTCTACTACGTTTCATAACTTTTGTCTTGCTTTGGTTTATATTTAGCCCAAAATCAATTTTCAGTATTTTATTCATAACCTTCAGTAACTTCTCAATATCATCAGTCTGCTCTGTTAACAGGATAATGTCATCAGCAAATCATAGTATACTGATATTTTTTCTTAGGGAACACTTATGACACAATCAAATTTGACTTTTACTTCCTTTATTGCTTCCACTACATGCAAATTGAATATTAATGAAGACAGACAATAACCGTGTCTCACGCCCTTTTTAACTGATTCATGGATTTCATGCTTTTCTACTTTTATTATAGCCACTTGCTTCTTATATACATATAAAGTATTCTTCTGTCTCCATATTTTACACATGAGTTCTTTAAAATTTAGAACATCTTGTCCCGCCTAACATTATCAAAAGCTTTTTCTAAATCAAAATTAAAGTATCTTTGTTTTTCTTGATACACTTTTCGAGTATTAATCTTAAAGCCAGAATTGCTTCTCTTGTACCTTCCAACGTTTTTGAGTGAGAAAATAAAAAATAGGATTGAGATATAAAAATCAGGAGGCTGGGGATCAAAAGAAAAGAATTTTTTATGCCAAAATTTTATTTACGGGTAATAACTGTTATACCAATTTTGGACTTTCACGGAAGCTTCCACAAGTCAATGCAAGGCAGGACAAACACGAGAGATTAAATGGTACACTCGTGTTGTCTCATCTCGTGTGGTCGCTCATGAGTGTCACTCGCCTCATTGGTAGATTTTTGTCATGAGTCGAAGGAGCTAGCACACTGTTTACACTATCGCATGAATTCAGCAGTCATGTATGAACATCTCTTCGAGGCACGAGGTAAGATGAGAGTATATATACGGCATTTCTCGATCTCCGCCACAGGGTTGAGTCATGTAGGGTTCCCTTGAATAGGTCAGGTGTGCACTACACACGTGAATCAGCTACATGGGTGGCAGGGGCCATGTGGAATGCACTGGGTGGTTTTTTAGGCTGAGGGAGGAAGACCCAAAACATGAAATACAGTTACGGGCAACCCAATCAGATGTAGACCGGAATGTAGGAGGAACGTAAAAGAGTCACAACAGTTAAAAGTACTCGTAATTAACTGTAGAAGCGTTTGTAACAAACAACCAGAACTTGAAAGCGTTTTTTGTAGCACAGAAGCGAATATCATTATCAGTACAGAAAGTTGGCTAAAACCGGAAATAAGTTCCGCCGAAACTTTTAAAGACAGCATGAACGTTTTTCGTAAAGACAGATTACATTCTCATGGAGGTGGGGTATTTATAGCTGTGAGTAAATTCCTCCCATGTAATGAAATAGAAGTCGATACTATCTGTGAAATTATATGGATTAAACTCAATGTTGCTGGGTCAAAACTCGTCATAGGCGCCTTCTACCGTCCACCCGATTCTGACATAGCTATCGCCGAGGAATTAAGAAGTAATGTTAACAGTATAGCTAGCCGTTTTCAGGATCATGCTATGATTCTGGGAGGCGACTTCAATCTGCCTTATATCGACTGGCGAAATTATGTTCACATTACTGGTAGCAGGGATAAGGCAGCTTCTGAAGTAATTCTCGATTTATTTTCCGATAATCATCTCGAGCAGCTAGTTAATGAACCTACGTGGTGTCATAACGGTTGCGAAAACATTTTAGATTTGCTAGTTACTAACAGGCCAAAATTATTCACTGACATTTCAACGACCACTGGAATAAGCGATCACAAAGCGGTAATTGCGACTATCAAATTAATGACCAAGCGAAAAAGGGGAAATGGACGGATTGTATACAGATTCAGTAAGGCCTCAAAGGAGTGTTTTAGAACCTATCTGAGGAATAATTACCATAACTTTAAGTTAACAAAGGACACCGTTGAAGAGATGTGGCATCGATTTATACATGTAGTCAGGGAAGGTATGGAAGTATATATACTGAAGCGGAATATAAATGGGGAGAATGATCCACCGTGATCCACATGCTAAGTCAAAAGATTACTCAAAAAACAAAGAAGGATACATGCATGCTACAGAAAGAAGAGGTCTCGCAGCGATTTAGAAACATTGGCTGAGTTAAGAGGACGTGTGAAGAATGTGATGCGTGAGGCCTTCAACAATTTTCATTCAAACACTCTCTCTAAGAGTCTCGCAGAAAACCCAAAGAAATTTTGGTCGTATGTTCGAAAAGTCAGCTGTACCAACAGCAATATTCCAGCACTAGTTCATGAGGGGTCCGAGGTTATTGAAAGCCGCGATAAAGCTAATGTACTAAATACTGTATTCAAAAATTCATTTACTGACGAAAATAAGGGTGAAAACATGCCGAGCAGCTCGCGGTGCAGATGGCGGTCGCGGTAAATGTTTCATCCACGTGAAACAAAAGCATTGTTAGTAATGAGTCGAGGTGGTCGCACCTTGCGGCTTTGGTCGCCGCTCACCGCAATGTCGATGAGAGAAGAAACTATTTTGTTTTCACCTCGCCGCCTAGCGCGCCACTGGAGGTCTGCTTGGCTCTGATTGGCTGAGCTATGTCAAGGCCACGCGATCCAGCTGCTACACTTGATTACGCAGTTCGGCTTTGGTATTATACAGAGTGGTGTTATTTAATTTTGTCTTGTTCTAAATATTGATTTATTTAATGGATGTCATTTCGTTTTATACAACTGCAGATATAAATTAACAATGTACTGACATTGACCATGCTACATTCTGTTTTAAATAAATTATTGATGAAATAGTAAGTACAGATTTTTTATAAATTGGACAACTACCGAAAAGTTAATGTTTCAAGCAATTAGATAGTCAGCGGTAAATAAATTACAACAAAATTATATAAATTACGGAAATGGAACACCAAACAATTCAGTCCTACAATCATTATAAATTTAAAGAAAGTATAAACAAAAATAAAAAAATTCTCGTGCCAATTATTATTTAAAATAAACTGTTAACTAAATTTGAATTGGAAAATTCTGATTTTGGATTAAAAAAAAAAAAAATTATATTTGACTTGAAAATGCTTTGTTAAACTGTACATTACTTTATTTACAATAATTACCAGTTTTCCCTCAGCATGTATTAGATTGTTGTGGTAACTGTTACAAACATTTGACTTCAGTTTGTCCAGGATTTTACCATAAACTTTGTGGTGTCTTTCGTAGGTGGGCACGGAATTAGTCTGGATGATTTTTCAGATCCTGGTGAAGTTCGCCAAGCGTTTGTCTCTGTTCATTTATTTGCTGTTAACTGAAACTTCCGATACCAGTCGTAGAAAGTAGCCACCACTTTGTGGCTACTGACAGACCATCATCATCCCTATCGTTATCGCTTCCACAAATCATTGCAGGTTAATTAAAGTAAATGATACTCGCGTTAAACACAAAATATTAACGATTTACAATGTGTGGCACCTACAAGGGTTTCCAAACACTGGTGAACGCTATTAGCTATACCTCGACATCTACCTTCCCCTATACCACGAGCTGCGCGACATGTTTTTACCCATCTACCGCGACATCGGCCTTCAGTGCGACGGCCACTGCCACCTGCTCGGCATGTTCTCACCCTAAGAATAGCATTCCCGTTTTCCCACATCGTGTCGAGTTGGAGATGGAATCATTACGAATAGATACTGCAGGTATCATAAAGCAATTAGAGCTCCTAAAGTGGGGAAAAGCACCTGGCCCAGATGGTATTCCAGTAAGAGTATTTTCAGAGTATGCGGCGGAAATCGTCTGATATATTCTGTCTGATATATTCAGTAAATCCCTAGAAGAGCGAAAAGTACCTTCAGACTGGAAAATAGCGCAAGTAACTCCGATTTTCAAGAAAGGTGATCGAAGCGATCGTGGAAACTACTGTCCCATATCTATACATCTATTTGTAGTAGAGTTATGGAACATATTATATGCTCGAACATTATGAATTTCCTAGATGAAAATAATTTGCTTACAACAAAAAAACACAGATTTCGGAAGAAAAGATCATGTGAAACACAGCTGGCCCTATTTACACACAAAGTAATGAAAGTTATTGATGCAGGTTCACAAGTAGATGCAATTTTTTTTTAGATTATCAGAAAGCCTTTGACTCTGTGCCACACAACCGCCTTTTAGCGAAGCTACGAGCGTACGGTATATCGGATCAGCTTTGCGAATGGATAAAGGATTTTCTAACTGGTCGATCGCAGTATGTTGTTGTTGAAGGAGAAAGTTCTTCTAATCTGGATGTTACATCGGGTGTACCTCAAGGAAGTGTAATACGACCACTTATTTTCTTAATTTTTATAAACGATCTCGGAGACAAAGTGAAAAGCCTTTTTAGATTGTTTGCTGATGATGCCGTTATTTATAGGGAAGTAAGGAATTTGGCCGATTGTTTAGCAATTCAGAGTGATCTGGATGTTATTTTGGCATGGTGCGCTGAGTGGCAACTCACACTAAATTGTAAAAAGTGTAAGACAATGAACATAACTAACAAAAAGAATCCGATTGTTCAGAAATACGAGGTAAACAGTTCAGTTATTGATATGGTCGATTCTATGAAATATTTGGGAGTAACAGTAAAAAGGAATAGAAATGGGACTTACATATTAATACGTTGGTAGGTAGAGCTAATTCTAGGCTGCGGTTCCTAGGTCGAATTTTGAAAAATTGTAATGAACAAAGGAGATAGCGTACAAATCTCTTGTGCGTCCATATTTGGACTATTGTTGTGCCATCTGGGATCCGTTTCGTAAGGGGCTGATTGAGAGTACAGAGAAGAGCCGCTCGATTCGAGACCGCTTGCTACAGTCCTTACGAAAGCGTTACAGAACTGATTAGTAGAATAGGCTGGGAGTCTCTGGTAGATATATGACGCACATTTCGTATAAACTTATTGGTAAACATGCGTACTCCCACTTTCACTTACGAGTGTAGTGAAATACTTCGTCCACCAACCTATTTGGGTCGGAATGACAGGAGAGATAAAATTAGAGAAATAAGGTGCCGCACTGATTCTTATATGAATTCTTTTTTTCCTCGTACCATTAGGGATTGGAATGCACAACAAAGAGATTAGGTTTGGTGCTGAGCACCCTCTGCCTCCCACAGTTTTGTGATTTGCAGAGTATATATGTAGATGTAGATGACATGACGTCAAATAAACAGTTAAAACATTGTGCAAATCAACAATTTTAAACACATTTTGCCCAGTATTTCACAACCTCAAGTGCATTTGCTGTTGCTTGAAACAGATAATCTTTGTTGAAATATGATGGGCACATAGGGCATTCGAGCATATGGTTCATGGTTTGGTCCCCACCACATTCACATTTAATATTCATGGCATCAGTAAAACCCCATTTCACTAGGTTCATCTCGGACCTGCCCACTCATGTTTGCAATCATTTTAAGGGCCTCCATTCAATCCAGTCCTCTGTGTGACCAGGTGGCAAGCGCTCTGCAATTGTCAGTGGTCCCGAGATTTTCCACAACTGTACTTATACTTTTCAGGTGACCCAATTAGTTCCCCCGATGTTCTCAGGAACCTTTTTCTGGACTTGAGTCTCTGGGCTGGTGGTGCATGGCCATGCAGTGGACGAGTGCTTTCCCATTCTACTTTTGTCCTCTCCTCGTTCGCAGCCACTTCTCTCTGGATACTGGGTGGTGCAATCCCCGAAAGACCGAGCGTGGTGAGTGAGCGGTTAATGCTCTGGCCTTGCATTTGGGAGGATACCAGTTCGAATCCACGTCCGGGTATCCAGATTTGGGTTTTCCGTGGTTCCCCAAATCGCTCCAGGTGAATGTTGGAATGCTTCCTTCAAAAGGACCATGGCCGAATTCCTTCCCATTCCTTTGTTCTTTGTTCCCAGTCCCATCCCACCTTTAATGGCCTTGATGTCGACAAGGCATAAAGCCATAAGTAAAAAAAAAAAAATCCGCGAAAGCAGATAAAGCCTGTTGACTGGACAGCCTGTCACTAGCCTACAACTGTTATTGAGGGCTACATCCACCTGTTTGGTGTGAGATGGCGAGTACCAAACTGGGCATGCATATTCTGCAACAGAGTAACAAATAGCCATTGCTGATGTACGAATAGCTTGTGGTCGACTACCCACTGTGATCCAACTAGTTTTCGCAGTAAGTTGTTTCTTGTAGAGATCTTCATTTTGCAATTCTTAGAGTGCTTCTTATAAGTGAGGCCTCTATCAAGTGTCACTCTGAGATATTTTGGGGTGTTACATGTCCGCAGTTCGATACCTAACCACATTACTTTAAACTTATGTTGAGCTATCTTATTTTTTAGATGAAAGGCGCACACTTCAGTTTTTGAAGGGGAAGGCCTTAAGTGATTTTCCCTATAATATCTTGATAGGCATTCAAGGGCAGCAGACAAATTTCTTTCTACTGCTTCAAACTTTGTGTTCTGTGTGGCTAGGGCAAGGTCATCAGTCTACAAGGAGGTCCTGGTAGCAGGTTGTAATGGTGATCATTTGTATAAATGTTGGAAAGGATGTATATAATGGCTGGACAACAATCTGAACAAAACCTAGGTACACAAGCACTTACCTTCTGATCCTACAAGACTTTCACATGGATCTTTCCCTGCAATAGACCCCACTGCAATGCATGCAGCATGCATCTAGCCACCACTAACTATTCTAATTCTATCACAGGGGAATCCTTTCCTATTGTTGGACAAGCCCCTACACTACCATATACCTAATTTACCAACTTACCTGTCTTCACTACACTACTTATTACTTTCAGCATTCAACAATTCTACAGGATGATTGGTCACAGGCAAAAAGTTTATACAGTCAACCCATACCACCCAGTGGCAATCCATGCCAGCTCACACGATTACAACAATCTTAAACACCTGTCTTATGTTTAGATCTGTCAAGAGTTTTCTGGACACCACTACCTCTTCGGAATTCTGTAGATGGGAACACCTATCAACACATTCTAGATACCAGACATACCCCCCCCCCCCCCCTCCGACCTCAACCTATGCTAAGACCCCAACATTAAACCTGTCTCATTATTACAAATTTTATACATATGTTAAAAAAGACAAATATTTTAGGAAGTGATAGTATCCACCAAAATACAGACAAAAATGTCTAATAAACATTGGGCTGCAAACACAAACTTTCAGAGTTCACAGCAGATGCTCAATGTGACACCTGTCCATGGCAATGCATGTCTCTGCCCTTTGGTGTAAGGGATTGTGCATTCTTTGAAACTGACATGAATTGAAGACACGATCCTGGAGTCTCTCAACATCACTGACTGGAATGGCATAACGAAATTCCTTGATGTGTCCCTATAACCGAAAGTCTAGAGGATTGAGATCTGAAGAAGAGGCAGCCCATAGTGTGTGATCCCTAAAACCAACCCAGTGGTCCTAAAATGTAAGTGGTGACAACAGACATTGAGGTGAAAATGTGCACATGCACCATCGTGCAAGAACCACATCTGTTGTTCTCCAACAGATAGTCAATGTGTTACGAAGAAAGATTAGATAAAAATAATCATTAAAGAACTTCACTTAGTTTGTTTTAATCTCCTTTAATATGATTTAATAACTTGATATGTTGAACATAAAATTACACTTTTGTCACATTACAATCTTCCTGTATACCGATTTCCATAATCTCCTTTCAATAACTGTTTTTACATACAGCCACAAGCCACAGCTTTTTAACAACCTGTGTCGTGCCCACTCATTCATTTGTCCCCGCTCGCTCATATTTTTTTTTTTTACTCTACGACAAAGATATTCTTTCTAAACTCACAGTTCACTGTTCAGAAATTAATCTTATACACTGTCATAGAAATAACTTTCATCCAACTCGAATAATTAGGAAAATTATTATACAAAAAATATTACTCAATAATTCTTTAAGCATTAGGAGACTGTGTTTCCTTACAAACTGCATGAGGAATGCCTGCTGCCCACACATGCTGATTATGGGCATTTAGAACACCATCTCTTGTAAGCCCCACCCTATCACTAAACATAGTCGTCAAAGTAAACAGTGGATCTGCACCACGACTTTGCAACAGCCATTGGCAGAACTGCAATCTGGCTGGATGGTCTAGTAGACCACGGGACTAGACATGCTGGACATGGTATGGGAACATCGACTGATGGTAATTTGCCACCCAAACAAGAGGTTTACTCATGACTTCCACTGCTGTTATTTGTCACACGCTAGTTCTAGAAGTGTCTTCCATTGAACATAGCCCATGCTCCTCCAGATAAGGCATACAGACTGAGGGAGGCCATCCACTGTCTTCCTTGTGGAGTGATTGGCTACCTGTTTCCCCAAGACACTCAAAAAGTCAGCTGACCCAGCCTAACAGATGGTATATCTCTTCATTGAGGGCACAGGCTTTCTGGCCACTTGCACTAACTAAATCATAACAAAATATCATATCTGTCATTTTCCTTGTTGTGTAGGAGACGTCTACTGCTTTGTGGCTCCTACGACCAAAATGGAGACAACATACCGTTTTATACCACACCACTTTATGTACCTACAATTAAGAGTAACTACACAAAGATACACTACTGCAACTACATACACAACTGATAGTACACAACTACAGTACCATAACATTAATGTTCACATCACTCCAATTAATTATGAGCATACACTCCAGAATCCACACTGTGCACCAACCAATAACTCCGAAAGTATGTTTGCGGCTCAATGTTTATAAGTCATTTTTATCTTATTTTGATGCATACTATCTATCACCTCCTAAAATATTTAATATTTTTTTTAAAAAAGAAAGATAAATTACAACCAACACTCACTAAAATTGAAGGGAGGTAGGCACCAGCAACAAAAATTAACACACAATACAAAAGACACAATATTTTGGGCAAAACCCTTTTTCAAGAAAATAGAAAGGGTGGCCCTGCTTGTGCAAGTGCCTACAGTCAACACAGACACACAGAGAAAGGATCTGATCACTGGAGGTGGTAGGGGAAGCAAAAATAATATAATTGAAAATATTAGTGACAAGAAAAAGAACAACAAAGGGGACCTTTAAAAGATGAGAAATAAAGTAACAATTTTTTTTGAAAAACTATTATTCAATAAAAAAGAAAATTATATACACTAGAACCCCAGTTATCTAAATTCCGAATATCCGAATCGCTAAATATCAGAATCGCAGAATATCTGAATTGCCTTTTTAATCAAGATGGAAATGTACTGAAATTCACAAAATAATGAATGATTCTGCCTATGCGCTATTGTCCTTCCCAGTGGCAGATCTAGAAATTTTCCAAACTGTGGCACTCCCATTGGTGTGCTGGGGTGTCCTCACTGTGACTGTCCGCCAACTGCATTGTTGTCTTTGCCAGGTGGCCAGCCCAGCCCTTTGATTAGTCAGTGTGTCATTGACCTGCTACTGTTACAGTACTCTTTCGCGTGTTGGTGCATTGTTTTGTTTGTGAGTGCGTATCGTTGTTCGCCATGGCTTCTAAAAGAAAACATGTTGTTTTATCATTAGTGGATAAATTAAAAACTGTAGAGTAATCAGATGAAGGAGTTACAGGTAAACATTTGGCCGAGATGTACAGTGTTGGACAATTAACGAATTCAGTCACTAAAACGAGCAAACCTACACTTTAAACTTTGTGTCAGTGTTTGAAAACGAAGATGGAAGTTCGAGAAAATCAATGAAGGCAGCAACAAACAAAGATTTAGAAGATGCCGTTTTCAAGTGGTGTATGGGAAACCCAATTTTTGGTCCGGTTCTTTGTGAAAAAGCTAAACTTTTAGCTCAGAAGCTTGGTTATTCTTTCTTTAAAATAAGTAAGGGGGCATCCACAAATTACGTGAGGTGTTTTTTCCGGATTTCTGGACCCCCCTCCTCCCCCCTGGTGAGATTTCGTGAGATCTGGCCGGACCCCCCCCCCCCCTCTGATGAGATCTGGTCAGTGAGAACCTCCCCTAGAAATCGCCTTGGAAACTTTTGTAGACCTTTTTTTTTATTTAGGTCACACCCTAATTTTTTTGACGAAATACCCTCCTAAAGTCGACTTTGCCGCAAATTGTAGACTTTTTTTTTTGCTCTATTGTCCCCAAATTTTTCACAAATCTCACGTGAGATTTCTGTAGACCCCCCCCCCCCTGCCCCTTGGTGAGATCTGGTGAGATTTCGCCGGACCCCCCCCTCCCCCTATTTCACCTCACGTAATTTATGGATGCCCCCTAACGGCTCGCTAAGAAATTTTAAGTCCATGCACAGTGTCTGTGAATTAGATTTAAGTGGTGAGAAGTTATCAGCAGACTCCAAAGCTGCAGAAGATTTTATTTAAAAATTTAAAGTTGAAGCAGACTACTACGATCCTGAGTTTTTGTACAATGGTGATGAAACCAGGGCCGCATTTAGGTTTTGTGGGTCCCTAGGCTATACAAGTCGTGCTGCAGGCCCCCCTGTAGGCAGTGGCCCTGGCTGCTTCCAACTATTGATGCTTAAATTCGGCCCAAAAATTATGGGTGACCTTTTTTTTTTTAGCTCTACTATTGCCCCAGGCAGGGGACCAAGGGTTGTGGTGCAAGCCCCTAGGCTACAGCCTATGTAGCCTATGCTTAAATGCGGCCCTGGATAAAACTGGTCTTGTTTGGAAAGCTCTACCCAAAACCACTTTAGCATCTAAAAGGGAGTGTAGTGCTCCATGACAAATTTAGTAAAGACCGTGATACGGTGCTTAACTGTGCAAACTCTACAGGAAACCATAAAATACCCCTTCTGTTGATAGGGAAGTCAAAAAGCCCAAGAGCATTTAAAAATGTGAAGGTCTTCCCTCTCTTAAAAAAACCAACCCAAAGCTTGTATGACTACAGCATTGTTTACCGAATGGTATGATGAAATTTTTGTCCCTGGAGTGAAAAAGCACCAAAATCTCTTGGAAAAGAAGGCAGGAGAGTGCTTTTGATTGTTGATAATGCACCAACTCATCCCACTAAAGAATTGTTGGAAAGAGGGAATGTCCAGTTTAAAACAATCTTACCACCAAATGTCATAAGCCTGTTGCAACCAACGGACCAATATGTTAACGAAACCACAAAATGCCACTGCAGAAAGCAACTTTTAGGGGAAAATTTTGGTGGAGAGCGAAGATGAAGAAGGTGTGTTAGCTAACAACAAAAAAATAAATTTGAAAGATTGTGCTTACATGGTGGTGGAAACTTGGAGCTTGGTTAAGGCAGTCACAGTAAGACATGCATGGAACGAGTTGAAAGGCATACCAACTGAAGAAGAGAAGGAAAATGAGAAAAAGAAGCTCAAGAAAGGGAAAGGGATGAGACAGGAGAAGATGGGGATGACATGTCACTTGGGGAATCCAGAAACATTCTTTTGAAAATTCCTAGATGCTCAGAAGTTAGTGCTGAAGATACACGAGAGGGGATTGTGTGTGGTTTGTCAGACCCTGGGTATGAAATTCTAAATGACGACGAACTTACTGAAAGTTTGAGGGAAGAAATTGTCGAGGAAGAAGATGACCTTAATGTCGAAGTCGAAGCAGACACGCGACCATCAGCTAGTCAAGCATTGCCAGCCTTGAAACTGTGTTGAAGTGGATGGAGCATCAACATCTCAATGTAAAGCGGATGCATGATTTTGCTGCCTGAAAACGGATGAATACAGTCAAACAGCTTACTTTGACAGAGATATTCAGCAAGCAATGACTTGTATTTACAGAACGGTATGTACATACTGTATAGTACTTGGAAGTATGCTTAACATGTAAAATGTTGCCTTTTCAATTAATGAATTAAAAAGTCTTTTTCATTAAAAATAGTTTTATTCTCCCACTTTCATCATACATACAGTAATTAATTAAAATAGACCCTTTTCAGAAAAATCAAATTATCCAAATGGAGTCGGGTCCCAATTGATTCGGATAATTGGAGTTCTACTGTATCACCAAATACCTCTCAACATTACAATACCATGCTTTCATACTAGTCAAGGTAGAATCATACATCCTCTTCCTCAAAATCACACCTGAACCTCAATATTTACCCAAATAACCTAGCGCCAGACCTTTTCCCTGGTTTCAGTTCCTGAGGATAAATGGGCTACCATTCCTCGACAGACATTCAGACACGTCATTGAAAGTCTCCCCAGCAATGTCAAAACCATCATAAAGGCAAAGGGTTGACCCATGTCAAATAAAGTGACATTTGGAGAGTCTAAGTGCAGTTTCAGATAGGTGTCTGGGTATTTTGATCAGATAGTGTAGACTGCTGTTTAAATTGGGAAAAGTGTATTCAACTTACAGCTTCTTAAGTGTGGAAACAGATCTATATATTAGAAAACTTAGGTCTAGAGTAGGTGATGACGTTTTGAAAATAGTTTATTACGCTTAAGTTAATACTCATTACTCATTACCATCAGTCTTGAAGGTTATTCAGATTTCAGAAAAGCCATGAGAATAGTATGTAATTTTTACATAATCACTGTAAAAATATTTTTCTCCATCTCAGTATAATCAGCTACATTTATCTTTCAGCTCTTAATTTATAATGTGGTAGATGCTTTCATCTACTGTGACAGGTTATTTTTATTTTCTTTATCCTACTTTATTTTCAGTGCTTAATGTTATCTTCATCATCACCATTCAATTAATTTATAATAAGGAGAACTATGAACTGTTAAGAGTGTATCATAATTATAGTACTAGGAATAGAAACATAGGTTTCTTCAAGTGCGAATACAATCATACTTAGAAAATGTTTTACTATATGTCAGCTAAATAATTACTTTTAATTAATACATTAAATAATGTAATTAAAAATTTCTTATAAATAATTTTTTATATAAAATTGACAAATTTTATGAAATAGCAGTTAATATTTTGTAAAATTTGTAATATCTATAATAAATTAATGTTTTATTATCACTGACTTTTGTAGGCTAATGTTACAGATGTTCTATGTAGTTTCTACAGTAAAATTGATTTAATTTGATTAACATGTTTTCTCCTTCTAATCTATATCTATACTATTATAAATTGTAAGCAAGCTGCATGTGTCTGAGGGGTATGAATTACAATCACGCAAGAACTTCCGCAACAAATTGGATGGTGTTTTCAAATTTTTAGAGCTAATTGTCCGGTTCAGAATCTGCATAAATAGCTAATAGCGTACATGCACCGAGAGACAGACCAAGTAGCTGATATCATTTCTAGATCGAAAATTATGGGAGATGGATCACATTTTATTCGGGACAGACATTCCATTCATGAAAAACTGACAAAATATCACACAACACAGGATATGCACATTTTATTGAAAGGTATGTCCTTAGGAAAGTGTGTTCCAAATTTCTGACTAAAAGGACAATTGATTCTTGGTACGCCCTTCTTGAACTGTTAGTGATAATGTTAATTTAATTAAATTGCCATGAAGCGCATGCTCCGGTGAATTTCCCTACACACCCATCTACCCCCTTTCCTGCGCCAACGCCCCCCCCCCCACATTTGCCCTCTGCAAATTTTAACTTTAAATTCTTTCAATGTTTTTGGTAAATTATTCATCATTTCTCTTGGTAACTTATTCCAATCCCTGACGACCTTATCTAAAAAAGAGAATCTTCCTACACACCTGTGCCTGAAATCGAGTGCCAGCTTGTGGTCATGGTCATATTTTCCATTCCATGCATTACTTTTAATTCTTACACCAATATCTTTCCATGCTTCATCACCAATATATGCCTTGTACACTCCCATGACCCTATTCACCCCTGTCTTGCAATGAATCCCATTCCAACTCTTTTATCATTTGAATTCTGTGATAATTTCCAGAAACAAATCTAGTGGGTAAACCCCAATTCGGGAGCATGGTGCACTTGGAGGAAAGAGAGGCATAGGCTTGCGGGCAATCAGTCTGCTGCCGGTCGTGGAGTCGGCGAGTCACGTCACTTAAGTCCACGAGATCACATGTTCACGCTCAGTCATTATGATGAAGCAATAATCTTATAGAAGGTGTTTTCTTTGGTAATATGAAGGAACTTTAGTAATGAAAAAAGTATTTGCAGAATGTTTATTAATTATTTTCGTGGTGGGCCATACATATGGTCTAAGAACTAGTAAAGGTGTCATGCATGAATGAGAAGAGTGCTTCTTTTCAGTCTAAATTTTTCGGAGACATTATCTGTAATCTTAAAGGATTGAAGTGTCAAAAACAAACTTTTATAAAGGTTGTGAGTTGGTGTGAGATTATCCTATAAACTATTAAACGCATGTGTTTCAAATAAGAAGATGCATTTTCATTTCATTTAACAACTTAATGTTGGTTGGCGGCCATCAGAGAAAGAATCAGAAACTAGTGAGTGTGCAGAAACTTAAAAAGGTTCACAGAAAGTATTGTAACCTAACAACAAGCATAACTGCGACAAAAAAAAACCTTTGAATGATTTAGTGCTACACTATAAATTTGGCCTCCCTTGTCCATTTCATCTGAAATATCTTGTATATATCCCACCAATTGAGATTCACATGAATATCCTTGCCTAAGGCCATGTTGCCTACTTGCAAACCACTTAGGCTCCTCAAATGTAGTTCTGATGTGGTTCCATATCAATCTCTGCATTAATTTACCTACCACTGATGTCAAACTGATTGGCCTATAGTTTTAAACTCTATTTCCCACCCCTCCTTTATGTATCGGCACTACTATCACACTTTTCCAGTTCTCTGGTAAGCAGCAAGTATCCAGACTCAATTTAAATAATAAGGAACAATGTCAGATCCGGCTATCTTTAAGATATCTGCAGTAATATTATCTACACCAGCACCTTCTGTGTGTGTGGTCCCCCCCCCCCCATGATATCCTCAGAATGAATTTAAAATTTTTTGGTCAGCGCATTTCTAATTGGGTTGTTAATCTCGTTCACCGATTTAGACCCTCCCGTTTCTGATTTATTGTCGCTAATGCTCTCACTAAACTAGTTACTTAAAATTCCTGCCTTTTTTAAATCCTAAATAACTTCTTCTCCATCCTTATCTGTAAGTGTATCAACACCCTCCTTTCCCTCAGTTTTCTAACATAGCCATAGAAATTTCTAGATGCATCAGTCAATGGGCCCCCTTCAGTGACAATACTCTTCATCAGTGCTCGAAATTGACCAGGCGTTAGGAGTAATTACGCCTGAATTTTTTCGTTTTATGTTTGCAGTATCCATCAAAGGTGTAGAAAATAAGCCTATGCATTAAAACTTTAAAAAATACATTTCAGAATTTAATTTTTATTTTTGCATGTTCAAGGTTTAATTCTAATAATTAATTTCATTTTAATTCCTGTGGTATTGATCATCTATTTCAAAATTTTAACTAATAAATTTATTCAGTTCAGGAGATATGGCAACAGTGTAGGGGAAGTACCACGAAGTAAAAGACAATTCTAGTGTGTGCGTTTTTTGTTTAACAAAGGAAGTGAAGGTCTTTTGTAAAATTATTTACTTAACTTTATACCATTTGTAAAGATAAATAGTGGTGGTAAAAGTTTACAAGCACTGGTAAACGGGGAAGGCCAGAAAATGAAGAAACATCAGCTGCTCACAAATCATCCGGCTCTTCAGCTACTACCAATAGGCCTGCTCCAACTCAACTCAATCCAGGGGATCAACGAGCAAGTATAAACAATCAAAAACAGTAACTATGCCTACTGCTACCACCAGTACATCGACAGCTGTTGCCGTGGGTGAACGCACATTAATTAAGGGACAAAGAAGTTTTCCTTGGTTATCAATAGAAGGCAGCAAAACCAGTCTGTTTTGCATCGTTTGTAGGCAGCTTGTGAATTTATCTTTAACGGGCATTGTAAATACTAAGGTTATATCTAAATTAGAAACAGTTAAAAAACATGACAAAAGTGAAGTCCATAATTTGTGTGCTGAATGTGTGGCGGAAAAAACACCGATAGCTCTTACTTTCAGTGCCATGAGTGACAAAGCAAGCCAAAATATGTTTTTTTTTTATTCAGTGGCTGATCTACGAATTTTCCAAGCTTATACAAAAAAACTTGAGATTGGCACCCCTTCATACATGAATTTGCTGTGTGGGGCAGTACGGAGTTGTTTTTCAATTTCGCCACCCCACTGGTTGCTGATTGTAGCTGTAGAGCTAAAAAAGGTCACCATCACAAGAATATGCCATTTACCATGCCTTAAAAAATAATTTTGATGTCCCCCTGAAGTTGCCACCTGGGGCAAGCACCTCTGTTTTATACCCCCCCCCCATTAATTCAGCACTGGTTTTATTTAATACTACCTACTCGATTGAAAAAGGCAACTTTTGGTACACAGACTACCACGTTTGTTAAACTTACAAGGGAAAAACAGTGTCAAAATTGGTTCAACGTACAGAAATGGCAAATCATGTACTCTTTTCATCAATAATATCGCAGCAAATTCCTATATGCAATTACAAGATATTCTTCAAAGTAGTGACTATATATCTAAGTGTGATGGATCAACTGATAGGGTTGTAATTGAATATAAAATCATCCATATAGCACTTGTTATAGAAGGCTGAGAATAAGTAAATTTCTTAAAATTAAAGATTTTGATTGACGGGTCAGCTAAAAGCATATTTGAATGTATTTTGGATACTTTAAAATGAAATACTCAATGGTGATTCTTGGAAAGATAAACTTTTAAATGTCTGTATAGACGGAGCAAGTGTTAATATGGGTGATAGCACTGGTGTGGCTGCAAAATTACGCAATGTGTGCACGAATATTTCGGTGCATTGTATTACACATAAGATAGAATTGTGTGTTTCTGATAGTCTGAGTAGCCTAGACTACACTTAAACATGTGAAAAAGTAATTAAAGATGTATATAAAAGTCCAAAGCACAAGAAAGAGTTTAAAGATTCGGCTAAAGCATTTGATGGATCATTCGTTAACCTGTTTATCATAACCATCATGTGGTCGTCTCTCTCTCTCTGCTTTAAACGCATTGCTCAGAAACTTCCGTCACTATTTAGTATTTTGAAGACTTCTGTGCTGACAAAACCATAATAAAATTCTTCAAGCAAAAGTGATTCAGTGCAGTTCATTAGGTTTTTGTGTTTTATGATTGATGTAACTAATGTTTAGTTAACATTTTCCAAAAAATATTCAACATGACAAGGTAAACATTGATAAAGTGCTATCTGAACCTACAATCTGTGAAATGAAACTGAAAAATTTAATTGCTGGCAATTGAGCCACTCCGTCTCAGTCTGATGAGGACTTTAATTTGGATACTGGTACTTGTGAATATACGTAAAAGCATAAAATTGAATAACAAAGGTCTGCAGAATTTTTTCTGTGTTCTTGAAGATATAATCAAAGATTTTTTAAACAGAATTAACAAAATCCTACGAAAATCTTTGCACTAATTCCATGTTTAAAATATAGACATTTTTGATGCAAATAAGATTCCCAAAGAGGATATATTAAATTATGGAGGAAAGGAGTTTGAATAGGTATTCAAGGATCTACCTGCAGCAGTGACCATAAGCAAAGAACAAGCTTCTGATGAATTTCTGCACTGAAAATGATGGACTAAGGACAAGAAGTTTCTATCAAATTGTCAGCTTTGGCCAGTGCTGGCGTTACGGATAGGTAAGCGGGATAAACGTACCCCGGTCCCTGGCCCCCGAAGGGGGCATGGCGGCCAGGGTGCCTAGCTAAATAGAAATCAAATGCAAATTTTAAAGTCTGCACCTATGAGTTTGAGCATTTTTTGTATCAAAATTTTCAGACTTTATCCAAAAGTCCAAAGCTTAAAGTAAAAAAATTTTCAATAAAGGAAGGGATCCTAAAAGCGCTTACCCGAGGTCAGAGAATCCTAGCACCGGTCCTGGCTTTGGGACAGAGTGAATAGCGAAAATAGTGAAGATAATCAGTATCCAAATTTATTATAAATCATTGCACGTTTCCGTGTGCTACCATTCACCACTGCAATATGTGAGCAAAGTTTCAGTTAGTTTAACAACACGAAAACTGAGGAACAAAATTGTTTGGATATTGTATATGTAGATTACTTATTACTGAACAAAGTGAGTAGTCCTTCTCTACATAATTTTGATCCCAATCCAGCTGTGGCTTACTGATGGAAAAACATACAGAACCCTCGCAGACCAGAATTCCTTGATACAAAGTGACACACAGCACTTCAGGTAGTGCCGTAAAGCACTTTTTCTGATTTTTAATGTGGGGAATCACTGCATTTACTATTCAGCTATGGTACATTAAATAAACTGAATGCTTCTGTTTGAATGATCTTGCTGATAAATTGTACTTCAAAACAGTGAAATAAAATTATTCTTAGAATTTATGCATCAAGGAAAATATTTTACAATTTTTAGTTTACATATTGACTTATTTGTAGTTAAAAGGAAATAAGCTTCTGACGATGAATTGGGAAAAAAATTCGAAAATATTTATGAATCCAACCAATTATGAAGATGAAGATCATTGTGTAAAATTCAAAAGTTATTGTAATAAATACAATAAAATCAATAATTGTACTAACCTACTTTAAAATGTTGGTATAGAATATGTTGGCTCATACATACCTTTTTTTTGGGGGGGGGGGGGGCTATGTAGAGTATTAAATTATGTTGCAGTAGTTTGTAAGCTGTGTTTTC
The DNA here is from genome assembly GCA_031002005.1 of Vandiemenella viatica. Taxonomy (NCBI): domain Eukaryota; kingdom Metazoa; phylum Arthropoda; class Insecta; order Orthoptera; family Morabidae; genus Vandiemenella; species Vandiemenella viatica. The sequence continues at coordinate 201,187,947 of JARYHS010009186.1, forward strand.
ATAATTACACCTGAACATTTGGCCGATATGCAGGATCAAGTCCTGGTCCATGCATATCGGCCATCATGACTATGGTTTTAAGGCAGTTTCCCACATTCTCATCAAGGCCAATCCTAGAATGGTCCCTAATCTCCACCTCGTAAACTGCACATTTTACAACCAAAAATACACTATCACACACGGAACATAGCTATTTGTTTAGCAGACAGATGACAACATTCCTCCAATAGGGTAAATACTCCAGATCTGACGAATCCAGTTCTACTGTGGTTAAGGCATGTGTCCCCCAAAGTCATAATTACACACTATCATTAACATGGTTCAATAATCTGATGATAAATTCTTACAGAACTTAATTAAAAAAATTGAAAATAAAGAATGTTTTTTGATATCTTGCTTGGTACTCAAGATATCTTGACTGAAAGATGATGTAAGTTAGACTGATATACAGCCTGGACCTGAAGGGAAACTGGCAGTACCATAGCTTTATAATTTGCCACACAACCGTTTTGAGGATGTAGTTTTTCAGAAAAAGTATATATGAAAGCAAAAAGGAACCTTAGATGTAATGCAAACAGAAAAGTTGCAATATAGCACACAATTAATAGTATCGAATAAAAACCATTTCCAATGACATTCTTTACGCCAAAGAATGCATCAAAGCAAAGAACAAGATCTTTTAATACCTCGCTTAGATCCCAAAATATTATAAGTAAAAATATTCCTGAAATTGTGAGAAATTTTACTTCTGGTCCAGGCAGCACTTCATCCTAACCATGTCGGTTTTGACATTGATATCTCTGGAACGTAAAGTCCTGTTTACTTACATAAAAATGCATCCTCAAATTGTAGCGACAAGGGAAGTTTTTCTTCTGGTCCTTGATGCATTTCCTATCAACATAACATTACACGCAATATGTATAGAACTATGTGAAATCTTGAAATGTCTTGCCTTGTTACATAAGAATGCACTTACAAATTACAGCGCCAGGGGAATTTTTTCTTCTGGTCCAGACCACATTTCAAAGTAACCATACAATCTATAAGATACGACATATTTAGAACTATGCCAAATCTCAAAATATGGATAGTTGCAAATTTCTTACTAAGCAACAAATATGCTTTATTACATACATCGTAAGAATTTATTCATAAGGCATCTTGAAAACTTGACAGCAATTTTAAATTTGTTGTTCCAGAGTGCAGATACTATCTTTGGTGTGAATAATGTCATTGGAGATGGTTGTTCTGTACACTTATTTCTGGGCGATAAGATAACTTGTATGTCACGTCGCATCACATCTAACGTACATTTTCTTTTGCTTTCATACACACTTTTTCTAGAAAATAATATCCTCAAAAACATGTGGCAATTTACCTTTTGGTCCAGGACGCATTTCAGCATAGCCACATCACCTTTCAGTCAAAATATCTTGAGAACCAAGTGAGATATGAAAAATTGTTAACATTTATTTTCAATTTGTTTTGTCGAGTTCTATAAGAATCAATCATCAGATTGTGGTGTCCCAGTTATGATAAAATCCCCTTCCCCTCCACTCTTTCCACTTTTCATCATTGGTTCATTCATATGGTAGGTCCCGATGTGCATACATCTTCCCCCTCCCATGTCTCCTACATGGTTAAGATTACGAAACGAAATATTATGAAGTGTGTTTGAAGCAACAATATTAATTCATACTTTGATAAGGTTGGAATGTAGCATGGGTCAGAACATTCTTGTTATACCATAAGGCACAAGGAATTTAGTTATTATTAGTATATTCAAGATCGCCATGTTAGAAACGAGATGTAAACTGATATGTAATCGTAGATTTTCCCGGTGAAGATGTAAATTAATCCTGTCTTTTATATGGTCCCGTGTGTATTACAACTTAACCACAAACTCTGTAAAAATCACACTGGAAAATTAGAACAACTATAGCAAGAAGTGAAACCTGACACCAGGAAAAGTGGTGGTATTGTATTCTCCTAATCAACCCACAGCTGCTGTGCAAACAACTGGTAATAGAAAAAAAATGTTATTTCAATTTAATACATTCCCTAGGCACCAGTATTAAAAAATGTGTGCAAAGCCAACAAAACAGTTAAGAGAGAAGTATTACAATGCAGGCATTGGGTTACATGCAGTGTAGCTGCCATCATTATCATAAATATGCTCTTCTCCAAGTGGTACACATGCTAATTTTCAAGGAGCTGTAACACCAGAGGTTGTGGCAATGTTGAGTACTACATGGCCCGGAATAAAAGCTAATATTCCATGATGCATAGTGGATTTTGAGTGAAGGTGGCTGCCATGCCAAATTTTCACTGTAATGATCTTAGAAGCAGCTCGAAACATCTATTGCCATTAAGTCAATGATTAATTAATTTAAATTGTAATGGAGTGCACACTCCACTGGAAATTTCCCGACACACCAATTTTTCTCAGTTTTCTTTTCCCACCTACTTTCGCCGGGTAATATCAAGATGGGGATACCGCTGTCGCCTCACGTAGTAAACACACTGGTATATATGACATCATTGTGACGTATGGTCCAGGCTGCATTACAACGTAAACTCAAATGATGATTGACGAAATCGTATTTTACAAATATGCGTTTCGGTCGTAATGCAGCCTGGACAAAAGTGAAATGTAACCATAACGCACGATATTGCAGATATCCAATTTTCAGATCATATCTATAGCTGTATGTGCAGACTGAATATGTCACAATGATGTCATATATACCACGTGATCTGTGTTTGCTACGCGAGGCCGCAGCGGTATCCCCATCTTGATATTACCCCTTTCGCCATCTACAAATTTCAACTTTAAAATCTTTCAGCATTTTTGGTAAATTATTCATGATTTCTCTTTATTCCAATCCATGACTCCCAACCTCTGAAAGAAAATCTTACCACACCCTTATGTATCTTGTGCCACCTTGGGAGTCATGTTCATCTTTTCTTTTCCATGCAACTCTTAATTGTTCCACCAATATCTTTTAATGACTGATCACCAATATACACTTTAAACACTCTCAAACTCTCTTCACCCTACTGTATTACAGTGAAACTCATTCCAGCTCCTTTGTCATCTATCAATCTTTTTTTTTTTTTTACTTGTGGCTTTAAGCTTTGTCGAGGTCATTAGAAGTGGGATAGGACTGGGGACAAGGAATTGGAAGGAATTCAGCCATGGCCTTTTGAAGGAAGCATCCCCGCATTTGCCTGGAATGATTTGGGGAAATCTGGCAAAACCGAAATCTGGATGCCCGGACAGGGATTCGAACCGGCATCCTCCTTTATCATCTCAGTTACGGATTGTGTTCTGCAGTAATTTCCAGAAGCAAATCTAACTGCTCTCCTTTACACTATCACTAACTCCTGTTTTTGATACCCAAAATGTAGCTTCAATACCCTATTCAAACAATAGCCAAACCCAAAGTTTTGTAATGTGCGTAACCATGTTGTGGTTAGGTAGAAATACATCCAAGGCCAGAATAATTACTACATTATATGCTGCTCAGTTGATTTTTCTAATGAGAAGGTGGGTGTCAAGCGAATTCTTACAATGACATCAGAATCGGCTCAAGATGTCTACTGCCACATCTCTCAGACCACATTACACCTTTGTTGCCGGGTCTACTGGAGAATGCGATTCCGCTACAACAACATTCAGTGATATCGTTGGAATACTGCTGTAGTCAGTAGCAAGACATATTATTTTCAAGCAATAACTCCATTGTAATGCAGCTTGGACCATTATTTGCAAGCAGAAGTTAGGTTGTAATACAGCCTGAAACAGCATGTAACTGTTAGATGTAGTTCAAAAAGAATTTCTAGTAGAGTCTTGCGTTTGGCCACTGCAGTATAATGACAACTCCTGGCGGAATCGCGATCTCCAGTAATCCCTTATTACCCACTTCCAAGCTATCGGGTACATTTATCCTTGAAGAGTACAACGCAAGGAAGCAGTTAGCTATATTTTCAACCCCAAAGGAGAAAATTTTCTACTTACTGCATTTTTAAACAGTAACTCAACCCAGGTCAAATAAAGACCAACGAACCTCAATCCACTTCTTGTGAGATTCAACGGAATCGCATGACAATGCGATGATTTTGGTATTTCTTTTCGCAAACTCAGGCGCAAGTTTAGCAACACGACTTAGCTCCGTTGTGCACACGGGAGTAAAGTCAGCAGGATGCGAAAAAAGAATGCCCCACCTAAAGCATAAAAAGAAAGAAAAAAATAGAGATAATATTACCACTAATTGATATTCTAAGCAATTAAAAACAATTTCAAACTTACGAGTTTCCTAGCCACTCGTGAAACTGAATTTGTCCAACTGTTGTGTCTGCTTTAAAGTTAGGAAACTCATCACCCAAATTAACCATTTTCACCAACAATACAACAATCACAACAACTGTCAACAAGTCAGTATCAACCAGAGACTATATACTAACTACAATGATTCGTTCCATGGAGGAAGGCAGAGACAATACATGGAGGTAGGAGGAGGAATTCCTTCCACCATGGTTTCTCCATGACAACGTGCCGGCTAGAAAAACCAAATTACGAGACCATAGATAATTTCTTTAGAAATTTACATAGGTAAAGAAACTTTAAGTTCACCAATAAAAAAATGAAACAAAGCCCCGAAAAAAATTATTTTTATCTGCGAAAACATATGGTTTTAAGACTTTATGTATATTTATATAATGACAGATTAGTTGAATAGAGCTAACATTTGAAATTGTTGTTTAAATTTTTTTAGTATGGTAGATATTTCAGTTTACAAAATTCAACATCAAAAATAATACGAAATACTTCGTTCATGATTATATTTGAAACAGTTAAAATCAATAAGTTTTATACAGCATGGAAATTATAGATCTTAACACTTATCATTTTAATGAGTTCACTGAATTACAGGTATTTCTCAATCAATCTACAGATATAAGGAAAGATGTAGAAATGAGGCGTTTTGGTAACACTATATCATCATCTTGCAAACAAGTGCAAACTCTCCTTCATGTGGTGCACCCTGCTAATACGAATGAAGCAATAAAATGATACATGAGCAATGGCACTAATGCAGAAGGCAACGAGAAACCATTAGATACCCAAATGGTATCGAGAGGCGAAATAATCCTATCAAAAAATGTACAGAAAGATGGATTCTTCTTGGGTAAAATATCCCGAGTCTCCGTGTAGGGAATGCTCATGGAGGAGTCATCAGAATAAATGAAAACATTCCATCAGTCGGGGCGTACAATATCAGGAGTCTGAATAGGGCAAGTAGATTATAAAACTTAAAAAACCGAAGACGGAACAATTTCAGTTAGATGTCGTTTGTATCTGGGACATTCATTGTATTTATAATCTGGGAATACAGATCTATATGTTATGTTGTGGAATTTATAATTACAGAAAAATTAGAGAAAAAGGCGGAATTTTTATGAACAGTTTATTGATGAGAATATAAACCAATAATAGACAAACGTGGCGACTGAGATGCGGCAAGCGGCAGGAGCCGTAAGACCCCCTGTGAGAAAAAGATAGGTTGATTAACATTAAAGCAGTTGATGGGAAACTTCTTTTAAACTAAACGATGGAAGGAACACATGGAGAAGCTGTATGAAGAGGATGGTTTGACAACATTCTACTGAAGAAGAAAACGATGTTGATTTAAGAATCTAACAGAGCTATGAACGATTGAAATCAAATGAGATGAAAGGAATTGATGAGATTCTTGCAGAACTTTTAAATCGATTTTTCAGATTGATACTAACAAGATACGAAACAGGGGAGAATCCAACAGATTTTAGTGGAGGAATTTTCTACACCCTTCCCAAAATATTCCAAACTGACAATTAAGAGAATTTTTTCACTATAACTTTAATATCAAATGCTTCAAACTAAGAGTCTCCAATAATCTACAGAAGAAACGATATTAGAAAATAGTGCAGGGGAAGATTAATTTGGGTTTAGGTATAATCGGGATTGAAGGAAAAATCAGGATAGAAGACACACAATTCTGTCTTTAAGATTAACACTTGAAGGGCAAATCAAGAAAAATAAGAATACTTTTATCGCATTTGTATATTTAGAAAAAGTTTGTTAAAAATTTAAAATTTAAAGATTTACGTTTAAAATATTGAGATAGAAGAATTTAATCCTTCTTCCAATCAAGTGTTTATAATAAAAGTATATAATTATGAATTACTGTAATTACAAAATCTCTGTTGAGGTACAGAGATAGATTCTATTATTAAATATGACTTTGCCGACTTGATATCTATGATACAATACATTTATTTTCCATTGATCACAATATAAGACACTCGCTCTGTGGGTTGTGGAAAGATGTTAATTTACAGACAAACAATTGCACACCAAAAAAATACACACCCCAGTAGATATACAGTCATAGCATACAAGGTACATTAAACTATTGCATGACAATTAATTTATACTCCAGAAGATGTACACTCATAGCATACATGGTAAATTAATTATGTCAACTACATTTACACAAAATACTGGCAGTAATTTTGTACATACCTTAGAAATAAATTCTTCTACAGAGTAGAAGGAGTTGTCAATTAAAAATTCTTTCAATTTTTTCCTGAATTTATTCTTATCATCTCCTAGACATTAAATATATGTTGGGAGCTTATTGAAGATATTTATATCTGAATATCGGACCCCTTTTTGAACAAATGACAATGAGTTGTAATCCTTGTGAAGATCGTTTTTACTTCTAGTGCCATAATTGTCTATTTTACTGTATGTTTCAAGCAAAGTATAATTTGTGACTACAAAGGAAATTAATGTGTACATATACTCAGAAGCTAATGTTAAAATCCCAAACATCTTCAACAGCTCTCTGCATGAAGTTCTATTGCTAACCCCACACTTAATTCTTATTACTCACTTTTGGGCTCTGAATGTTTTGTCTCTATGGGTTGAATTGCCCCAGAATATTTTTCCATATGATATTAAGGAGTGAAAATAAACTAACTGCCCCATCTGGAGTTCACATATAGATGAAATTTTACGAATTGCAAATGTGGCGGCACCCAATCTCTTTAGTAGGTCAGAAACATGTTACTTCCAATTTAAATTATGATCAATATGGAAACCTAGAAATTTCACACACTCTGCCTGGCCTGCAAATTTTATGTCTCTTTCTGATGTTAAACTGTGCAATGTGCTGAATTGCATATATTGAGTTTTATCAATGTTTAAAGACAAACCATTATTTGTAAACCATTTATTTATAATTTCAAGGATTTAATTTGAAATATAATTTGTAGATAAATCTGGAATATTTTTAATTCCTATGTTTGTATCATCTGCAAATTGAGTTTTTAGATGAAACACAAGGTAGATCATTTATATATATTAAAAACAATAGTGGCCCCAATATAGAACCCTGAGGTACTACACATCTGGTAATTTCCTCTCAGAAAACAATGGACCTTTTAAGGCAGCCTTAAAAATTCCCATTGACACTTTCTGTTTTCTATTTAGAAGGTAAGAACTAAGCCATATATTAACAATGCCATCTATACCACAATAATATAATTTCTGTATCAGAATTTTATGATCTACACAGTCAGATGCCTTAGATAAGTCACAATAGATTCCTACAGGAAATAATTTATTATTTATTGCTGCTAAAATATTGTCAGTGAATGCAAATATAGCTTGTTCTGTTGAATGACCCATTTGAAAACTAAATTGTGATTTAGTTAGAATAATACTATTTTTAAGGTGTTCATAAAATCTATTGTACTTTGCTTTCTCAGAACCTATGGAGTAGGCTTTTAGTAATGAAATAGGATGGCATTTCAATACAGCTGACTTATCTCTCTTTTTATAGAGCGGTTTAACTGGAAAACTAACCTTAAGTAAAGATATATTAAACAGATATCTTAGTATATTACTTAAATCTGTGGAGCCCAGTTTAATTAATATGCTGGAAATCCCATCATAACCACTTGAGTATTTGCTCTTAAGGGACCTGATAATTTTTCTTATTTCTTCTGGAGTAGATAAGTTTACAGACATAGTGTCAAATTTTTCTTGGAAGCCATACTGTGTGTCACTAACCTATGGGCAGTCAATTTTTAAGCAACAGATAAAAAAATATTTATTAAATATATCAGCAATTGAAAAATTAGATTCTGCTGAATTCCCTTTGATGTCATTATTTGTTTGATTATTTTTTCCTATTTCCATTTTTCCAATGTAGCATATTGTCTTAATTTTATTTTCAGAATCACGAATTTTATGTTTTTAGTACATTCTTTTAAATTCTTTAATAACATTTTTCAGTATTTTGCAGTACTGTTTGTAATGTGTTTTAACATTTGCACTCTGACTGTTCCTTTTACAAATACATGATGTTTTAATGGGGAAGCAGCTTTGAAAGTAACTTAATACCATGCTATTAAAAATGTTGTATTTTTCACTGTAAACATGTTTCCAGTTTGTGGTATTGAGTCACTTTCCAAAGCAAGTAACAGACTCATCGTTTAATACGCTCTGAAGTTTAAAAATATTACTCGTATAGCTAGTTCATATTGAAGTGTTGATAGTTAATGATTGGGCATCATGATCCTAAAGTCCATTGATAGATAGCTTGATTGTATAACTGAATTATGTGGTATCTAGGAAAATATTTTCTATAGCTGAGTAAGTATTTTCATTATTCTAGTTGGAAAATTAACTACCTGAGTTTAATTGAATGAACTAACTAATGATTCCAACATGACTTTACTGAGTAAGTTATTTTTTTTAAAAAAAATCTGTATTAAGATCACCACATACGACTATGTTAACTTCTTTTCTGCTGAAAAATGTTAATAACAGTTCAAATTGTTCCAGAAAAATAGAAAATTTTCCCGAAGGTGCTCTGTATACATTTACTATTAAGAAAATTTCATTATTGAAATTTAGCCATGTATCACAGGCTTCAAAATGTTAAATAAGACAATACTTGATAATACTTATCTCATCAAAACTATAACCATTTCTAATGTAAGTGACAACTCTTCAGATCTCCAGGTTTGTTCTACAAAATGAGAAGCTAAGTCAATTATATTTCACATTCTTATTCCTGTAGTTATATGATGTTCCGACATGCATAAAACATCAATTCTATTGATAGCATTTGTTTCATTTGTGTGAACTAACAATTCATTCACTTTGTTTGATAACCCTCTGATATTCTGATGTAATAATTTAATCCTTACACAATTTTTATATTTGGTATCTGAAAAATCTTTATTTTTTAAACTAATTTCTGTTAAAACTCTCTGCCTAATGCTAGACCCTAATCTAAAAAAGGAGTTGCTCTAACACCATTAACAATAATCTTTTCATTAGAATTTTTTGGTCCCAATTAAACGTCCTGCTATCAGATCTGAAAGAACCCCCTTTCCTCTGCTATTGAGGTGCATGCCTAGTATAATCTCACCTATAATTAGCATCTACAGGTACCAAGCCTACGCCAAAGCCAATGCCAACGTAAGAAGCCTTTCCAGATCCAGACTCACTAGCTTCACAGAAGAGTTCATATTTGGCCGTTCACAGCGTCTCAGGACTGACTTCATACTGTGGCGAGTATGGAACGTTGCTTTTGCTGTTTGTTCCAGGTCATCTCTGATACTATAACTACCATCCCTTCCGAAACTATTTACCGCTCCTCCCATTATCCTTACATGATCCTGATCTGTGAAATCTTACCTTCTACCACCTGAGCAAGACTAGCACTAGGTTTGAAGAAGTTCGTTACCTGTAATTCTGACCCTATTTTTTCCTGCACCAATGGGCCCACACCACGTCCATTACTACTATCAAGCAGCAAGACTTTCCTTTCCCCTAATCCCTGCGTACCAGACTTAACTACACAGCTTTTCCTATAGGTCTACTACTTTTTCCCTACACCTACAGCTACAGAAGGCTCATCCATGACTGTCTTTGCCAAAAGGCAAACCTATTTTCCACAAAAGAACTACAAAAGAATCAGAAGCCCTACTTGTTTTAGTTGCCCTTTTCCCTGTTACCACTTCCCAATCATCTAGTAAATTTAATTGCTTAGTTCATGAATCATAACATTCGCCAGATTCCTTGTAATACTCAGAATGAAAGCTTTACACAGCAAGGATCCCCAGTGATAGTATGGTCTATGGTTGTGGAAAGAAAAAACGCCAAAAATTAATTATCACAAAATTTATTTTACAAATTTTTGAAGCTGCTGCTTTTATCAGTCAGCCAATACAAATTTGAATAGAAAAAATTTCCATGATTCGAATCCTAAATGAAGATTGCAGGTTAATCTCATGCATTGTTAACCACATTGCATTCAAATTTGGGTGAGCTTGGAAGAAAAGATCGACACCAAGAAGTTTTCTAAGTTCTGATTGTAACAGGGGCGTAGCTACTATGGGGCTAGGCGGTGCAGTGCACCGGGGCCCTCACGCTCAGGGGCCCCCAAGCATACCTCAAGGGGCCCCTAAGCGCAGTTTAGAAGGCCCACAAGCCTTCACGGCAAACTGGCAAAATTTTTTTTTTTAGCTCTACCGTCGTCTAAGGGGCCCCTGAGAACACAGGAGCCCCTCGCTGCTCAGGGGGCCCCAACCACTGCTCAGGGTCCCCTAAAGAAAGGGCCCCCATCGTCAGTTCAGGGTGCCCCTACCAGCACACAAAACAAAAAAAGGTCGCCCGTCTGGCCTGAGGGCCGAAAATAATTTTTTTGCTCCGGGGCCCTTGTTGACCTAGCTACGCCACTGGATTGTAACCGAAACATTTCTATAGCCTAACATTGTTTCACAGTTATAATTCTAAGCCTGCACCCTTTTCATTCGTAATCCTACTTGGATTTCACCCGCAGGCCTAAAGTCTGATTTAAGACTGTTGTGGAATTCGTCCACCCAGATTCCGGATTCCCGCCAATTTAATATTTTAAGCATTAAAATATTGTTTAAATAATATGATGTCATAAAAAATAATGCAAAAAGTGAAGGTCAATTAATCAATAATGAGATAGATTTTGAAAGTACTCTTGTAACTTGTCTGAATAAATCCACTTCATATGTTGAAGGATCTTGTTTCTTTCTTTTTTTTACTTTCAGCACGATTACCATTGCGAATTTAAAGTTCTAATGACATTTCATTGTTGCCATTATCCAACAACTCGAAGTTGTAAAAATCAATCATTAGTAGACAGCATTAAACTAACATTTCGGTGTAGCAATGTTTGAACTCTCGTCTTTCTTGCATAGTGCATACATTTTCTGGAACCCTCATCGTTTTTGCCCAAACAGAATATTATTTTAATTTCTGATATATCTGCTCAGTTATACTTACTGCGATTATAGGTATTCTATGTGACCAGTAGATTTAAGAAATGCTCTCAACTATTTTTTTTTTCTGAAAATTGAATTCTCAACTTTTTTCTCCGGCACTTTTCAATTATTTTAGTTGGAGGATTGTGATTCTTTTATTTTTCTTTAATTTCTAATTTCTTGTAAAATTAATTATTCCAAACGATTACTTCTAATTTTCTGTTTGTTTTGAGATAATGTTTAGACCTGTAGCTATTTTTCTTTAATTTAATTTAATTCCAATGGGGCACATGCTTCGGTGGCAATTACCCTACATCCCCATCTTCCCCCTATCCTGCACCCACCTATATTTGCCCTCTGAATATTTTATCTTTTATTTCTTTCAATGTTTTCGGTAAATTATTCATCATTTCTCTTGGTTACTCATTCCAATCCCTGACACCCTTACCTAAAAAACAGAATCTTCCCACACCGTTGTGCCTGAAATCGAATGCCAGCTTGTGGTCATGGTCATCTTTTCCCTTCCATGCACTACTTTTCATACCTATTGCAATATCTTTCCATGCCTCATCTCCAGTATACGCCCTGTACACTCCCATGACCCTCCACATCCTCCTTATGTCTTGCAAAGAATCCCATTCCAGCACTATATCATCAAACATTTTATAGCTTCTCGCTTTTAACCATACCATGTGTAATGTTTTTAGTTCAAAATTCAACATCTTTCTTATTAACCCATACATTTGAATGAGATCTTGAGTTTTCATACTGAATTTTTTGTATTTCTAGTAATCACTATCTCCTCTCCAAAATATTTGTAACCTAGGATCGTCTTAAACTACTGTGTTGTGGGATATTTAATTAATCACAATCACAGTTCTGTGATCATGAGCGGGACCAAAACTAAAGTGTAAGTTTATATAGCTTTTAATAGACAGAACAGTTTGACACTTATATCAATGGGCTGAACAGACGAAAGTTAAATCAATTGTCTTCCACGCTATAACCACGAGGAAAACCTTTTTGTCTAAAACTCCTTCCTTTAGCCAATGGTATACCCCAATAAATACTTGTGGTTTGTGTATCATGATTACGTTAACAAGCTATTATTTTATTCATTTCAGCGTTACAGTTCACAATTAACAGTACGATAATTGGTTTTAAGGAATCTGCATTCCTCTTTGCGTTATACATAATGTAATATACTCAATATTAAATATAATATACTCAATATTAAAGTAAAATATAATCGTTAAAAGATATCTAGATGTAGCCTGTGGATTGCCGAAGCTGTGTTGACCACACGTGGTGCACAGCCGAGCTGGCAAGCGCGCTGGAGCGCACGGTCAGTACAATACAATACAATACAATACATTCATTTTCCATTGATCCCAATATAAGAGACTGGCTCTGTGGGATGTGGAAAGTTGTCAATTTACAGATAAACAGTTGCATAACAAAATAATAAGTACACCACTAGATGTACAGTCATAGTATACATGGTACATTAAACACTTCCATTACAAAATAATACATACACCAGATGTACAGTCATAGGATATATGGTACATTAAAAAAAAAATAACAAAATAATACATACACCACAAGATGTACAGTCGTAACATATATGGTACTATAAACAATTACATAACAAACTAAATACATACACCAGGAGATGTACAGTCATAGCATACATGGTAAATTAATTATTTGAACCATATTTACACAAGATACTGGCAGTTATTTTTAAGAGACCTTAGAAATAAATTCTTCGACAGAGTAGAAGGAGTTGTCAATAAAAAATTCTTTCAATTTTTTCCTGAATTTATTCTTATCAACTACTAGACATTTAATATGTGTTGGGAGCATATTGAAGATATGTATCCCTGAATATCGGACCCCTTTTTGAACAAATGACAATGACTTGTAAGTCTTGTGAAGATCATTTTTACTTCTAGTGCTGTAATTGTGTACTTTACTATTTGTTTCAAACAAAGTATAATTTGTGACTACAAAGGACATTAATGTGTATATATATTCAGATGCTAATGTTAAAATCCCTAACTTCTTGAACAGCTCTCTACATGAAGTTCTATTGCTAACCCCACACATTATTCTTATTACACGCTTTTGGGCTCTGAACACTTTATCTCTATGGGTAGAATTGCCCCAGAATATTATTCCATATGACAATAAGGAGTGAAAATAAGCAAAATAAACTAGCTGCCTCATACGGAGATCACCTAAAGCTGAAATTGTACGAATTGCAAACGTGGCTGCTCCCAATCGCTTTAGTACGTCAGAAACATGTACTTTCCAATTTAAATTATGATCAATACACAAACCTAGAAATTTCACACTATCTACCTCTTGAATGGACTGGCCTGCAAATTTTATGTCTATATCAGGTGTTACTCTGTGTGATGTACTGAATTGCATATACTGAGTTTTATCAAAGTTTAAAGACAAGCCATTAGCTGTAAACCATTTATTAATCAGTTCAAAGACATAATTTGAAATATATTCTGTAGATAAATCTGGAGTGTTTTTAATTCCTAGGTTTGTGTCATCTGCAAATTGGACAAATTTTGAGTTTTTAGATGAAACACAGGGTAGATCATTTATATATATTAAAAACAATAGTGGCCCCAATATAGAACCCTGAGGTACCCCACATCTGATTAATTTCCACTCAGAAAACAGTGGACCTCTTAAGGCAGCCTTAAAATTCTCCATTGACACTTTCTGTTTTCTATTTAGAAGGTAAGAACTAAGCCATTTATTAACAATGCCATCTATACCATAATACTTAAGTTTCTGTATCAGAATTTTATGATCTACACAGTCAAATGCTTTAGATAAGTCACAAAAAATTCCCACAGGAATTAATTTTGGGATAAATAGCCCGTATAGGAAGGCGTGCTACAGATAGGGTCAGACGCATAGCATGGTCAGTTGGGATAAATTGCCCGTATAGGAAGGCGCGCTGCCGTCAGGGTCAGATGGAAAAGGAGTATCATGTACGCAAGAGTTTGTGTCACCCATTGGTTTTGTTCACAACCACACTGGGTGAGCAGACGTGCTGCTGCTCATGTGCAAATAAGAATTAGCCAAGTGGCACGACGTTCTCTGTTGTCAACTAGTATAAAGGATCACGGAGACCACAGGGAGGGGCCAGTACCATCAAGTTGCTAAGTAGTGCTGTACAGTTTGTATCGCTGTACTGCTGCATATTAATGCTGCCGTAGTTGACCAGCGGATCTGACTTGGGGAAGCAGTAACTTTCTCTCCCGCACCTATCATTACCTAACAACCTATTTCAAACTGTCTGTAGACTAGTCTGAATTTATTAAACTCCATTGTTCTGGAATTGACGTTGTCATTTGTAGCGTGAGTTTGCCTGCCTACTTTCCATCAAAAATCCTTTGGCGAGAGCCACTCCTTGCCTCAGGTATCGAACCCGTGTCCCCAATATTTCAGGTTGTGGCCAAAAGTTAAGTGGCTTTCAATCTGGGATAGGACAATAAGACTGCAATTTTTACTGTTTTATCAACAAGCAATTCTGTCCCCTCCTCATTAGTTTTTTATTCGGTACCCAATGAGCTGACTTTGATTGGCAATTATTTTCACTCTATGATAGGGTTACCAGACGTCCTCGTTTGCCGGGAACAGTCCCCGGACAGATTTCGTACCCGCAATGTCCCCGGATTTTTACTGCTGTCCTCAGAATTTTTTTTTAATCAAGCGAGAGATCTTTGAAAGCCGTGATTTGCTAAAGCAAGTGATATGAAGCGCCCTTCTTTCTTTGTACATTCCTACGAATAAGAGAAAATTACGAGGATACTGCGTCTTGGACACAACAGCTTTGTTTTGTGTGCAACATGGCTGTCTGTGATCCTCATTTAAAATACAAGTTAACCCATCCTTTAAACATATAACTTATAAAAGTATAACGCGTAATTAGAACAAATGCCGAAAGCATCCCCGGATTTTTGTGAAAAAGTTGTGAAGTGTCCCCGGATTTGAAGATAAACTTCTGGTAACCCTACTCTATGATGACCTACCCCGTTAGATATTCTATCCAGGTCACCCTCCAGTAGTTCACAGTCTTCTCTCGATTTGTGCAGTGATATATCATCTGTAAAAAACCTAAATTCTGACTGTTAACAATGTTGAATAGCAATGGTTCCAATAGAGCACGCTGTGATAATGGGCGGATTTTGATAAAGCAGTTAGTTGCTTTGTAAATAGGGTGACATAAGCATTAACTTTTACTTGATTTAAAACTTGATACACTGGATTTCTTTAATTCTATGCCTAATTTCTCTACAACTAAAGTAAAATGTTTGTTAAATATTTCACAAACTTCCCCTACTTCACTATGAACAGATACATTTTGTTCTATTGTTATGTCTTTAGAGTCATTTACAGATTTTCCTGTTTCAGTTTTTATTATATTCCATATAGTTTTCATCTTATTACCTGAATTCTCTATTTTATCTGATATATACCTGTTCTTGGCCTTTCTTATTACATTTCTTAGTATTTTAGATTAAAGTTTATAATGAGCTTTCAGTGTATAGTTATCTGATTCTCTTACTTTTAAGTACAGATCCCTTTTTGTTTCACAAGATACTCTAATACCATTTTTTATCCATCCCTTACCAAGTTCTTTGTTTGGAGTATTGACAACTTTCCTTTTTTTGAAACTTCCTTCGAAAAGTGTTAGAATATATTGAGAAAAGAATCAAATCTTTCTTTGACACCCTGTGCATGGTACACTTCTCACCATTGTTCATTATTTAAGGAATCTATAAAAAAAATTATATTGTTTTCAAAAAAAATTTCTTCTATATTCCCAACTTTTCTTTATTTGTTTAATAGTGTTTCTGGACTTGATACATAACAGCTGGGCATCATGATCTGAGATACCATTTATTACCTGAAGTATGTTGTAATTACTGTACTGATAAATATCCATAAAAAAATATAAATTGCAGTCCTGGTATTATTTTGTATTCTAGTAGGAAAATTTACATATGCGGTTAAGTTAAATGACAACATCAAGACGTCCATATCTAGCCTCTAATTGCTGTGATTGAGTAAGTCAACATTGAAATCTCCACATAAAACTATTTGTTTGTTATTATTTAAATATAGTAGCAAGGACTCTCACTGAGATAAAAACAGTATAAAATTCCCTGAGGGGGCCCTGTAAATTGCTATTACTATGAGCTCTTCCTTACCATATTCTAGTAGTAACACAGCATTCAAAGTGTTGTTCTATAGAACACTTACTTACATATACAATGTTGCATTGAATATTATTTTTAACATAAATGGCAACTCTCCCTTTCTCCATTTCACATCTACAGAAATGAGAACTTATTTTATAATTTGAGATGGAAGCTGAGATATTCCTGTGTCAGACAACTGATGCTCAGATATGCACAAAACATCTACATTGCAATTTCTGGAATTTTTAATCTCTTCTAGTCATAAGGTAATGTCATCAGTTTTACTAAATATTGCCCTTACATTTTGATGGAGAATAGTGGTCTGAACACTTTGATTCAATGAATTTAAATTGTTTACATTATTAGTACATACTGATATGTCAGATGGAATGTCTAATTTCATTAAGTTTTGATCAGGAGAGACGTTAATTTCTTTTAGACATCTTAATAAATTTAGTTTATTTACCCTAAAAAAGGCCGCGACTTAACACCACTTATAACAGGAATACCTCTTTCACTCACCTGGCATCCCCTGATCTCATCAGCAACAAAAAGCGAAAGTTTCAGATGGAGTCCATGGCGAGTATAACTGTCGCTACCAATGCAGTCCACATCTATAGGTAGTTAAAAGTCGGCATTACTTTTTTATTGGTCTGGTTCTGGTCTATTTTACGGCAGGCTTTTAAGGTGAGGAGTTTTATTCGTACTAAATAAGAATGGACTTAATTGGTACTAATAATTTTAATACGTTGTAGTTTTATTAATCATACATTTTGATTATTATTCCCCTCTAGAATATTTAACTTTCTCAGATCTGATTCTTTAAATGAGAAAGTGGATGAGATGATACATTTATCATCTCTTTAATGCAGAATCGCGGTTATAATATACATCAGTTTCTTTTCCCAAAGTAAATATGATTATAGAGCATTATTGCGAGCGACTATGCTTGCCTCTTTTATAACAATATTTTATAATCCGAACACAAAAAAACCGCACATCCTAGCCATTTCTAGAACGTCTAATAATGGCTCAAACAATCACTTATTATTATGAAAAATTAACACTTATTTAAAAATACTTGCAACTAAATAATCTTAAATTAAATTACAATTTTTTAAATGACACCGAATCTCACTCAAAATTTAAAAGAATTAAGTAATACATGCAGTTTTATTATTTTTCATTTGTAATAAACTCGTTATTAAGCTATTAGGTTGTGGGAAGCTAATAATTATTTAAAAATCTTGAGTGGTTAAAATTTTTATTTTTTCTTAAAAAAAACTTCCAGTTAACAAAAAATTTTGATTCCACTTTTTTTCTAGTATTGCTTACACTACTAAGAAGTGATTTAATTTTACTTCTTATAGAAGCCCACAGAAATTTTCGTTTTATTTTGATCATTATCGAGTATGATTATACAGTAATTGTATAATAATATGTACAGTTATGTGTTTCAGATAAAAATAAAACAAAATTCTCACAATTAATATCATTTCATAAATTAATGGATGAACACGATATGACTCAAACTGCAGTTCTCCTTGGTCGGATTTACATCAACCATACCCGATTGTAGAGAGGGACCCGCACAGGTCTGCTGGATAGGTATCGGGATGTAAGTCCGCACAGAACCACTTCCGCCATACAATTCGCACGCACGATTGCAGAGTTGGACCCATACAATTCTACTGGACACGTATTTGGATGTAGGTCCGCACACAACCATTTCCTCCATGCACTTCGCCCGCCCTATTGCAAAACTGAACCCACACAGGTCTGCCGGATACGTAATCTGGAAGTAGATCCGCAGAGCTGTATGTACATCCGGTCCAGACTCATTTAAAATCTCGGACCTATCCATCTCTAGCCACAACAACCTAGCGCAGACCATTGGTGTCTGTGTGTGGCAGTAACTCGAATCTCCCATCGTGCAATATGATGGTTGCATATAGGTAGTTGTAGGATCGTGGAAGTTATGGTGGTCGAAATTCAGTGACCTAATATACGTGTTTCTACTTATATTTCACTTTCAGGACACTACGAAGCGCAGAACACTGGTGTTTGTGTGTAGTAGTAACTTGGAGTCTCCCATCGTGTACTATGGTGGTTTTATATAGGTAGCTGTGTGGTGTGCGAAATAAATTGGTTGAATGTGGTCGACGCAGGGCCGGCGCTAGGAATTTCGGGCCCGGGGTAAAATGGGCGACTTTTTTTTTTTTTTTAGCTCTACAAACTAAACTAGGAGGACGACAATGGGTGGATTCTTGGCTTCATGGCCTGAGGGCCCCTACAATCAGTATTCGGGGCCCCCCATCAGCCGGTGGGCCCGGGTACTTTTGACCCGCTTACCCCTCCCTAACGCCGGCCCTGGGTCGACGTAGAGCATTTTCAATTTCGAGCAAGGACGTGTATGTCTCTATATTTTACTCTGCAGCCATAATATCTAGTGCTGACCACTAATGTTTGTGCGTGGTAGTAGCCTTGAGTTTCCCATCATGCACTATGTAGCTTGCATCGTGTAGCTGTAAGGTTGTGGAAAATAAGATGTTTGAAAGTGGTGTACTGAGGGCATTTTCATATTTCAACCAAAGACATGTGTGTCCCTATATTTTACTATGAAGCCACGACTACATAGCGCAGATCATTTGTGTTTGTAGCAGTAGTATCGAGCACTGTCTCTGGTCTCTAGTCTCCGTCATGCATTATGCTGGTTGTATGCCGGTAGCCGTGGATATGTGGGAAATGGGAGATATGGTGGTAGAAATTCGTCGACCTATTAAAAATTGACGTGTGTGTCTTTATATTACACTTTGCAGCCACAACTACCTAGTGCAGACCACTAATGTGTGTTATAGTATCCTCGAGTCTCCCATTGGCATTGTTAGTTCTTACCTAAATAGAAAACAGAAAGTGTCATTGGAGAATTTTAAGGCTGCCTTACAAGGTCCATTGATTTCTGAAGGAAATTAACCAGATGTGTAGTACCTCAGGGTTCTATATTGGGGCCACTATTGTTTTTAATATATATAAATGATCTCGCTTGTGTTTCATCTAAAAACTCAATTTGCAGATGATACAAACATAAGAATGAAAAATATTCCAGATTTATCTACAGATTATATTTCAAATTATATCTTTGAACTTATACAATACAATACAATACAATATATTCATTTTCCATTGATCCCAATATAAGAGACTGGCTCTGTGGGATGTGGAAAGTTGTCAATTTACAGATAAACAGTTGCATAACAAAATAATAAGTACACCACTAGATGTACAGTCATAGTATACATGGTACATTAAACACTTCCATTACAAAATAATACATACACCAGTAGATGTACAGTCATAGGATATATGGTACAAAAAAAAAAATGGTTTACAACTAATGGTTTGTCTTTTAACATTGATAAAACTCAATATATGCAATTCAGTACATTACACAGATTAACACCAGATATAGACATATAATTTGCAGGCAAGTCCATTCAAGAGGTAAAGACTGTGAAATTTCTAGGTTAGTATACTGGTCATAATTTAAATTGGAAAGTACATGTTTCTGACTTATTAAAGCAATTGGGTGCAGCCACATTTGCAATTCATACAATTTCGCTTATAGGTTATCTCCTTATGAGACAGCTAGTTTATTTTGCTTATTTTCACTCCTTATTGTCATATGGAATACTATTCTGAGGCAATTCTAAGCATAAAGTGTTCAGAGCCCAAAAGCGCGTAATAAGATTGTGTGGGGTAGCAATAGAACTTCATGTAGAGAGCTGTTGAAGATGTTAGGTTTTTAACATTAGCTTCTGAGTAAACATATACATTAATGTGCTTTGTAGTCACAAATTATACTTTGCTTGAAACAAATAGTAAAATACACAATTATGGAAGTAGAAGTAAAAACGATCTTCACAAGGATTACAACTCATTGTCATTTGTTCAAAAAGGGGTTCGATATTCAGGGATAAATATCTTCAATAAGCTCCCAACACATATTAAATGTCTAGGAGATGATAAGAATAAATTGAGGAAAAATTGAAAGAATTTTTTTTGACAACTCCTTCTACTATGTCATAGAATTTATTTCTAAAGTCTGTACAAAATAACTGCCAGTAGCTTGTGTAAATATAGTTTACATGATTAATTTAACATGTATGCTATGACTGTACATCTCCTGGTGTATGTATTATTTTGTTATTCAATTGTTTACGGTACCATGTATGCTATGACTGTACATCTTGTGTTGTATGTATTATTTTAGTATGGAATTGTTTAACGTACCATGTATGCTATGACCGTACATCTTCTGGTGTACGTATTTTTTTGTTGTGCAACTGTTTATCCGTAAATTGACAACTTTCCACATCCCCCAGAGCCAGTCTCTTATATTTTGATCAATGGAAAATGTATGTATTGTATTTTATAAAAGATATTTTATCAGGCCCATTGAACAACATATATTTATTCGTCATAGCTCTCTGCAATGAATAAAGTAAACGTGTATGCTTGTGCAGCAGCAGTACGAGCAGCTGTCACAATATGTGTTTTATTTAAGAAAAAGAGGAGAAGAAACGTATTTGAGTTAGAGCGTGGATTGCAAGACTGTATATGAAAGGAATTCATCAAAGTTTAGTGAAAAAGCTGCTATGTGAGGACGTGACATACTGTAAAAATTGTGATCAAAGCTGCAGCTTAGGTCCAATAAATTCATACCACAATATTTGCAAAAATATATGATCAGAATTATTACCTCCGAACTTTACGATATATACTGTTGTATTTCTATTTTTACGATTTGTGTGCAATGGGTTGCACTCAAATGCTAATGGCGCATCTACACCATTCGGTAGTATGAAATCTGTATTACACGGCTATTATTCCAGAAACCTGTCAAATACTAGTTTCTTAATCCAATAATTTTCTTTTCACGTCATTGACTGCATAGCCTTCTTTTATAGAACTAATTAACTTCGTAATCTTTGCGTAAGTGTCCGCCTTGTTATTCCTATTCTAATAGTCTATATATTTCTGATTGTGTAGCATTTTCTTCTCTTTATACTCAGAAATCAAGATTTTCATTGATTCGGCAGTCCTAACCATGGAGGAAGGAAATATATGGAGGAGAAGTGACGTTGAATTGGTGAAGCAGGCTCTAAACTCTCCCGCATGGCGGCAGCAGCGGTATTGCGCTTCCAAACAATTGCGATGTTCACATTGTGTTAGATGTAGTGATTATTTCACTTTGTAATGTGTACAAGTGTTTTATAATGTCATCTTGTGTTGCGTACGGTTGCACAAATAGGCCAGACAGGAAATAACCTGGAATATCATTTCATAAGTAAGTTAAATTCTAATTATCATTGTTGAAGTGAGCTGCGGAAGTTGCAAACTTCGCTGCCTGTCTATAAATATTTAGTCATAGCTCTCAATAGGATGACTTTGTTCTCAAATTTTTGTTGGTGTAGTGTAGAAAATCAGCATACCTTGCTATTTTGCACATAATAGACTAGCATTACTTTTTAACGAGTGTAGAAAATGAGATTTAAGGGGGTGTGTTTTACATCGCGATTCAGTGAATTTAGTAATGCGCTTTATTTCGTCACGTTGCAGTTTATACTGTATGATGAAATGAAATGTGTTAAATTATGCTATGCAATCTAGGAATCTTGATGAAGCAAACGATGTTGTTACTGCAAATACAGTTTACGATTCAAATACGCGTGTGTGGGTATGTCTACATAGTTTGATTCTGTAGCGACAATTTAATGGAGATTGTGGTTAGGTCTAAATGCAGTCTGTACCAGAATGGTTTTGTTGTTCCATGAGGGACAAAGAATTTATCTATTAATGTTAGTAATTTCATGAGAACCAAGTTAATGACAAAACGTATATCGCGATGGAAACTACTTCCAGCCATTTACAATTAAGCTTACGATGTATGTTAACAAGATAACTATTTTTTATTCTGGTCTAGGCCGCATTTAAACCTAACCACAAATGGTAGTAAAAAAAACTGAAATATCCATTCTGCATGTAATTCATTGTAGCTATGGCAGAATTAATTTTTGTTCCAGGCCGCATATCAACCCAATCCCAGTATATCCCGAAAACTAAGCAAGATATCGAAAAATTTTATTCTTTATTTTCGATTTGTCTCGTCTTGTTACATAAGAATCGATCATTATATTTGACTTTTGCGAAATTTTTCTTCTCCATTTTAACTCAAGACACCTCACTTTTGATACAGTATATCTCTAGAACTAGGTGAGATATCGAAAATTTTTATTCTTTATTTTTTATTTGTCTCGTCTTTTTTAAATAAGAATCCATCAACAAATTTGACTTTGACCCATTTTTTCTTCTGAATTTCAACCAAAACCATTTCACATTTGGTACAGAATATTTCGACAACTAAGCAGGATATCAAAAAATTTTATTCTTCATTTTTTATTTGTCATATCGAGTTACATAATAATCCATCACCAGATTGCGGCGTCCAGTTTATCCCCTTCAGGTTTTTGTACATATTTCCCGTGTCGGTGTTGAAGCTGCCATGCCTCCCACTCCTCCTCCGCCCTACTTCACTTCAATGCGTGGTGAAGGTCTCTTGCGTCGTCTCCATATATTTCCTTCCTCCATAGTCCTAATAAACTTCCGTAACTTTGCTTGCAATATTTTATTTGTTTCCTTTGAAATCTTTTATCAAACGTAATGCCAACCTATTACATTTTATAAAAGAAATCTTTTATAAAATATGTGCCATTATACTGAAAATATTTTATAAAATATCTTTTATCAAATATCATTAACAAACGTCTTTTAGTGTAATGCCGGGGGGATTCTAAGATAACCGTGGCGCCGCGATTTGCTGATGGATTCTAGTCTTACTCGACGAGACAAATTGAAAGTAAAGAACAAAATTTCTTGATATCTCGCTTAGTTCTCGAGATATTGTATCTGAAAAGCGATGTGGTTCGGTTGAAATGCGGCTTGGACCAGAAGCAAAATTTCGGTATAGCCAAATTTGATGATGTATTCGTATGTAACTCAACGAGGCAGATCGAAAGTAAAGAATAAATTTATTTGATATCTTGCTTAATTCTCGAGATATTGTATTTCAAAAGTGAAGAGGTTAGGGTGAGAACCGGCCTGTACCAGAAAAATATTTCACCAAAACCATTATATCTACACGGAGGAAATACCCATATAGGAATTTTATTTTCTTCGTAGTATTTGTTGTTAGGTTGAATTAAGGCATGGATCAGAAGAAATTTCACAAAAGCACAAGGAACTATACCGATAACTAATTTTTAGCATGTTATATCTCGCTATGTTTCGTCCAGTGTTATAAGAATTCATCAGATTGTGGCGCCATGGTGATCATAGAACTACCAATGCCAACCTTAGATTATTTTGTAACATCTTCTCTTAAATTTCTCTCATGTGCATTTTATTAATTCGTTTACAATCTTTGTTATGAATATATTATCAAACAGGAGTGTTATCAGAAACAATAAACCTCAGTGCAATGAGTTATCCATGGAGTAAACATGTGAGTAAAGTCCACAGTGGTACAGTGTCTTTGGTACAGTGTTCACATTGTTTACGGAGTTCAATTTGTCTTTTTTCACAATTCACAGCTATGTACTGTAATTATAGTAGGTTCACATTGTTTGTTACTGTATTCAACTGGTGACTGGTTCGTTGGTTACAGTACGTTATTTTTGTTTTCTAATCGCATCAGAAGAATAAAAAAAAATTTACAGTTATCAACATTACGCGATAACAGATGTATAGAAATATTTTCAACAAAATGAAATGAAAATGAAAGTGTTTTGTGTTTTGATTAGTCAAATAAGGATTGTTTTCAAGCAGATAACTATTGTATTCTCCGAATTATTTCGTAGTATTGTTCCATATGTTGAGCGATACGGTTGAAGTTTTCACATTGTGATATTGTTGGAACTATTTACATGCGGTTGAACCGAGACAGTAGCTCCTTCAAAGTAATTCAAAATTAAAAACAAATATGGGAATCCTGCCCTTTTACGCTTTACCACCCAACATTCTTTTAATCCTGGTCCATATCGGGAATTACTGGAGATCGCATTTCCAGTACAAAAAGTAGGTCCGTGCGAGGAATTGATGTCGTAGTACTGCTGTATTCAATGGCCAGACAACGGTAGAAATAGTGTGTGAAGTTGTTCTATCGATGTCTGCTGGTTCATGGTGTATTACAATCTAATTACTGCTTAAAAATAATGGTTCAGGATGTATTACAACTTCATTAATGCTTGAAGATAATATATTTTGCTAACAACTACCTCATTATTATGGTGTTAGTTCGTGCGGAGCACCGAGCGTGGTGGTTTAAGGGCTAGCGTTCTGGCCTCGCATTCGGGAGGACGGCGGTTCCAGATTTGGGTTTTCCATGGTTTCCCAAATAACTCCAGGCGAATGCCGGGATGCTTCCTCCAAATGGCCATGGCCGAATTCCTTCCCATTCCTTGCCCCCCACCCCTATCCTTTCCCTTCTCTAAAGACCTCACTGTTAGAGTAGGGTTACCAGAATTTTTTCTCCAAATCCGGGGATGCTTCACAACTTTTTCACCAAAATCGGGGGACGCTTTTGGCATTTGTCCTAATTGCGCGTTGTACTTTTATAAGTTACATGATTAAAGGTTGGGTTAACTTGAAAGCCACATATTGTTTATATTTTGTATTTTAAATGAGGATCACAGACAGCCATGTTGCACACAGCAAGAAGGCTTGATTTTCCAAAGCTGTTGTGTCGAAGACGCATTATCCTTGTAATTTTCTTTTATTCCTAGGCATGTACAAGGAATGAAGTGCACTTTATATCTCTTGCTTTAAACGAATGCATTAGCAAAACAGGGCTTCTAAAGAACTCTCGCTTGATTAAAAAAAATCTGAGGACAACAGTAAAAATCCGGGGACATTGCGGGGACGAAATCTTTCTGGGGACAGAGAGCTAAATACGGGGACTGTCCCCGGCAAACGGGGACGTCTGGTAACCCTATGTTAGAGTGATGTTAAGCATATTTTTTTTTTAAAAAAACAAAAAACACGTGCGGAGCTATGTTGTAGAGGAATCGTGATCTCTGGTAGACCTCCATGCTGCATTGACTGCAGTTAATATGGAACTATGTCCATATTCATAAAGTTATGACATCACCAATATAGCACTGATGAAATGAGGTTAAATCATTAGTAAAATCTGGATTCTTCGTGCCATATACTGTAAAATGGAATGCCAGTTGTCTTACTGATCTGTATTGCATTCACCTTAATCACATCTGCTATTACTGCTGCTGGATAATTAGTCTATACACTTGTTAATACACTTACAGTATTGAGGTATTGTGATCTGAATTTGACCAGATATTAGAAAAATTAAGTAGTGTAGAGATACTTCCTAGCATGATAATAATTTATTTACTTATTTAAGTTTATTACATATTTTCACCATAAAATGTTTCATTCTCTGAGGTATATTGTTTGTTCATTAACGTTTTAAGTAATTTGTTCCAATTCCTCACTCCTCTATCCACAAATGGCCTACGCCTAAATAGAATGGTGTTCTTTCCGACTTGTTAGCTAAAGGTGTAAGGGAGCCCACTTCAAGCGATGGTGGAGTCATGACCGTGTCTTTTTTAGGTTACAGGTTGCTGGTGGCAGGATAAAATTTGTTCATCAAAGGGATACTGATAGCAGATTCACTATGGGAAAAATCATCAGTGCTAAAGAAATAGATGAACCTTTTGAAGCAATCACAATTGGGGCAGAGTGGGAAGCTGAAGGTTAATGCTGAAAATATCACAAATTCAGTAATAAGTGTGTTACTGATGAACTGTAGAAGTATAATGAACAAAGTAAGAGAATTTACAAACTTGATAGAGATACACAAACTGCAGGTAATTATAGAGGTAGATTGTTGCTTAGAGGAAGACATTCTAGATAATGAGGTATTTCCCAATGGTTACAGAGTGTACCACAGGCAGAGGGATGTTCATAGTGGATAGTGAAGACTGGTGCCCATTGATTGGTCACTAAAAGTAGAATTATGGGGTGATCGCTGCTTGTGGTGGCATATTGAAAAATAAAGATGCTCTTTAGGTGAAACTAAACTCATATTCAGAGTTTAGAAGAGAGCATAGAGTGGTAATTATTGGCAGGAATTTAAATTTACTGGGAGGGAAATAAGATTAATAACACAAGGAACAGCAATTTTCATATCTTGTGGGGTGTTGAGTAACTGAAGGAATAAGCACAAAGCAGTTCTGATGGGGATTAGAGAACTCAGTAAACCAGTGGCCAAAATCGAAGGCGGAAATAGGTACAATTATAAAAGGGCACAGATTTTGAAACTGAATAGATACTTTAGGGAAAGTTTCAACAAATTGAAGAATGGAACAAGTACAGTGAAGTCAAGGTAGCAATCAGGTTAGTGCGGACAATTTTCCACAAGGGTCATTGATACATAACAAAGAGGAGGGGTCCACATGTTTTTTCCCAGTCTGATGATGTATCTTTACTGACTTTAGAATCATAAATTGAAACTTTTTGTATACTTTTTCCATGTATGATTAAAATTAACTCTTTGCACAGGTAACCTAATACAATTGTGGAGGAACTTAGACCCAATGCCTAGTTCCCTACTCTTTTATTTTGGCATTTATGAATTTTTATCTTCGATTCTTAGAATGCGTTTTACAAAATGTAATTTTTTGTTCTTTTATTGTTTCAGCTAAATTATTCAACATTTTTATGACCTACAAAAGAAGATTTTCCCACTCCCTTACACATGAAATTAAGTACTAGTGTATGGTCATCTGTTTCCTTTAACATACTGCTAATTCTCCTAGAAATATACATCCACATTTATCATCAACATATACTGTATACACTCTCCTCAGCTCCTTTATTGTTTGTATTACCGACTATGGTTTGGTAATACAGACAATAAAACTGCTCTTAGGCATCTTTACCGATTGGTTAATGTTTTTTGATGAAATATTATAAAGTGTGTTTGTGTTTATCCTGGCCATACTACCTGTGGTAAATGATGGCCTATTTTCCCTACAGCCACTGACTGGTAATTTCCACGAACAGGTTGAACTGCCCTTTTTTCAAACCCTTCCACCTTCTGTATTTAATACCTAGTATGTGTTTCTCATACTACCCTGTCATACCCAATTAATGATCTTATTTTGTAATACAATTCCAATGGTTCCCTGATACATTCCCTCCACACACACTGCAAAAAAGATTTTTGGAACTCTCCTTACCAACTGCTCAATGTACTCTGCTCAGTTGAGATTACTATAAAAAATTATGGCCTATGCCTTCAGCAGAAAAATGCTTTTCTATTTTTCTACTTGTATTTTTGTATATTGTCTCCTAGTGGAGGAAATGTAGCAGACAGAAATAGTTGTAGATGTTTCGGATATACAACTGTTGAGAGAACCTCACATAATACAAAAGTTAAACATCTTACAAGAAGTCAAATTTGTTTCTGTTACAGTTTTTGATAACTGAAAAAAGTAAACCACTTATTTGAATTTAAATTTTTAATAGTTTACAGTCTAAGCACTAATTTAACAAAGTTTCTTGTTATATTTTCATTTGGTTTAACTTTATTGTTTCAGAAGTGTAGCAGAAGGAAATAATGCTGAAACTTGTTCGTAAAATGGCACCATTCACTAATATGGTAAATGACACTTTCAGTTACTTATACCCCTTACTTAAATCAGAACTCGACGAGTTGTGCTGGTGGAAACAGTAATTTACAGGTACATGAAGTAAAGAGCATCAACATCCATTTAAAGAGGAATACAACATTCAAAATTATTTTTATTCTTTTTAAAATGTTAATAGAAAAGAAAATTACAATTCTCTACCTCAGATATTTTTAATCTTATTAAAAAATTAATGTATCCCTAATATAAATTCAATTAATGCAATTAACTATCCATGTTATGCTCTTTTACTTTGTGCCATGTATGTTTGTTTACACTGTAAATAACTGAATCTCGCCTATCATATAGGGTTCATTTCAGGTACATGAAGTAAAGAGCATCAACATCCATTTAAAGAGGAATACAACATCAAAATTATTTTTATTCTTTTTAAAATGTTAATAGAAAAGAAAATTACAATTCTCTACCTCAGATATTTTTAATGTTATTAAAAAATTAATGTATCCCTAATATAAATTCAATAAATGCAATTAACTATCCATGTTATGCTCTTTTACTTTGTGCCATGGATGTTTGTTTACACTGTAAATAACTGAATCTCGCCTATCATATAGGGTCCATTTCTTTTTAATAATTTACAAATTTCTATACCTAGATCAAATTAAGTGATGTTGTCAATTAGCATATCTTTTTAGGGGTAGGAGGGAACAGGAAATAAGTTGCATCTTATCATAATTTGGGGTAGGGACAAAATATAGGACAATGAAAGCAAAACTTTTGCACACAGTAATGTGATCGGTGAAAGAAGCAGGCTGGAGGGGGACCTATCAACATGTCCCTGCGTTTAAGTATTGTTAGGTATGTCAGGGTTCAAAATTGTTCTCTTTAATTGTCTTCACACAAATTTTGTAAGGTCAATATTGAATTTAAATTCATTCTTCTCGGAGCAAATGTTATCTTTCTATAGATAACCACTGATTCTATTGCCTTTTAATTGCTAACGCATTTACAGTAATCTTGCTTGGGTTGGTAACTAGTATAACTGTTTTTAAATTTACTTATGTTTATACTCCCAGCATAAAAATTATTTAGGGCAACAATGGTCAATTTGATATATTATTCACGAGAAACTAAGCAAGTTAAACTGTTGTTGAAACACAATATTTTTATGACTGTACTCTCCATCCTCATCTTCAAGAAAAGAGTGATCAAGCTTTAAAACCTGAAGTTTAAAGCTTTCCAAGAGCATGTTGTTAATAGACTGACATGGTGATGTCGGGAATTGTTACATTGCTCAAAAGCAGTCTCAGACATCCCTGTGGATTGCATAATATAGAACATTGACGACAAATGGCCTTGGTAACTGGCATTCAAGCATCATTAACTTGGAGACCACAGTATCAATTTACAAGATCAAATGTGATCAGAATTTCCACAGCTTCTGTAAGAACTGTGTCCCAACAGCTTCTGATACGCACCAGCACCCGGTCAATTTGAAATCAAAGCCGTATCCTAGTTTCAGACAATGTTCTGTCACTCCAGATTTGTTCCTTTGTACCAGGTGAACATGTTGAGCATGTTCTACAAAATGTTATTTAGTACACTGTATCATTTGCCTAATGTACGTTTTGCCTCATTCGAAGGATATTCTATTAGTCCCGATAAACAAAGGGAAAGATGGTATAGTGCAAAATGTTCTTCAGTTTTATTGGTGGAAGGAAAATCATCTTAATGCCATTTCTTGCTAGAACCCTTCCAACCATCAGTGTTGTAGCACCAGAGTATGGTAAGAAGGCTTAAATGGTCGCGTGGCTCATTACTGCAGTTATTAGGTCCAGAATGCCAATCATGTTTAATTAACTCTTTCTGTCTGAAGGTTTGGCATAACTGCTCTAACTCACCTGGTAGGCTGCCCACATCACATATTGTTCATGCTCTGTGGACTACTGTAGCAAGTACTGTCTTGTGATGTGTTGGATGGTGATGACTGCATGCGTTTAGGTACAGGCCTTTGTGTGTAGGCTTTCTATACACAGTGTGTCCTAATATAGTATCAGGCTTCTTTACAAAAAGGATGTACTTGAAAGGCAGGTGGCCTTCCTTTTTAACCTCTATCATGAAATTAATATTTTTGTTGATTCTATTTGAATGTAGCAGAAATCCATGACAGTTGTCCCTACCAGGGGAACAAACGACTAAAGTATTGTCCACATACTCGTAAAAGGCACCGGTCTTTATGAGAGCGCTTGTAGATATGTTTCTGTAAATTATTGCAGAATGCAATCAGTAACAGAGCTGGAATGGGATTCATTGCAAGACAGGAGGAGGGTGAAGAGGGTCATGGGAGTGTACAAGGCGTATATTGGTGATGAAGCATGGAATGATATTGGTGTAAGAATTAAAAGTAATTCATGGAAGGGAAAAGATGACCATAACCTCTAGCTGGCACTCAATTTCAGGCACAAGAGAGTAGGAAGATTCTCTTTTTTTGGGTAAGGGTGTCAGAGATTGGAATAAGTTATCAAGAGAAAAAATGAATAATTAACCAAAAATGTTGAAAGAATATAAAGTTAAAATTTGTAGAGGCCAAATTTAGGTGGGTGCAGGAAAGGGGGAAGAAGGTGTATACGGAAATTGCCAATGGAGTGTGCACTCCATTGCAATTTTAATTAAATATTAAATACTAACTCTTTCTCCTCAAATTTGCTACCACTTGTGATAAAGGGTTGTATACGGCTATTCCATCAATTTGTTCATAATAGTGCCCATCATACACTAAGTACAATGCTTGGAGTGTGTGGCAGAACAACTCAACCAACCTAGGCTTGAGGGGTCAGAAGAAAATGGTTACCACTGTTGATAAAGGGCTGCCCATGGCAATTCCATCAATATGTTCATCGTAGTGCCTATCATACACAAAGTATGATGCTTGGAGAGTGTGGCAGAACAACCCAACCAACCTATTTGAAGTGCTGTTGCGGTAGACAGCGTGTCAGACAGAGAGGGACTCCGCTGACGAGGTGAACTACATCAAGGCTCACCATTATATCCTGTTGATGTGGGCAAAATTGCTTAGTGATGTTAAAAATCCCACAGAGTTTGTCACATGGTGAGGATATCTTCCCACAGTTGGTGATAGCAGCCCAGTTAGGTATCGGACCAGATAATAAGTAGCTGATCCGATGGTACTCACTATTTTCTGTGACAGATTATGAATTTTAAGAAGTCCACAATAGTGTCTCCTGGCAGACTGGGAAGGTATAAGGAGCAGTCACTTGAAATGTTGAAGTGTACACAGTTCTAGCATCCAACACTTGCTCCCGGCAGACTGCATAGTATTGAACCTTATAGCTATCAGCAAGCTGTCCAATCCTATTTAATGGGGAACAGATGCTTGTCAGTATGCGCTAGATGTGTGGTAGAGAGACCATGTAAGTGACCCTGGCGATGACTCTTCAAATGCTGGAAGGTAAGCCTTACTAACATGTGAACAAGCTTTATTTCTTGGGGGGGACAAGAGGGCACGTCGGCCATCCCGTAGGGTATCTGCATAGGGCAGTGGTCCGCAACCTTTTCCATCTCGCAGTACACGTTACCCGACAGATGGTTGAACAAAAAAAAAAAAAAATTAATAAAAGTAAATAATTGTACACATACCTTCAATGTGACACCTGTGCCTGCTTAACTGTACACAGGTGGCTGATTCGTGGAGAAATAGTTGACAATGCAAGCGTCATTTCTTCATCAATGGATTTGAGTCTATCCCTCTTGGATGTTTTAATCTCAGTCAATGTTGAGAAGCCCAATTCACATAAATATGTAGTTGAAAATGGCAATAAAACAGAGATAGCCGGATATTCATTCCTTACTGTTAGCCAAAACATATCTAAAGGAACTTTGAGAAGCTTTAATTTCAAAGTTCTGTCAGCTTTTAAATCTGCGAGTTCCTCTTGAATATTTATTGGAAGATGTTCCGAATTTGCAATGAATGGATCACGAACCCAGTCGAAATCTTCAACACTTTCTCCAAAGTACTTTTTGAATCTCTGCTGCAAGCCTTCTAAATGTTCTTTAATTAAGTCCATCACCATTTTATTACCATCATCAAGTGACCATATAGTTGGGAACATCTCACACGACCCATCTTCAATATTCTGTAACCACAAATCCAGTTTGTTCTCAAATCCTTTAATCTTATCCATACTAATAAGAATATTTTCGTTCCTACCTTGCATTTTGATGTTAAGCTCATTCAAGTGTACGAAAATGTCGGAAAGATATGCCAACTTACATACTCATTCGCCATCTGCAAATAAATCTGCGTACTTTTGTCTTTCAGCAGTCAAAAATGCCTGGACCTCTTCTCTAAGTTCAAATATTCTCGTTGTAGTGTATTAAATACTATAAAAAAACGTGCTTTAACTCTTTATTAAACTCTATAAGTACAACGAAACAGAGTCCATAGATAACCGTAACTGCTAGTTCAAAGATAAAACATATTGCTCTTAATCTCCGTCATCCTCCCCACCCTGGTCAATCTCCAGAGGGATGACCAGCTAGACAGGCCTGGTGATTAGTTTTCTTTCTGGCGTAGACAGGACAACAGTTCGTATGATGCCATCTCTTCTGGTGTTCAACTGATGAACTCTTGCCCTTTTCCACATGTGGCGTGGACACATATCTTCCTAAAGGAGGACAATATCTCCTACCTTTAATTCTGCTGATTTTCTTTATGTGATTTCCTATTTTGTGGAAACGTTTAAAGAGCAACAGGTACTCCATATTCCACCATTTCCAAAAGTGATCTTCCAACTGCTGCTGCAATCAAAATTGCTTTATAGGCGCGCGTGTTGTGAGTTCTGGTCCAGAGGACAATGATGTGAGTGGCTCTTAAAATATTAAATGAGGTGGAGTAACTACGTCTCCAGTTTCCTCGTCTTGTGTCAGGGGTCTGCAATTAAGTGCGGCTTCAAAGCTGGTCAGTACCGTCTGCAAGCCCTCTCTGTCCATTATGGAGCGTTCGAGCACATTTTGCAGGCAGCGTTTAGTACAGCTAACTACTTGCTCCCACAATCCTCCCCACCAAGCCGCACATGGCGCAATAAATATGCACAAGGTTGCTTGCTGGGTGAGAGACAGGACGTCTTGTGGAGCTACTTGATGTGATGAATACTTATTTCTGCTTTCGAACCCAGTGATGTTTACTGTCGCACTCGTCCACATCCCCCCGATGCTGAAGCGGATAAGTCTGCGACTTCTTGTCACTGCTTGCGTTGACTCAAGCCCAGTAACAGGTAGTTCTTTGTGATCAATCACATCTAACTTGAGCTGTTCCACCAGTTTCACACTGATGTAAGTCGACATGATTTCCGGCGTTGAATATACAGCGGGTACATACACAAAGTCCTGTTGGGGCAGTTATATGAACAGAAGCAGTCTGAAGATACGTGAACTATGGTGATTCAACGTCAATTTTTCCCACTGTTACCTGCTGACTGTCATTGCATATTGAGACGTGATGTGGCTTCTTGTACTTTGCACAAGCAACTTTGTTCCTTTTGCTACAGACCTTCATCCGGTGTCCTCGATTGAGACACAAGAAACATCTATGTGCAGACTTCATTTTCTCTAATCGTTCATTCATGTGAGAGATTTTTCTGCAATCTTGCGCTGAGTGTCCTTGAGATTCACAAAAGACACTTTCAGTACTTTCTTCGCCCTTGTTCCTCTTCTTTCCTGATTCGTGGCTACTTGAAGGGCAGCAGCTGTAGATGAAAGCATTCTTATGTCGTGATCCCCTCTTATCTTCTGTGTTGTCATAGCTCCCTCCACCTCCTCATTTAAAAATTCCATCAGTTTAGTGATGTTTCTTTCAGGAACCCTCTGTCTTCTGGAGTAGATGATCCAGCGTCTGACAATATCCACAGGGAAAGCCCGTAAAATCTTTGGAGCCAACATTCTCCCGTACTCATCAACCTTTTCCCCCAAGGTCCGCAACGCTTGAATCCTACGATTACATTCAATATATGTCGTATTCAATGATTCAGGGGATGCAATTAATATAGGGTTCAACCCTTCTAAATAGTCAAGATGGGCTTGTATGATTCGATTTTTGTCTCCATAGTGTGAAACAAGAATTCTCTTTGTCTCATCATAGGCCTCTGCAGTTACTGGAATGCCTTCCACCAAGTTCTAGGCTCTCCATCCAAGTATCCACGCAGGAAGACATGTTTGTCGACTGCAGAGACCGACGGGTTCGTGTCTATAGAAGACTGAAATTGTTCCCAGAACCTTGACCACGTCTCGACATCACCAGAGAATAGTTCCAGTCTAATGGCCGGTAGCTTGATTGTGTGAGTTACTGAAGCGGTTGATGGTTGAGCTAGAAAAGATAGAACAGGCGTCGCAGATAAGACAAGCGATTCATTTAGTTTTTCTCCTATCACTCGTTTTGCCTTGAAGATCGCTCTCTTAGCGAGGTCCACGTATTCTTCACAACGTATTGCATTCTTGTTGTATTCATCGTCGGACAAATAGTTATGAATTTTGTCATCAAGGATGACAAGGTCTCTCAATGCTTCTTCAAGTCTTGACAGATTGTATACACAATCATCTTGGGAAGTCTCGTCACTAATTGCAGTACTAAATTTCGTGATTAAGCTCCTTTCTGTCGTCTGTTTCCGCCTTAAAATGCGTAGCTGCTGTTCATCTTTGTCTGACATGTTTAACAGCTGCCGTTCGTTAGTCAGTCCTGATAGTTCTATAGTTAGCCAAGAGATGGCACTGGTAGCGACGTTGTTTTATGCAAATTTACAAAAAACATAAGCGTTGTATTGCTTCACAGTGTGTTATCGCAGATTACCCGTATTTTAAATAAAAGCAATTGAAGTATGCGTTGCAATTAAATTACTGAATGCTTGTAATGCAGTAAGATCACTATGGCATCTGGAACTTATGTGTCGTAAGTCCGGATAGAAGCTGCCGTTTGTTTTACTTCCTGTCAAATATCTTTGTAGCGAAGACAGCTTATGGAAGTTGTGCTTATAACAAAATTCTTCTTACCCGGGAATTTGGCACCATAAAATGAAGCGTATTAAATACTATAAACAAACGTGCTTTACGAATGTGCTTTAACTCTTTATTAAACTCTATGAGTACAACGAAAGTAACTATAAACAGAGTCCATAGATAACTGTAACTGCTAGTTCAAAGATAAAACATATTGCTCTTAATCTCTGACACGCGTTAACACCTGTACTCATGACAGCCAATGTACTTCTGTATGTAACAGGAGTGTAGTGTGCTCCGAACCCATTTCCTGACATAAAACGGAAAATATTCTCGAATTTAGGGTCCATGATTTTATGAAGTTCATGACTTTTACTACTTTGTCGAGCACATCTTTCAGTGAAGGTGACAGAGACTTAGCAATAATGGCTTCGCGGTGAATGAGGCAATGATCACATCGTATGTTGGGATTTACTTCGCGTACTTTAGCTTCAAATCCTTTCACTGGGCCTGTCATAGCAGCCGCTCAATCCGTACAAACACTAACACAATCCTTCCATGTTAATTCATTTAGGCGCTAATATTCATCAGTCAAACAAAATATTTCTTCACTGGTAGTATGCTCTGGAAGTTCTTTGCAAAAGAAGAAATTATTTACAATTAGATCTCCATTGACGTAGCGAATGTAAGCCAGAAGTTGTGCATGGTGACTAATATCTGTGGACTCGTCGATCTGAAGTGGGGACTTCTGACTTGTTGATTTTCTTCCTCATAATGTCTTCAATATCACGAGACATATATCAATAACTCGGCGACTGATTGTGTCAGCAGAAATAGGAATTTTTGAAATTTCATTAGCAGTTTCTAAACCCAGAACTATTTTCACCATCTCTTTACAAACGTGCTTTAACAGTGTTTCACCTATTGTATGTGGTTTCTTGGCCTTTACGATAAGTTCGGCTGCCTTATAGATATAGCTTCCTGTACTTTTTCCAAAACACATACTGTAGCGGTCATGAAAGTTCTTTGTTTTTTCTTATTTTCCAACAACCTACAAAAATAATTTACATCTTTGTTTGACAGAGAAGAATTTTTTGTTGACACATGTCATTTCAATTTACTGGGAACCATTGCAGCAGTGCTTAGTTTTTCACTACAAACGATACACTCGGGGATTGGACACGTTTTTTCACCGCACCAGAAAACCCATAGGATAAGTAATTATCACTATATTTCTGCTGCATTAACTTATGTTTCTTTCTTTCTGACTCAACGCTTTCATCAGTTGCACTCACAGATGGAACACTCCGTTCAAAGAATTTGTCCATCTTGAAGTAAATAAAAGTCTGCTAATTGTAATAGAAAATATCATGACGAACTACTAACACAGTTTTCAGACCACTTCAGAACACAGCTGTGATAGCACTGAAGTAATTGTAAGAAGCGGTATTTATACATTTCAAAGAAGTCACTTTTACGGTGCCGATTGTTTTTACAGTGATGTCTAACAATGTGCTGGTGCAATGGTACAGGAACAAAGTAGTATTGTTGGAGAAGCACCAACGCCAACAACTTAATAAAATAAGGCTTGGAAAGTTCTGCTAATCCCAGCAGTTTAGACTGAGGAAAAAGCACATACACAGAACATGTGGTAAATATAACGGAATTTCAAAGTGCAGCAGTAGAGGCGAGGAATAAAAATATTTAAAAAATGAACAAATAAAACTAATAGCAAGTGTGAATAAATAAATAACATTTAATTTCTTAAAATACGACTATATGTAGCATTTTGCAGCACATGAAACTAAAATGTAATTAATAAAAAATTTGGCAATTAATTCCTTATAACTGGTAAAATTTTGCAACACACCTTTCACCTTGTCGCAGCACACCGGTTGTGGACCACTGACGTAGGGAAGCCCCTTGAGGTTTCAGGAGTGGGCATGCCGGGGGTCTAGAATCTGAGATGAGAACTTTGCAGACCTTAAAGCTGTTGGTGAGCTACCCAATCCTACATTGTGTATAAAGGGTATGAGACGTGTGGTAAAGATTCACACAGGTGACTTCAATGGTGACTCTCTAAATGTTGTGAGGGAAGCCTTGCAAACTGGAGTGGCAGACTTATGTTGGCCAGTGGAATACATAGGACAGGGTTAGTCTCTAGGTACCTCCGATTACTGCCTTGCCCCTTCCATTAGTCCACCGGGTGAAATGTGTTTTAAGGTAAAACTGTCTGTACGTACAAAAACATCACAGTAAGCACTAAAACCAGTTGGGTGCAAGCAAAAAATGCAGGTTCAACAAGAAAAACAGCAAATACTATTAACAGTGAAGTACATATAAAGGTTACAGCTAAAATGCTGAATTTTGGAATTTAATACCAGTCATGAGAAGTGCAGAAAGTGCTAATCCAGACTGAATGTGATAGCTACCACAATCTTCCCATTGACAATGCACCACATCAAAAGGGTGAAACTTGTCTTGAAATTTAATAAAACAGTTGTTAACAGATGGTGTTAAATTAAAACTTAAAATTTACTTTTAGTGCTTAAACTGTTTGATTGCCGATAATGCTGTGCGCTTACTATTTTTTAATTATTTATCCAAATAAAGGTTGTTTTGTTATGTTCTTCAAATCTTATTTTTTGCCTTTGTACACTTTATTGAATGACGTCATCAAGACGTCTATTGGTTCCTGCATTAAACCTTATATACCAGTTTCCTTCTATAAAAATTTTTCTCCCTTAATAAATGTTATATAAAAAATGATTGTATACATATTTGGAAGGCATGGAAGTGAAACATTATAATCAACACCAAACTTTTTGAATTCCTGTAATAGCTGATACTGGTCAAACTTTAACTCGTGTTTCACTGGATACAAAACTAACTTTATATGTTTAAACAAACAGCTAAAGGCCTTGCTATGTTATATGCATTCACCATACATACAGTTTTTGAAACCAATGTCTGTAATATAGATCAATGTTTTGTGATAGAAGTTTTTCCTTTTTGAAGTGAGCTCTTTCATAGTGCAATAATGCTTTTGAGATTATTCATGATTCAGTCTTCAGTTGTAATTTTACATCCCAATTGAAAAAATTCACTTACATTTCACACTGTTTTTATATTTGATTTAATTTAACCTATTGTATTAATTTCTTCCTTTGTTTACATTTGGTCCAAATTTCTCTTATTATATATTATTCCAACAGGGCAACACTATTGGTAAACTATTAAGTAGTGATTGTTTCTCTCTAAATGTGTCTGCTGCATTCAGATTTTCCTTTAAGTTCCTTGATTAATTCTTTATATACATGATGAACATAAGAAGGGATAACCTTCAGTGTTACCTGAATTCATGTATAAATATTTTAAGTGTGAAATTCTTAAATTTGGTTTGTTGTCTATACAGCTGACCTTTTGTTTCTTGTAGTGAAATTTCTTTTTTGCTTTTCAGAAAGTGAACATTTCAAATTCTGTCTTATGGCAGAAAAAATATGGGAAACTTTGTGCTGCTTTACAGAACCTCCCTCCAGTTAGAACAAATGTAGTCTCTGCACAACAAGCTCTTCCTAAACTTCCAGTTCCACCTCTAGAGCAAACAATGGAGAAATATCTCAGGTAAGGGAAAATTCCCTGTGCGATAAAATAAATTTCATTGTGGCTAACTGTAGATAAGTCAGTGGAAAACCAAAATCTAGCTAACTTGGGAAAAGAAATTGTATCAATTGTCAAATTAGCCTAGATTGGTCTCGTTCTAGTCCTTACAACTTCAGTGAATCATACTGAATCGAGTTAAACACTTTTTGAATCATCCAGGTTTTGGTTTCTCATGTTTTTTTCAATTATAGACTGCATGGTTTCTTAATATTGGTAGTGAGTGGATTTAGTTTTTAAAACTCTGCTGACATGTCATCATGTAAGAATCTTAACTGCTCGTGGGGTTAGAATAAACAGTTAATCACCTCAACCCCAACTATGTTACTCATGTGCCATTGGATAATCGATTGTTCTAAAATTCTTTCAGCCGCCACCTAACTCAATTAAAACCCAAATTAGGAAAGGTAAGGTTCACATAGTAATAAAAGTCACTGCAGCAAAGTTAAAACTGAAAGTTTCACTATATTTAAAAAAAAAAAAAAAAAAAAATAGAACAAGTCCAAACAATCAATTGGCTGCTGGAAAATCTTCACCAAGTTCGTAGGCTGCAATTTATGAAAAGCAATCATACCAGACCAAACTCTGTTATAGAAATTTAAAAGTCACATTGAAATTATTTTGAACTGTTCAGCTGCACTATAAAATTTTAAGATGGCTGCACCTGCACCAGCATCACCATGCGGCACCCCAACCGTTTTGCGTCAAGCACAGCATAAACCGACAACCTTCCTGCTCCGGTGATAACCAGCAAAAGACACCAAATAGTCCCCGCCGGCCGTATATATAGCCTGACCAAATCTCTTCCTGGTCCAAAGGTTAACTGGTGTGAAAACGAGGTATCATTCCACTGATCTCACACATTGATTTTTAATTGTCTTCGAATGCTCCTGTCATTCTGAAATTTTGCCAGTAGCTAGGATTTTAAGTAAATGTAAACTTTGATCCTTATGAAAATTTTTGAATCGTCAATCCTTTGGCTATAAAAAATTGTTTTCTGTTCTACTCAAAACCGCTTCTAATTTCTACAATTTTACAACTACGAGGCTCAAACAACTTTTATTTTACTTCTAATTGAATTCTCTTTCATTTGATACTACACAAGTCATGTTTACTATTCTAACAGAAAAATATGAATTATTATACAATAGCCAATTACGACCCCGCTAATAACTTTCTGATGACTTTGAAATCTTCTTTAAATGATCCTACATGTTCTCAAATGACTTGTGCGATTTTGAAGTTGCTAGCTGTTTTCTTCAATGTACTATTAATTTCTAAAGTAAACGCTATCTTCAGCTGTTGCAACAAGGAAGACTAGATCATTCAGACATGTTTAAAAAATCTCTACTTTCTTTCATCCCGATTAAAATACTGTATGTTTCTTACTGGAAACTGTTTCAAATAAATTATAGTGTATTCTGAATATGTTTTTCCCCCTTGAATTTACTTGTATTACTAAAATGATTAATTTTTCCTTGTGCAATGTGTCTGAAGTTGTTATATATCGCTCAAAAAACAACCTTGTTGTGAGCTTTCCAAAACTTTAGTTTGTTATGTAAGTAAAAATCACGTTTCTTTCTTGCTATAAGTTGACTTTCTATACTTTTTCCAAAATCTGATTTCTCGAATTTAAAATGTTTAATTACGTGTTAAATTTTCCATACTGGCTTTTAGCTTTTAACGTGTTTAAGCTTTTTAGTATGATTTCCTCACTACAAGGTTTATTATCTTTTGACTATTCATAATCCTGAATATCTCACAAAGTGACTGCAATGTTAACTTTTACTAAATTATATTGAAAACAAATAATGCATGTGCAGATCTTATGTTCAGTTCTTCTACCACTGTTTAGTCAGATTTAGAACTTGAATTTACTGTTTAAACTTTTATTATTGCCTGAATAGCTTGATTTATTTCCCGAATTAATTAC
Source organism: Vandiemenella viatica (assembly GCA_031002005.1). Taxonomy (NCBI): domain Eukaryota; kingdom Metazoa; phylum Arthropoda; class Insecta; order Orthoptera; family Morabidae; genus Vandiemenella; species Vandiemenella viatica. Next base: position 201,228,875 of record JARYHS010009186.1, read on the forward strand.
AGTTTCATGTTGTTCAATTGAGCCCGCTATTCTGTAAACAAATTTCATTATTCAATTTGTGAAATTCTAAGATAGCTTACAATCATATTCCATGCTGCAATTACTTGGGGATTGATGAGCCACACATCATTGAATCTAGAATTGTATGGAGTGTTTCCCAAATATGTGGCCAAGTTTGCTGATTAAAAAAGTCAGAATGTATGTCTGCAACAGGCAGTGTGAGAATTAAAGTGTTTATTTTATACAGCTTCTTGTGGTTTGATATAGAAAATTTTCTTTGTAATGTATGTAATAGTAACGTGAGCCATGCTTCCCTTTTATATAATGTGGACAGAAAACAATTTAATGCTGTCATTTCAGTATTTTAGACAAGTGTTTCGTGGAGAACTGAGAGCCGGTAGAATTTAGTGATAAGAACCGAGTGTGTAACATTGTTGGACTGAAGCATGGTCGGAATCTGCAATTGGAAGAGGAGAAGTAGAATAAGCCTTATCCATGGTCAAATTAAATAATCTAACTAGTGGTGGTGATAGGAAATTTGTATGTGTTGTGTGAATAAAATCTGAGTGAACTTTGGAGCAAACTGTGTTATAATTTCTGGACATAGTAGAACCTGCAAACCTAACAATCAGTATCACATAACTACATACCAGTATCACAAGCCCATGTGTGATGCAACCACTTTTATTTTATCACGACAGTCATTCCTCCTTTACCATTACTGTCCATTATCTTCTTTATCTTGCACACTTTTTCTTATTTCCTTAATCCATTTATTGCTTGGTCATCCTCAAAGTGTCTATTCTTCCAATTATATATATATATATATATATATAAACCTTACTCGTGCAGAAACCAGGGCAATCAGGGAACTCTCCTCTGATCCAGACTTGATCATTCTACCGGCAGATAAGGGCTCACTACGGTGGCATGAACCGTTGTGACTATGTCAGTGAAGCACTGCGTCAGCTGTCTGATACTAACACTTGCCGCCCCCTCAACCATGATCCCACACCTGCAGTGAATGATGGAATAAAAATGTATATGAAGGTTAGTGGACCTCTCGAAGGACTCACTCCTCATTCTGTCTCACTCCAAAAAAGCCACGCACACCTTCACTATACCTGCTTCCTAAAATTCATAAGCCTGGCAACTCAGGACGTCCCATAGTTGCTGCATATGGCTCACCTACTAAGCGTATCTCTGCCCTGGTTGACCAGCATCTACAGCCCATTGTCAGCCAGCTTCCCTCCCACATCAAAGACACCCGACACTTCCTCTCTCGACTGGCTACAGTACCCACACCTCTTCCCCCTGACTCCCTTCTATTCTAGTGACAGTAGATGTGACCTCCTTATACACAAATATTCCCCATTGCCATGGGCTCAGTGCCATGGAACATTTTCTAGACCAGCGTCCACCCAATAGCCTTCCCACCAGATCTTTCCTGCTCACCTTGGTGGAACTAATACTAAACAACAACTTTTTTCATTTGAGGGGAAAATCTATCACCAAGTGAGCGGCACTGCCATGCGCACTCCTATGGCTCCCTCATACGCTAACCTCTACCTAGGCCGCCTAGAACAATCATTCATAGCTGCAGCCTATCTGAAACCCCTCTTGTGGGTCAGATTCATTGATGATATTTTCATAATCTGGACAACCTACTCAGTTTCCTTAATAAACTTAACACTGTCAGCTCCTTGAAATTCACATGGACTTACTCCCTTACACAGGCCACTTTCCTGGATGTTGACCTTTCCCTCACGAATGGCTATATCCACACAGCTGTCCATATCAAACCCACCAACCTACAACAGTACCTTCATTATGATAGCTGTCACCCTCATCACATCAAACGTTCCCTCCCCTACAGCCTAGGCATTCGAGGTAGTCACATTTGTTCCAATCAACAAGCCCTTCAACAATATGCCAGTAATATCTCTGAAGCCCTGATTTCCCGCAATTACCCACCAGATTTAGTTCACAAACAGGTTTCTCGTGCCACATCACAACCTACTCAACCTATCAACAATCCACAACCCTCTAAAACCCACCATAGCCCTGTTTTGATCACCCGTTACTTCCCAGGCTTGGAATCCGTTAACCGAGTCTTGAGACAAGGTTACGACTTCCTTCGAGCCTACCCTGAGATGAGAAATCTCCTTCCTAAAATCCTCCCTCATCCACCCAGAACCTGCTTCAGCAGACCTCCAAACCTCAACTAACTCTTGGTCCATAAGCACGGGGTCCCCCAGCCTGCAAGACAGCCCCAAGGTTCATTTCCTTGCAACAGATCCCGCTGCAAATTATGCAGTATGCACCTGTCTTCCACCACCTATACCAACCCCATAACTGGGGAAAGCTTTCCCATCACAGGATTCGCCACTTGTGTATCCTCCCACCTTATGTACCAACTCACTTGTAACCATTGCCCAGCCTCCTACATTGGACTCACAACAAATCCACTGGCCATCAGAATGAATGGACACAATCAGTACACACCAAGAACCCTGTATCTCATCATGCCACTATACATGGCACCAACAATTTTAACACCTGCTTCTCGGTCCATGCCATCATAGTCCTCTCAGATAAAAGCAGTATTTCAGAACTTAGATGGTGGGAACTGGGCTATCAGTACCAACTGGGGACCAGACAATCTCCAGGTCTAAATTTAAGATAGCACCAATTTTCCTCCCACCCATCCCCCTTACTTCCACCTTCTCTCATAGAACCACCGCTCACCAGAGCCTATCTTTATAGATTGTTACTTCAAATTTTGCTTATTTTTAGTTTTAACTTAAAATTTCTGCCCCCCCCCCCCCCCCGGTTGTTTGCACATTTGTCCATTACTTGATGGGCTTTTGGGACCATTAACTGAGGTATACTGCCCTTATGCGACGGGTCCTTGTGTACAGTTTTGCTTTATACTTGCTATTCATCATCGTTTTCCAGCCTGTGCTCTTCTACCCCCACCCTCACTTCCTGCCATGTTGTTTTTCCCCCCACCATGAGCCACCGACATTGTGGCTCATGCAGTTGGCTGCCGGCCACTTGCGTGCAGCCATCTCACTTCTATTGGGGAAGAGCCATGCTAGAAAATTCTATTCTTTGTGTGTTTGTGTTTTTTTTGTGTACCAACGCCGCAGGAATCCCCTTCTTTGGTAAGCGGTGGTTTTATATCCTATCGTAATGTTAAATATATATGTTGTTTCTTTGACACACTCTGACCACTCATTTCTTTCATACATTCTAATTTTTATTATAGCTAAAAACAATGGAGGAGGATAAATACCATGAAGTGATATTAACATGGAATGAGATGACAAAAAATGCTAAACACACACACATTTTGGACATAGCCCATACTCATGATTGTAGAAGATGAACCATGTGGCTGTGTACCATAGATAAGTAGGTATCACAAATTAATGAGCTAGTTGAAAAGATAATGATCCACAATTCTTCCAAATTTGCTTTATCTAATCTTGTTCAGCTGCTGACGTTTTTGTCAGTTAAAAATAACCTACCATGTAGTCTCATCATACTGCTTTCAAATTACTGGAAGATACTTTGTGCCAAGTTTTGTGTTATGTGATTTGGTAAATGAATTCTTACCAAACTGTTAGGAAGGAAATGGCTGTAACATGCATATCTATGAACATCAGAACTGCTAGAACATTATGGAAATGAATTTCAATCCTTCTCTTATTACTTTCTTTGCTCTTGGATGCAAAATATATTTCAATTTTAATGGCATACCTGAAAATAACAGTCATTTATGACGTGATCATACAGTATCTAGACTGATGAAGATAATGAAACAGTACTAAAATGCACTGTAAGCATATAATGATTATATTATTGCCAATCATTTATTGTGAATTGTTTCCTGCTCATGTAGCTTGTTTCTAAAGTAGTTTTTTCTTATATTTTCATGTTGGGAAAAGGGGAATGATTGAGTTGTGTACAAGAATTTGACAAAAATAGTTAAATGTCTAAAATCACACTCTCAAAATTTCAGTTAGAGCATTGAGATTGTTGCACGAGATGTACACAAGTTTTAGCACTTTAAATGTTTTAATGATGTACTTGTAGAATGTTTAAAATGGTAAAATTGCTGGCAGGATGACAAGCAGTAAAAATGAAAAATCACATCAAAATATTATTTTGAAAAACACCATATATTTTGATATTATTCAAATACATTCAGTTCAGATGAGGTGCATAAATTATTTGACCAGAAGACACATTGTAGCCATATTTACACCCGAATTGCTTGCAGCTGACTAGGGAGATGCCTGTGTTTAACTAATTCAGGGCACTCTTCAGCCAGTCTAAATTTTCAAAACAACCTAATTGGCAGTCAAAAACTATGCCATAGTTCAGTTAAATTCCAGATTTCTCAAGACACAGCAATGCAGCAGAAATTCTATCATGCCTTCTCCATTGATAACAAGAGTTTGAGCATCATGAAGATTCTTAAAGACAGACTTTCCTAGAACCACGGGTACCAATTTTTTGGCTTGTTTCAAGAAGCTATGATTGCATCTTAGTTGTAGGTGGCAGATCAGTTGAATAGAAGTGTTTGTCCATACCCATAATTGGTATCAAAACATTAAGTAAATGCAATGGCATGAGGCATATCCCTGACATTTTATAGAATGATTTCAAAACCGTTATCTTCATCCCAATTCTCATGCCAATCTTAATAATTCTTTACTTTTGGTTATTTGGTATGGCTTTATATCTTGCATGTAGGTAGTCACATAAAATGGTGCTTTACAGGTAATAATAACCACAAAAATTAAAAGGAGAAAGCTTCAAGCCAATGCCAAGTTAAAAAATAGCACAGGAGGTAAATCCATGTCCTGCAGCAGACATCAGACTACTACTACTTATTTCTCTGATAAATTTTTACCATTATTGGACATGCTGAATGCATAACACTCCATATACCAATTTATTTGTCTTATAACACTAGTTACAATATTAATAATGAACAGGAAAATGCTTTAAGGCATTGAAAGTAAGGAACGATAAGGAAATAACCATAGATGATGGCTGTTGCGAATGATGAACACAGTAAAATAATTGTTTTAAAAAACATAAAAACCGCCTTCAAAAAAAGCACACTAAACATTTTAAAATAACTATGTACCTTGCTAAGAAGAAAGTAAATCTGAATGGACAATATTTTAGATTACTGTTATTGAAATGTTTACATTAATCAGTTGTTTTTGGAGACGGTGCCAGCTGTCACATCGTGAAGAACGAATTATTGAACTATATTTGGTGTTTGAGGCGACACAGGGAGTACAAACAAAAAATCTGAATATTTTACAGCATGTAGTGAGGCGGATATTGTTATTGGAGAAGACAGTTTAGGGAAACAAATTAGACATTATTTTAATCTGAGGGACGACCTTGTCGGTTGTCAAGGCATATCACTGGCACTAAAGTGTCAGTTGGTAGGCTGCATCATGCAGCAAATGCTTTACAGGTAGTATAATATCTGCGTATCATTCGTATGTTTCAGTTTTGTTGAAACATGTTTCTAGCATTAATTGTAGGTAAGTAGTAACATGATTTATTATATTTATTGTTATTCATTATTGTTTTTATCTTTTTGTTTTTCTTTTTTGGCTGGCAGTGACTCCAATAATAACTGATTAGTGTAAAAAATTTAATAACAATAATGTAATATATTGTCCATTTAGATTTACTTTCTTCTAAGCAAGATATAAAGATATTTTAAAATATTTAGTGTGCTTTTTTTTTAACAATTTTTTTTTTTGTGGAATTATAGTTCGTTTTGTATTTTAATTATGCCACAGCATTTCTCATTTTTCGAACTTCAAGGTAGAGTGGTGGTTAAAACGCTTGCTTTCAAAAAAATTCTGGCACTATTTAACCCAACAACTTCTAGAACGGGATGAATTGGATGCTGTGTTAAGGAATGTCATTTTACATTTTGGTCCAGGCTGTGTTTCGACCTAATCATCATAACACGTGTTAAAGCTGCTATACGATAATCGAAACATCTGGGCATTCATACATACCACATACACAAATCTGTCTCTGGAGTATATCTGTTTGTTCTGGCATGACACAGAAAATATATATTTTTAAGTGGTTTTAACAATGTGAAAGCTTGGGGTCCAAGTTGAAATCTGAGGTACATATTGAGACATTAGGACACATTTATTTTATGAATATTCTCCCATGACTTAAAAATAGCTTAATTGATTTTGACGGGATATAAAACTGTGGATTTTTTGTAAAGAACATTGGAAATTAAAAGGGGTGGGGGTAAAGGAGAAGAGGGTTTGGGCATTTGTATGCCTAATGTAGATTGTCTTTTCTGTTTGATTTAAAGCATACTTGTATAAATATCTGTTGATATGAGATAAAAACTGTAGGTATGTATAAAAAACAATTAACAGATTTAGATGTGTAGAGTAGTTTGGTTTTTGTAAAGCTAGTGTGGACAGTATTTTTCTCTTTGTTTTAAAGTATACATGTGCAAAGTTCCATCGAAACCAGATAAAAACTGTAGCTTTGTGTAAAGAACATTTGTAAAAATTAAATGGGGTAAGGGAATGAGCGATTGGGTTTTGTTTACAGAATGTAGAAACTATGTTTCCCTTTATTTTTAAGTATACATGTGCAGTGTTTCATTGAAATATGATGAAAATGGTGGGCATCTATAAAGAACATTGGAAATTAGGAGGGGTGGGGGTAGAAGGGAAGAGGGGTTGGGCTTCTGCAACCAAATTTAAACACAATTGTTCTGTATGTTTTAAAGTATACATGCACAAATTTCCTTCAGAATCAGATGGAAATTATAGCACATTGCCAGTAATTAAAGGGATAGAAAGAGGGATAGGGTTTGGGTTTTTGTAAAAGTAATGTGGACTATTTTTCTTTTTCTCTGTTTTAAAGTATACACATAGGATTAAAAATGTGAGTTTGTACAAAAATTAAGGGGTGTAAAAGGGGAGCTAGGGTATTTTTTGGTGAGAAATCTTCTCCATAAAAAGATACATGTATGGGCCAACTTTCATACAGATCAGTCAAATGGTGTCGACTAGCTTTTTAAAAAGAAAATTGACAAAAATCAAGGGGGTAGAAACTGGGAGAGGGGTTCACTTTTTGCAAACCAAAAGTTGACATTATTTTTCTCTTTGTTTGATAGTAAACATGTGCTAAGTTCTATCTAAACCAGATAAAAACTGTGGGTTTGTATAAAAATTAAGCGATTTAATGGGGAGATGGGGTGGTTTTTTGATTTTTTGGTCAGAAACATACTTCGTAAAAAAATATGTGAAAGCGCCAACTTCCATGGTTGCCTGTCAAATGGTGTCAACTGTAGCTTTTTATAAAGAACATTAACAAATATTAAGGGGGTGGAAGGAGGCAGAGGGGTTGGGCTTGGCTGGCCAATGTTTGACAGGATTTTTCTCTTTATTTTAAAGTATACATGTGCAAAGTTCAATCAAAATCAGACAATAAATGTAGGTTTGTTTAAAATTAAGGGGTGTAAAGGGGGAGAGGGAATGTTTTTTTATCTATATTTTTGTCAGAAACATTCTCCATGAAAAATTACATGTATATGCCAATTTCCATGGTAATCGGTCAAATGGTGTCGACTGTAGCTTTTTTTAAAGAATGCTGACAAAAATTAAGGCGGTGGAAGGAGGGAGAGGGGTTGGGTTTTCGCAGACCAAATTTTGACAGGATTTTTCTCTTAATTTTAAAGTATACATGTGCAAAGTTCAATCAAAATCAGATAAGAAATGTAGGTTTTAAAATCTTGAGCATAGCTGCGTGTCAACAATGGCAAAAATTTTATATTATCATAAAGCCACGAAAACGCCACCAGTTGCTTAAAAGTTTTTTATTCTTTAAAACTTTACTGCAGTTTCTCAAACAGGTGTCATACTTCTGAAGAAGACAAACCTGTGTTTGTCGAAACTGCAGCAAAGTTTTAAAGAATAAAAAACTTTTAAGCAACTGGTGGCGTTTTCGTGGCTTTATGCTAATATAAAATCTAGGTTTGTATAAAATTGAGAGGCGTAAAGGGTGAGAGGGGGTATTTTTTTTTTTTTTTGGTCAGAAACTAGTGTGGTTTCTCAGTGAAATTCATATAGGACTAGTTTGTAGGTATACACTATCCACTATAAAAATTTCATTTAAATCGTTCAAAGTTGGTGAAGATATTGCTAAAAATAAATTTAAAAAAAACCAGCTGAATTGAGAATCTCTTCCCTTTTTGAAGTCAGTTAAAAAGATGAAGACGTGTTTGTCTTTTTTTCTATTCATTGTTCCCAGCAGCAGTCATCTATGACAAGTGTTGGGTTTTATTTCCCTATCCTTCCTTAGTTTTCTGCACTAATTTGTATATGCCTCACCACTTATCAACCGTTCATGAGAATTTATGGTCACGGGTAAAAGAGTTTATACCAGCAACCTAGACAATCCAGTGACAGTCCATGCCACAGCTTAAACAGCCTCAAACGTTGTTTTGCATTGAGCACTATCAGAGTCTTTCCAGAAAATAGTAAGGGAACATCCATAAAATATGTGGCTCGGTCTAGGGAAGGGGAGGGGTTGGCTGGAAGGCTACGCTGCGCTACGTGGGAGGAGGAGGGGAGGGGGGCAGTTTCGAGCCAAGCCACGTAGCTTTCCATTCATATCTTTTTTCACAATTAAAATGAGGTACAGAACACACAACAGCATGTGAATATTTATTTCCTTCTTTTAATTATCTCCGTATGTAATTTAAAACATTCTGACAAGAGAAAACGGTACAAAATGTCTTCCGGAATCAAAAGGGAGAAAATCTATGTGTTACGTGGGGGAAATGGGGGGGGGGGGTTCACAGGATTCCAAATAGAGCTATGTGATTTATGCATGCTCCCTAACCTGTTCTGAACTCCATAGGTGGGTAATAGCGTAGCCAGATTTATCCGAATTTCACAACTAGATTACATCTGGTACATATTAAAAAAAATAGACTCCATGTTATAAATATTGCTATCTTAATTAATATTTAATTTTTGTGTTCTGTAGAAAATTCCCCATGTTATGTACTGCAAGCGGCAGTAAATCCCAAAATTTAATGTAAGACGTTCCTAGGTCCTAACTACTTTCTTCTGTTGCAGGTTTCTTCCAGCATTGTGAAATGTTTTAAGTTTTCCATGTACTGTATTTCAAAACACCAAAGAAGTAAATAATCATGTTTATGTAAAAGTAAATATAATTCAGCCCAACTGAAACAGAACAAAAATTCGATGCCAATATTAGCAGAATCCTATTTCACAATCACTCCAAAGAACAAAATTATCAATAAAATCCAAAGTTAGATTAAACTTTGAAAAAGTTTTGTATAACTAAATTTAAACATCAAATAGTAGCAAAAAAGATAGACAGAAAGATTTTCTTTCACTACAGCTGGACTTAAATGTTTATGTGGTCGTAATGATCTGGTGACATGGTTTGTATTGGTTACTCATTCTGCCTCTATCGTAGCCTCTTTAAACTAACCCGGTAATCTTATTGGGTATAGGGGACCTACAGCTTAATGTGGAATCTAAATTACTGAAGTGTTCTGGCATACTTCACATTACACAGCACACTATGCTAGAGGCGAAAGTCAGATTAATAGACTTTGAAAACCCTCGCTGAGACATGGATTTGAACCGAGGATCTTTTGATTTCCAATCAAACGCGTTAACCACTGAGCCACCAGCCCATATGTTTATATCTGGAAACATTGTTTTTTCCTGTACAATGTTATCAGAATTTGACTTTATAACAAATCTTTGTACACACAATTTTTCCCTCTCAATTCTGTCTACTAACGTGCATTTTACAATGCAAATATATTTGAAACATATGTCTTCAGCATGTTTAAGAAACTGAAGAAATAAGTAATATAATTACATAAAAGAAAATACGGGGTGTCCAGAAAAGGACTCCCTGATTTCAAAATTAAATATCTCGAAAACAAAGATCGATAGAGGAATGCAGTAAACGGTATGTTTATCGTGACAGCTGTAAGAAGTGTATACAGCAGTTTGAAATAATAGTTACAAAAGCTGCTAACAGATGGCACTGTAATCGCCATATGTAATGCCTAAATAGTGATCCGAAGCTCAGGGCGATCAGTTCCACCATTGAAACGTGCCAATGGTGAACATTTTGAAAACATTGTGATGTGATTGTTTGCAAAGATTGTTTTCATACGATTATTTCACTTATGTATGCTGATATGAGCGTACAGCACCATTTGTTAGCGGCTTTTGTAACTATTATTTCACACTGCTGTATACACTTCTTACAGCTGTCACAATAAACATACCGTTTACTGCATTCCTCTATCGATATTTGTTTTCGAGATATTTAATTTTGAAATCAGGGAGTCCTTTTCTGGACACCCTGTATAAATTATGTATAAATTAGCCAAATCAGCACAAAGAGCAAAACATCGACAACTACATTAACACATTCCAAAGAGCAAATCAATAGTTAGCTATCAGGACAAGTTTAATATTATGAATTTTTGTAACAAAAAATTTGCAATGCCACAAACATTAAATAGAAGCAAAAAAAAAAAATGTGTAGTGAATTAAGATGAATTTTGCTTTAATATAGTTCAAAGCTGCAGACTTTTTGTGTGATATTTTATATAAAATGTTAGTACCTTGTTAGGACAGTGTTTGTTGAATGAGGTATCATATATATTATTTCTATAAGGTATTTTTTTGTCACAAGCCTATATCTTCCTTTATACTTAACCGAAATCAATGAATGAGGTGTCATTTTAAAGCTTATGGTCTCCACTTTGGTTAAATCATATTTTAAGCAAGAAAGTTTTCGGAATTCGACCCTTAAAGGGCAAAAATGTATTTTTTTCTAAAATGCTGTTTTCTGCGTTATGAGTCAGTTATCTCCCTGGATTCCTGTCTGAAACCGTTTTATGAAGTATCGTTTTAAAGATTAAGATCTCCGCCTTAGTGACGTCATATATTAAGCCAGAAAGTTTTCGGAATTCGACCCTTAAAGGGCAAAAGTATGAATATTTTTGCAATGCGCTTTTGTGTCACGAGCGATTTATCTCCCTTAATATCTAACCGATATAGATAAATGAGGTATCATATTAAAGAATATGGTCTCCGCCATGGTAACATTATATTTTAAAAAAGAATTTTTTCGTAATTCGACCCTTATAGGGCAAAAATGACACTTTTTCTAAAATGCTTTTTTTGTATCTCGAGCCATTTATCTCCCTGGATATCTAACCAAAATCGATAAATGAGGTAGGATTATGAGGAGTAATGTCTCAGCTTTGTGACATCATATTTTAAGAAAGAATGTGTTAGGAATTCAACCCTTAAAGGGAAAAAGTATAAATTTTTCTATAACGCATTTTTGTGTCACGAGCGATTTATCTCCCTTAATATCTAACCGATATAGATAAATGAGGTATCATATTAAAGAATAAGGTCTCCGCCATGGTAACATTATATTTTAAGAAAGGAATTTTTCGTAATTTGACCCTTATAGGGCAAAAATGTCACTTTTTTCTAAAATGCGTTTTTTGTATCTCGAGCCATTTATCTCCCTGGATATCTTACCAAAATCAATAAATGAGGTAGGATTATGAGGAGTAATGTCTCAGCTTTGTGACGACATATTTTAAGAAAGAATGTGTTTGGAATTCAACCCTTAAAGGGAAAAAGTATAAATTTTTCTATAACGCATTTTTGTGTCACGAGCGATTTATCTCCCTTAATATCTAACCGATATAGATAAATGAGGTATCATATTAAAGAATAAGGTCTCCGCCATGGTAACATTATATTTTAAGAAAGGAATTTTTCGTAATTCGACCCTTATAGGGCAAAAATGTCACTTTTTCTAAAATGCGTTTTTTGTATCTCGATCCATTTATCTCCCTGGATATCTTACCAAAATCAATAAATGAGGTAGGATCATGAGGAGTAATGTCTCAGCTTTGTGACGACATATTTTAAGAAATAATGTGTTTGGAATTCAACCCTTAAAGGGAAAAAGTATAAATTTTTCTATAACGCATTTTTGTGTCACGAGCGATTTATCTCCCTTAATATCTAACCGATATAGATAAATGAGGTATCATATTAAAGAATGAGGTCTCCGCCATGGTAAAATTATATTTTAAGAAAGGAATTTTTCGTAATTCGACCCTTATAGGGCAAAAATGTCACTTTTTCTAAAATGCGTTTTTTGTATCTCGAGCCATTTATCTCCCTGGATATCTTACCAAAATCGATAAATGAGGTAGGATTATGAGGAGTAATGTCTCAGCTTTGTGACATCATATTTTAAGAAAGAATTTTTTTGGAATTCAACCCTTAAAGGAAAAAAGTATAAATTTTTCTATTACCGATTTTTGTGTCACAGGCGATTTATCTCCCTTGATATCTAACCGATGTAGATAAATGAGGTATCATATTAAAGAATAAGGTCTCCCCCGTGGTAACATTATATTTTAAGAAAGGAATTTTTCGTAATTCGACCCATAAAAGGCAAAAAAGTCAATTTTTCTAAAATGCTTTTTTTGTGTCTCGAGCCACTTATCTCCCTTGATACCTATCCAAAATCAATAAATCAAGTACGATTGTGAGGAATAATGTCTCAGCTTTGCTACCATCATATTTTAAGAAAGAAGTGTTTGGAATTCAACTATTAAAGGGAAAAAGTATAAATTGTTCTACAACGTATTTTTGTGTCACGAGCCTTATATTTCCCTTGATATCTAATCGATATAGATAAATGACATATCGTATTAAAGACTAAGGTTTCCACCGTGGTAACATTATATTCTAAGAAAGGAAGTTTTCGTAATTCGACCCATAAAGCGCAAAAATGTCAATATTTCTAAAATACGTTTTTTAAGAAAAGAAAGGGAAATTAACCCACCACATACCAAAGAGGACGGATGCGATGAGAGAACACAAATGCTGACTAACAACTGCACAATATTTCGGCATATGCCTTGCTCACAAATAGAAAACGGGCCATTAGGCTTGGAACGTGTGTGCACACCGAACGTTACTTAATGAGTCATTAGGTGACGTTCGGTGTGCACACACGTTCCAAGCCTAATGGCCCGTTTTCTATTTGTGAGCAAGGCATATGCCGAAATATTGTGCAGTTGTTAGTCAGCATTTGTGTTCTCTCATCGCATCCGTCCTCTTTGGTATGTGGTGGGTTAATTTCCCTTTCTTTTCTTATTTATATCGCCTAGAAGCCGCTTCCATTTTCCTTAGTTGCATCATTGTAAAATACGTTTTTTGTGTTTCGAGCCATTTATCTCCCTGGATTTCTAACCAAAATCGATAAATGAAGAAGGACTATGAAGAGTAATGGCTGAACTTGGTGACATTGTATTCAACCTCACTATTCATCGCATTTTATTCGCGAAATTTTCGCACGGGTCGTCTAGTAGTAATATATATTTTGAGTGTGGGAGATTATTATTTGGGGATTTATCTAAAACTTTCACATTCAATATCTGGGTAGAAAAGATAGGAAAGTGACATAATGGTATTTTGATTCAATATTGATTTAGAAAGTAAATTGTTTTATTTGAAATTTTAAAGTATTACTAAATTCACATGTTTCATGACGAGAAATGGTTGTTGTAAAAGGATATTTGATAATTATACTTTTTGATATCATTGGATGGTTTTGCAAAAGTGGAGATATCTCAAAAAGTTAAGTGAAAAGAGTTTATTGCTTAAAGAAATTCACCAGAATGTTAATATAACAGGGGTTTTCCAAAAGAAACTGTTTGGTTTGAATAAAGAGATGTTTCATCAAATGGCTCAACAAAAAGGACAAGTGATTGTCATTGGTTGCAATAAAACTATTAGTTTAAATCAATTGATTAATCATTATAAAAAGCTTTAAGAAAACTAGTAGAACTTGAGAGAGATTAAAAAATGGTAATTTCATGTTAAGTACAAAGTGGAAAGTAACTGTTTTTGGATACGAAACAGATACACAGTTTGGAGGGAAAGTGTTAATTATTGATAGTTTTATAATTAGGAGCAACTCTGTAGATTAATAGCTCACAAAATTTATGTGATGATACAACATGATATGGATGGTTAGGTTTTAGAGTTGGTGTTTTTTTTTTTTTTTTTAACCGCTTTACGTCTCTCAACAGCGAGGTCTTTAGAGATGGGAAAGGATGGGGGGCAAGGATGGGTGCAAGGAATGGGAAGGAATTTGGCCATGGCCTTTTGAAGGAAGCATCCCAGCATTTGCCTGCAGTGTTTTGGGAAACCATGGAAAACCCAAATCTGGATGCCCGGACGGGGATTCGAACCGCCGTCCTCCCGAATGTGAGGCGAGAACGCTAACCGTTACACCGCCACGCTCGGTTTTTAGAGTTAGAGATTTTTCAAATGGAGTAAAATACCCTGAAGAAATTTGAACATCGTACAATTACCACAGATAAATGAAAGCATGTTCAGGAATTTTAGTAATGACAAAAAATCTTAGAATGATCAGGGCTGGTATAAAAATTTGGGAAAGATTGTGAGATTTTAGAATTTTGGATATTTTGAAAATCAGTTTTGGGTGTCATGTGGTAGAGTCACTTCAGATGTAACGTCATAAAACATCACACTTTTCAGTGAATCTGTAAATATGGGTATATAGTTGTGAGATGAAGATTTTCAGTCACGGCAGTGGTACTGAACATGTGGACACATAGTAAGCGGTGAGTGGACAACTGTGGTTGTCGGATACATTAGGCTCAACAGTTGCCCTCTTGGGGATGTTTTGATTTTCGTACTCTTAATATTGGGGAATTAATTTTTGACATCATGTCATTTATGTAAGAATAGAAACAGTGAACTTAAAGGGGATGGAAAAGAAAATTATGTGCTTTGAATCTTTAAAATCTTGTGAAACTGATTGTTGGTACAGGAATGTGACAGCTTTTTTGAAAAAAACCTTTAATCAATTTAACCATCAGAAAAGAAGTTCAAATACAGTCAGCTGCTACTGTAGACACTGGTGAGTTGAAAATAATTTTCTTGATGAAAATAAGGTTACAAACTGCAGTAAATTCATACATTTTTTTTTTTATTATTATTATTTTGATCTTCTCATTTGATACCTAGGCAAAGACCAATACACTCTCAGATATTCTGAGTGGCAACCGCACTTTGATCCATCGTGTCACAATAGCTTTTTCTTTTAGACTATTATGGAAACAAGTGCCAGCAGTGCAGGTGTGTTCAGCTACCAATCACATACCTGTATCCAGATTTATTGAATTGATGCGATGGAGTGCAATGCTCTGGTGGCAATTTTCCCAGCCATCTAATTACTCATTTCTAAGTATTTCATTTATTACTGTTTTATATACTTTGTGAGTTAAAATTCCTCCCCCGCTATCTACTTTTGTGATATACAAATTTCAATTTTAAATTCCTTCAGCGATTTTGATAAATTATTCATCATTTCCCTTGGTTATTTATTTCAATCCCTGACACCCGTTGTCAAAAGAAATTTTCCCACTCCCTTATGCATGAAATTGAGTGCCAGCTTGTGTCCATGGTCCTCTTTACCCTTCCATACACTTCTCCTAATTCTTCAACCAATAAATATGCTTCCAAGCCCCCATCACTAACATATGCTTTGTGCACTCACAGCACTTTTTTTTTTTTTTTTTTTTTTTTTTTTTTTTTTTTTACCAACTGACAACCATCATTATTCGGTAACAGTAAGTATTGAAGTTGTGATCTTTGAGTATCGAATGCCTTAACCCATGCAGCCATTTATCAGAAATCATGTATTGCATTTTCAACTGGCATACATTTGGCAAATTTTAAATTTATATTTTTAAGCTTCAGTTTCTGCTGGATGATGATTTACCAAGATGGATGGCATTAATATGAGATACATAAGATATTATACTGTTTTCAAGTTCACATTAAAAGTCCTCTCCTAGTGAACTTAAAGAAATTGAAAGAAATATAGCCCTAAAAAATTTGAGGGTAGGGTGATTTACATTTCGTGCTCTGGTGCCAGGTCCAGTTGTGGATCTAGGGAGGGAGGGGGGAGGGAGTAAACCGGGGTGCTTGCCTCAGGCTGCAAGTTCAAGAGGGTGACAAAATCGTGTTTGATAGGGCAGTAAAATTTGTATGATGGTGACCTTCTTTTAGCTTTTCTGCCCAAGTCGCAACCTGGGGGAAAGGGGGTGGGGAGGGGAAATTAAAGAATAGCTCTAAATTGGCCTGGGTGGAAAATTCATGTTTGAAGAGGTGGCAATCTCAAGTTTTTGCGCTGGTTCAGTAAATTTGTGGATCCGCCACTGGCCAGGTCACATAAAGGCATAAGACATGCTATAGATTTTATGCCAAGTCCTAAGCTTTCAAACTGTGAAAGCACCATTAAAATCTTTTTGATAGGTTTGTTGTAAGACCCAAGGCTGACACCGGGGTTATAGCATCGCCTTGGAGACGTAACTAAAAGTTCACATGGATGGAAAATTCTGTGGAATTTTCACAAGATAAATTAAATTTGACCATGTAACCTACTAGAAACTCAACTTAAATGCTTGAAGGTCGCCACTAGATCTGTTTCTAAACCACAAATCTAGAAAAGGTTCTTCTACTAAATTATAACAGTTTACTTTCAGAAAATTTAAAGTTTTATTTTCAAAATCACATTTACTAAAATTTGCATTAAACAGTTGAGTAGGCAAATCGAACACTCGTTTCCAAAATATTGCAGATTGTGGAGAGAAATTACCAACCGAAAACCCCTTTTCAGAATTTCAAAGTTCTAACAGACATTATCCTCGCAGGCTATCACACCAAAGTCCCAACATGGCCGACTCGGTAGCGCCAAATTTCAACAGACTTCCTCCCACTCCGACACAAGACTCACTCACATAATGCTCCCAGGATACAGACAAACCATGATGGCGGTGGGGTCTTTTTATAGGAATCACCAAAATCAGTGACGTAAGCAGCTGTATCACATCTTTTCGCTTCCGCGAGATCAAAAGTGTGTGACCGAGCGGGGCGGTGTAACGGTTAGCGTTCTCGCCCCGCATTCGGGAGGACGGCGGTTCAAATCCCCGTCCGGGCATCCAGATTTGGGTTTTCCATGGTTTCCCCAAATCACTGCAGGCAAATGCCGGGATGCTTCCTTCAAAAGGCCATGGCCGAATTCCTTCCAATTCCTTGCCCCCATCCTTTCCCGTCTCTAAAAGATCTCGATGTTAAAAAGAGACGTAAAGCAGTTAAAAAAAAAGTGTGTGTAATTTATTAGACGATCCAGATTATTAAAAGTGTTTAAACTTTGACAAGATCTATACATATCTACTAGAAGTCCAATGGCAGTTTAGTGGGAAATTTAGAGTGATTAGTTTTAAAGTTTTATTTAATTTCCGCGTGGTGATACAAATCTCTGAAGTAGGGGATTAACCCAGCCATTTGAATTTATTTGGTTTTTCTCTGAATTTCATGGAACTGCAAGTTATTTGAATAAAATTAGTGTCAAAACGTTGTACAAAAATTAACAAGTTCAATGGTGTTACTTACGTAAAAATCGGTGACCGGATAATAAAATTACAGCTTGGACAAGATTTGGTAAATTAACGGTTTAGAAGTGATATGGTTTTTTATTAACAACTTTTTAGGTATTGTTTTTATTGAAAAAGTGAAATTACCAGAATTTTCTCTGAATTAAATTACGTATTTTGAAAGTTGTTTTATATCTGGGGCTAACTTCTATTGGTTGTAATAAATTCCTAAGGAAAGCACATGGTTTGAGTAACGAAATAATCTCTAAAATGCCTATAAAATCTGTTCTACCGCATGAAATGATCTGAAATTAAAATATGTGAAATTAGATTTTTAGCTCTTTCAAGAAATCTACTTTTTAGTTCGAAAGCTTACTAGGATTCTGCGATAAAAATTCTTAAAGGTGTAGTGCATTCAACAAAGTGTTTAGAAATTTATTTAAGTTATTTACACGTCCAGAAACTACGGAATTTAAGTGAATTTAACTTTCTTTTAAATTATTGTTCCTTTAAAATTACTTTACTTTGTTTAAAAGTGTTCCGAAATAGTGAAATATCATATACCAAAAATCTATTGTTTGGGTAGCTGGATTATTTTGGATTATCCTACTTCAGGTTAGTATAAGGTTTTTTTATCATTATTAAAAGTTGATTTAGTGCTTTTATTACCTGTTGAGTGACTTTATTGCTTTTAAAATGGTTTAGAAGTAATAAAATGCTCATATAGCAGAAGTCCATTGTTTACAAGTTGAACTATTAATGATTATTCTATTTCAGATTAATGTAGAGTTTCTCTACTGTTATATAAAGTTTATTTAGTGTTTCTATTAAATACTGAAAGTTTTTACTGCGTTTCAAACGGTTTAGAAGTAGTGAAATTATCATATGGCAGAAATTTATTGTTTTAAAACTGATTTAATGGGAATTATCCTATTTCATTTCAAAATAACGTCCTCTTACTATTATAGAAAGTTTATATAGGTCTTTTATTAACTATTGTATGTCTTTACTGCTTCTAAAAAGGTTTATTTTGTCAGTTAGGTTATGGTATCAGCTTGCTACATAAATCGTCCCTCTCCTAATCTATGTAAGCAACGAAAACTATCTTTTGACTAAGAATTTACTTTCTCCCTTATACCTAAGCTAAGGAGTTAGAATTTACCAAAATTCTAATGTGCTTACATTGTATTATCCATAACAAACAACCAGAATATGTCCCACTACAGATCTATGTAAAAGTAAAGATAATAATCATACACCAGTTGCTTTTTTGAAGGGCAATAATTGTATTGTGAATACAGTATTGCCTGTAACAGTTCATTTTCATAGTAATCTTCATCTTAAATTTTTACCTTACTAAATTGTAGGATTTTATTCTATTTAAAATCCTAAATTACCATTAATGTTTTCTGTTTTTTAAGTAATAAATTTGAATTCTGGTATTTTGTTGTTAAGTCATATTATTGGTAGTTAAGAAGGCCCAAATTTTAATGCTATCTATGGCAGAATACTCCAGCTTCTTAAAAAATTATCCCCTTCGAAAAAATATCATTGTGTATGTGATGTATGCTGTGAATGCTCTTTTAAAATGTTGGTTAACTAGCAACAGATCCAAAATCGGCATTAAAGTGAGAACTCTTTTAACTAGTCTGTGTAATGTTTTGATATGGTGTAGGTTGCTTATCGATCTTGTAGTATAACCTAAATTTTGTCATTTCACTAACAAATTTTGTTTAAAGAATGTCGAGCTAACATCAATTCTATTGCAGATCATATTTAAATCTGTTTATTTTTTTATTTTTAATTTTTTTTCTTACAAATTTTAAGGGTTCAGTAAAAGTAAACAACAATATTCAGTCATAATGAATGTAGACTTTGGCTTAGAAAATGTTGCATTCATTTTTTGAGGTACTTTGTAAGCTGAAGCTTTCATAGTTTTGTAAGTCATAGAAAATGGATAAAAAATTATTGAGTGCACAGTTTTACAGACTTGTGAATGATTCATAGCTCAAAAGATACGTAAATTTTTATTACACATTATTGAAAAGTTTGAAAAGGAGAGCTAAAAGCTAAATATTGTTTTTATGGGAAAATAACGATTTGGTCACAAAACGTGGTCTTAAAATGATAAATACAGACTTAATTTAATTTAATTGCAATGGAGCACAGGCTCTGGTGGCAATTTCCCTACACACCCATCTCCCCCCTATCCTCCACCCACCTACATTTGCCGTCTACAAATTTTATCTTTAAATTCCTTCAAAGTTTTCGGTAATTATTCATCATTTCTCTTGGTAACTCATTCCAATCCCTGACACCCTTACCTAAATTTACAGAAGGGGACTGTAGCCAATAGAAAGAGGAATTTTTCCTGAGCAATTTTTACTAATTTTTATCAAAATCCATGCAGTATTGTAGCTGGAATCGAGAAAAGTAAATTAATTCAAAATCCTCGGAAATGGCCAACTTCCTGGTTTATCAGTCTGGCAGGATAAGTTTACAATTAATAACTAAATTCTGAATCCATAGTTAAAGTATTAAAGAAGCATTACTTTAGTTGAATGGTATCTCTGTCTTATAGGAAATTTAACGTAGAATTGCTTGGAACACATTTTAAACTTGTAGTTTTGATATTTTCAGGGATAGAGATTTTTTAGTATTTTTCATGTATTTAAATATTTAAAGACAAGCTGGTTTTTCCTCCAAAAGATATAGGAGGGGGAGGAGCAAATCATTTCAAAACTGGTTTCAGTTCGATAGCTTAAATACTTTAAATGTGAGAGCAAATTTTTGGTAATGTTCCTATAATAATTTTCTATGGAAAATCTATGGGAGATAGGTACATTTTCACTAGGTTTGATTTTGAAATTTAGACATTGAACTACGCATCATAAAAATTTTGAGTGGATTGGGAGAAAAATTATTTCACTAAAGTTTTGGATAATTCTTAATTTCCTGTATTATTGCAGAACCCTGAGCTGTAGCTATTTAAGGACCTCAGGATTGGGGAGAGAGGTCAATCAGTTGTGAGCAGTCGAAGTAGAAGCCACGTAGGGCTGGCCAGTGTTTTGGCGCATTTTGGTAGGTGTAGGCAAGAAAGCTGTACAGGTAGTGATCATGTTTAGGCAGACATCTTTGAAATTTTGAAAGTGATTGTGCTATATTTGCGTCTCTCCCATGTAGCTGATTTCAGTTAAAGAGCTAGGGAGTTGACCATGCTTGATTCCAATAATTCAAACCTGCATCATTATTTTTGAAAGAAGTATCCTGTATTCCTGTAGATTGTTAAGCTGATTTGTAAAATTTGTTGAAGAATACAGTGATGTTAAATAAATTTGAGACTACAGTGACTTTATTTTGAACCATATCTTTTCTAATTGAGGTTATCCAATTAGATGGTGATGGAGATATCAAACTAACAATCAATTCTCCATATGCTACCTCCATGGGCGTATCCAGCGAGGGGCAGAGGGGGCTGCTGCCTCCCCCCCTAGAAGAAAAATTAAGTTGCCATCAGTACGCTTCGACGAGTGAAGAACTAGTTCAGGAGCACTTTGGGAGAGAAAGATTGACTGGATTATGTCTGATGAGTGTGCATCGAAATTTCATGAAAAAACACCATGAGATGTTGACAAACAAAATTATTGAAATTGAAAATCCGAGACAATTAATGTTTACATAAAAAAGTAACTGACTTACGATCTTAATTAACTACATAGTAGGTCCTTAGATTAAGTAGTTGGGTTACTATATTAATCAATTATAAAAATAGTTTCCTGAATAGGTTTGAGTTTGATTTTGTAATGTCATGTTTCAGTCACCCACCCCACTTCCTCGAAACCAAAATGAGTTGCCCCCCCCCCCCCCTCCCCTAGTTCAAATCCTGCCCCTCTCTAGTTCTGATCCTGGATACACCCTTGGCTACCTCAATGGTCAGAGTTTCATGACAAGCTATTATATACTAGCCTCAGTATTCAGCTAGGCTGTGACAATCTTTAGGTTCATATACAGCTCTAAAATTCAAATATGTGAGTTTGAGTTAGGAGACTTTGGAATAATATTATTTGCAAAAATGAAAAGGTGCTGCAATGCCCTCAAGTGCACATATGGAACATGGTGAGAGAGCCTCATGTTTGGAAGAACATGGTTTCGAATCCCTGTCTGGCCACCCAAGTTTGTTTTCCATAGTTTCCAAAAATTATTCTAGACGAATGCCAGAAAGGTTACTTCTCAATATGGATGTGTAAGAACCTTAGAATTTTGGCAAATTCTAGTTTTGCTTAGGCGGGACTTAGAAATTTCGAGAAGTGTAGTTTCAACTTTAAGGAATTTCCCTGTAATCTTCCCCACAGTAACAATTCGTTGTAATAACCATTTTAAAGTGTAATTATCATATCGGGAAACGTTTGGTTTAAGAGTTATTCCCGTTTGTTCAAGTTTTGGAGCACGCGATCGTAAAAGTAGAATCCTAAGATTTGTACTAACTTTAAATCGCGTAAAGCGACAACCGATCTTTTATCACCAGCTGTAGTCAGCACTATCCCCAATATTTTGGCAATAAAATTAAGTAATTCAGTAAAGTCTAATTAGTGATTTTAATTGAGAGAAAAAAATAAGCTTATTTATTAAAAGAGATATCAATTTAAATTTTACATCAGCAGATAGCCCTAATCAAGACGAGTTCATACATATATGGGTTTTCATAAAAAGTTTAAGCATTTGTCCGGTAATTAAGTTTTTGTAAAATAGATTGTCGCGGATTGTTGTGCACGCGCGTAAAAAGTTCTAGAACACTTAGGGATTTTACCCAAATTAGAATGTATCACTACGCGGAGTCTTAAATAGCTAAAACTTTAAAATTAATTACTCTAAATTTCTCAAGAGACTGCCGTTGGACTTTTAGTAGATAAGTCCGGGTACTGTCAAAGTTTGAACATTTCTAATAGTCTGGATCGTGAAATAAATTACACATACTTTGAGCTACGCGGAAGCAAAAAGATGTGATACAGTTGCTGACGTCACTGGTTCTCGTGGTTTCGATAAAAAAAGAGCCCGTCGCCATTAGGTTTGTCTGTTCCTGCCTGCGGTCTGTTCCTGTCCGCGGTCTGTTTCTGTCGATCGTCTGTTCCGGTCTGTCTGTTCCTGTCTAGCATTATGTGAGTGAACCTGCATCTGTCTGTCGTTCGTCTCGGTTGGTCGTAACTCGCCATGCCGGCTAGTTCGAACATGTTGGATCGTGTCGTGTTATATCATAACTTCAATGACTGTTAAGAACTTTTAATTTTGCAAAAGGGGTTTCGGTCGGTTAGATTTCTCTCCACAATCTGTAATTTTTGGAAAGAGAGTTCGATATGCCTGCTCAACTGTAAATGCAATTTTGAACTTTTGACTTTGGAAAAATAAAACTTTGGAGTTTTCCAACAGTGAACTTGTGTGCTTCAGTAGTTTGCTTGAACCCTTTTCTCAATTTGTGGGTAACAAATTTTGTGGCGACCTAGGCATTTAGTTGAGTCATCCTGGCTACATGGTCAAATCAAACAAAATTATTTAGCAAGTTTTCATCGAACAGTGGGTTGCTATCAAGAATATAAGTTA
The DNA here is from genome assembly GCA_031002005.1 of Vandiemenella viatica. Taxonomy (NCBI): domain Eukaryota; kingdom Metazoa; phylum Arthropoda; class Insecta; order Orthoptera; family Morabidae; genus Vandiemenella; species Vandiemenella viatica. The sequence goes on from JARYHS010009186.1 coordinate 201,252,072, forward strand.
AGGTACTTAGGCGATACTTAACCCCAGTATCGGCCTTTGTCCTTACAGATGTTTAGTGATGCATAGTTTTTTCATAGTTCGCAGATGCTGTTTAGGATTTGCACAAATCAGGCATTCCTTAATTCATTTCTTGTGTTAATGAAATTTATTTAGTACTCAGTTCTTCTAGTTCCTTTTGGTCAGAATGTTCTTACCACACATTCAATTTGTGGTATCATATTGTGGTTATTTTTTTATTTATCAATCTTGTTTCATGGATCCCTGCTGAGGAAGGACCTCTGGGATGTGAAACATGTCATAGTTAATACACATACGTATAATATGAGTCGTAATCATAGTGAAAACAATTATATATTATAAAGACGAACAGAAAAAAATAAACATTAATTTTTACAACTGAATTTTGCAAAAGGTCATATTGAATGCAATTAATTATTTTGTTCAAATTCTTGAATGGAGTAGAATGAGTTGCCAATAAGATAATGTTTCAGTTTTTTTAAAAAAATATATCTTTATTATTTGCAAACTGTTTTATACTCTTGGGAAGTTTATTAAACAGATGTATCCCAGAATAATTAACTGCTCTTTGTTCTGATGACAGATGTTTGTGTTTTGTGCAAGTTATTTTCTTGTATTGAAATTTTGTACCTATGAGTTAGATGTAAACAGGTTATTAACAATATATCTGAGGTAAATGTAGGAATGCAGGCACTGCTTCTTACTCAGATATACATCTCCTATTCTGTTGGCATATTAAATGATAATAATAACTTTCTAGACACTCTCATATTCAGAAATTACCAATCCACTTACTGATTATGACAATGGATGAATCGAATTCACCCAATCAAAATGCTCAGATTATGTGTGCAACAGATTGTTATCGGCTTGTGCAAAATATTGCCAGTATATTAACCAAAATAAATACTGCCTTCTACAGAATATTGGTTAACTGGTGATATGCATTACCACTCTAAAATAGGACATACAAATGGTCACGAAGACTTCACGTAATTATTTTCTATTGATTATGCTTATAACTATAATATTTCTGCTGAATTTAATATTCCTATACAATATTTGAATTCAATTTACAATAATCATGTTACATGCCATTGGAACATTACAAAATACCATTGTTCTTGACACAGAGAGCGAGATAAATCTTAATAAATTATTCTCTTTTGGAATATTTAATTTGTTCTTTCCAGCTTAAGCAATTACAAAAGCTTTTTTAAATCTATGCCTTGTCTCAATATAGAGTAATTAATGGTTACATTATGTGTTGTTAATCTGTTATAAAGTGCCTGATATTTGGAACCATGATGAGGAGGAAGAAGGAAGGAGGAATTTTTAAAAATCTTTCTACTGTAGTGAGGTCTTATTTAATTTTTTTATTATCTTATGTAATTTGAGTGCTAAAGTCCTTCTACTTTTGTGATTTACAAATATATAGAACGAACATTGTTTTTTCTTTTTCACCCTTTTTCTTTTCTTCTCTCTCTCTCTCTCTCTCTCTCTCTCTGCTGTAGTAATAATAGGAAAAATGTAGGTATTTTATTGATTTTAATGTTTAATCTGGTTTGATGCCTTCATGATAAAATTTCAGTCATATGCTTCCTGTAAAAACAAGTAACTGTACTTCTTGTTTTTAACACAGGTCGGTAAAACCATTAATAACTGCTGAGGAATATTCCATTACTGAAGATCTTGTAAAGAAATTTGTAGCCCCTGGAGGAATTGGAGAAAAGCTTCAGAAACTTCTGCAGGAGAGAGCAAATTCTACAGACAATTGGGTACAGTAAAGTTTACTTTTCTAATTTCCTTGCTGATAATTTGCTAAATTACTAGAAGTCCTGCCAAGGTGGAAGGTAATAATTTGATGATAAACAACCTGACAAAGTTGATCACATCTATTAGAAAAATAGAAATTTAGATGGCCAGATTTGTTATTACAGCTTTATCACTCTTTAGAGCTGGATTGCAATGGCTGACAAGGAATAAGAATAAAATTAGCCATGGTATATGTTAAAAAACCATTGTAGCATTTGTCTGAAATGAAGTTGGCTAATCTTAAATCTGGATGGCCAGACTGGAGATCAGTCAAAGTTGATATTTGTTTTTATTATTAACTTAGAGTCTGATCACTTTTTGAAAGTGAACCTAGAAATATATGTGGTAGTCAAAGCTAACCATACCCAAGAAGAGTGTGAATATTTTACATAACCCCTTAATCTCATGAGTGAATATTTGCGACATAACACAAGCAAAACTTGATCACTCACAGTTGATTTCGCCACATGAATGAACTGAAGTTGTGTGTGCTGTTCAGGAAGACTTTGTATTATAAAATTAATCTGCCATGATAACAACTGTGGAATACCTGAAACGAAATAAAAAGAAAAGATAAATTATATAAATTGTATTACTGTATGCGTGCTTAATTGCCTTTTAATTAAGCTTCGCAATTTCTGGAATCAAACAGTTGTCACAGATAAATGGCTTTTGCTCTGTTCCATATTTTCTTGCCTTTCTATTTTTATGTTGGTAATTCTCACATCATACAATTTATCTGTGATCTGTTTCATTAAATAAAATAAACATTTGTATCTGGACTTCCAATGTTTATTCTTCCTCTGTATGCACATTTCCTTTTAATATCGATACCAATCATGCTAAGTTGAAAGATTCACTAAAGACTTAATATGCGAAACGATTGCAGGAAAAGTCTTACAAGAATAACTCTTAAAATTGATTACCAATTTTATTTTGTTTGACCGCAGATTAATTACTTCAAAAGGTTCAGCTTTATGTAGCTCCTGTCTATCCACGCTGATGATTAAAAAGAAAAGAAGCCCTGTTACAACAATGTGGCCCCGTTTATAATCTGTATGGGTCTGATATCAGGACACCACATGACTTTCTAAGTGTCCAGTCACTCACTATCACTGGTCCTGAACAGCAAACTTTGCAAAACAAAATCTTACTGATGTTAATGCCAATATCATCTACTATGATTACTATGATACACAGTTCAAACCTGCGACATTTAAACTGTCAGTTCCTTGTGACTTTACTTTTTAAGACAGTCCATAAAATTGTTTACATTTAATTTTTTTATTATTATTTCAGTCAGACTGTAGTGCAGTGTATGATATACAGTTCCATCTTGGTGGGTGAGTGGTAATATTCGAGGTTGGCATTTCAAAGGATTTGGGTTCAAATCACTGTCCAGCTTAGAAATTTTGGTTTTCTATGGTTTCCAAAAATTATCACCAAATGCTGAGATAGTTCCTTCGAAAGACTGTGCCTAAACTCATTTTTGTTACTTGCCTTCTCCCCCATTCTCTCCTAGTTATAATGAATTCAATGTCGATGAGCTGTAGAGCTCAAAAAAGAAAAGAAAAGCATATTATTGGAAGTAACCGTTTTTGTTGTTCATTCACCAGTTTAATAACAATTATTTTTAACATTTAGTGGTACTGGACAGTGTTGAATTTATTATGAAAATAAATAAATTGGTAATCATATAAAAACAGACCTGCTCCATCTCCTGCCCATCTAGTTTTTCTGAATTTAGTGTATTTCAGTTACAGATTCAGGTTGTGACATAAAAGAGTAGCTTCTATGAATGGAAGTTAGTGGTATTGCTATAACATCAAAAAGTAACTATGGGAAGAAGAAAAAAAGAAGGAATTAAAATGCGAGTTGTTGACTAGGTACTGCGGTATGTCAGTGTCATCATTAGGTAGCTCATGAGCAGAAGTTGTCAGATTCTCAGCCACAAATCATCAGACCATTTTCCCAAGTGTTTCCTGACATGCAAGGATTCATGATGCATCTGTTCATTAAAGCGCATTTATCAAGATTAATTACTTTATTATTTTTTTCCCATGAATGAGTTGAATGATTTTTATTTGCAAGAAATGATGTTAGAGATTTGTTTTTAACTGTAATAATTTCAGCTTTCAGACTGGTGGTTGAATGCCTCATACCTGGACTACAGATGGCCTGTTGTTGTTTATTCCAGTCCAGGTCTTGTTTTTCCTCGTCAGACTTTCTCATCCCTTGAAGAACAGTTGTCAACAGCTGCTAAAGTTATTGCAGGAGCTTTGGATTACAAATTGCTTCTTGATGAGTAAGAAATTCTCTCCTTGCTTTGATATCTAATTGCCTGATTGCAGCTTTTGTTTGTATGGCCAACAATAATTTTAAACTCTTACAGGAACAAAATTCCTTTGGAAATGATGGGTAAAGATCCACTTGATATGTCTCAATACTATAAGATACTGGGCACCTGCAGAATTCCAGGAATCACAAGGGACAGCCTTTGGTATGCAGATCGTTTAAATCCACCAAAACATATTGTTGTTGCCCATAATAATCATGTAAGACTTTCATTTATTTTGTACTTTTTACTAATTTTTACTAATGTTGCTGATCATCTATCATTGCCTGATCTGATTATAGTATCAGTTTTTCAGTTTCATGATGTACTCATGCCCATAAGTTAAGAGATCTTGAGATCCACCGAAAACATAAGACACGGTGATAATATGTTCATTAAAGGGACACTGATAACAATTTAAGTGATGAAGCAGTGCTACTGATACAAGGTATACAGGGAAAGTGTGCCTCTGCCAATGGCATACAGAACATCATTACAGGGTGTAATGACTTTGTATGGGAATACAGGATGCACAACGGATAAACATACTGTGGATCAGGCCATCCAGTATGTCTTGTGGTGATGCATCCCACATGCCCATTTGAAGGCCAACATTGGTCTGTTGTGGTAGCGTTACGGCTGCAATCCTTTGTCCTGGAGTGTCCCTTGCGTATTCAGTTGGATTCAAGTCCAGGAAGTGAGCTGGCCACTCAAGACGTCTGATGTTCTTATGTTGCAGGTACTCGTCTACCAGGCCCGCTCTATGTGGTTGGGCATTATCATCCATTAGATGAACCCTGGTACATATGCCCTATGATAAGGCAACACGTACTCTTGCAGCATGTCATAACAATAAACTGCATCTGTCGCAGTACCCCTATGAAACACATGCATTGAGTTACTTGCTCCTAACACAATGCGGCCCCTGATGAGACCACTAGTTCTGCCATGTTGGTCCATTTTCACAATATTGGCCAGATAAACAGACAGCAAGAGACGCCATCCAGGCTAAACCAGGACTCACCTCCAAACCTGACACTACCTCATTGTTTCTAGATCCAGGCATGGTCAACAAGACTCTATTTTTGCTTTTGTGTGATGGGAATGCATTGAGTACACAGAGCAACTTCTCGAAACCATTGATACACTGTCTGGTGGGAGGAGTGTGACCCAGAGACTGCTGTGAGGTCACTAGCCAGTGTAGGTGTTGTATTGTGCTGTTTGGATATCTTCAGGCATTTAAGGCAAGATAACAATCCTGACACCTGGTTGTAGCATGTGGTTAACCTTACTTGTACTGGAATTGAATGTCTCAACTTACCTGAAATTTTCTCCACTGCTGTGAAATGATGTTACGAGTGACTTGCCTGGTGCTGATTGTGGCCAGCTTTTAACCTGCTGAAGATCCGATCATGTCATCCAGATGTGTTCTCTTTTCCATCCTGCTTCTGTATGACTAAAATACTGTGTGCCAAATGTACACAGTCAGAACCTATCAACCCAACACCTCTGCCCACATAGAATGTTTCTGGCACACTAAACAATCTCATATTCACCTGCCAGGTTTATCACGTGTTTGTGTGTTGTACAGCTGCAGTTTATTCCAAACATTATCACTATGACTCGGTGATTCCTCATGGATCTCATAAGTCCCTTAACTTATGAACATGATTGTTCCAAGAAATTACATACTGTTTTGATTAAAGATAATTTAAACATGCTTTTGTGGTTAAATTTCAAAATTTTGTATTATTGCTTCTCTTTCTATTAACGTCTGTGAATTTAAATCCCAACAACATACTACGTCTCCTCCCTATAACTTACTTTTAGCTTTGGTAGGGTTTTAACCTTGAATAAAATATAATAATAATAAAAAACAGATCTTTAATGCATCTGTACATTGTTTGTACTTGTAAAAATGAACTCATGTTTTTATATCAGGATTGATCTATGCAGATGTCTTTTTCAAAATGTTGAATTCAGGTAGGTGTAGTACGTCAAAATATGCCACTATGTGCATGATGAAATTTTATTATAAAACAGAATAATTTTGTTTGTCTTTGAATAATTGTTTTGAGTTGGGTGCCAGTGGATATCTCACCCAATTAAATTTGAACTTGATAAGTCAAACATTAAGACAAAAGTAGTATCTCGGAACTCAGAAGGTGGGAACTGGCTTACCCGTACCAACTAGGGACCAGACAACCACTGGGACTAAATTTAAGATAGAGCCAATTTCCTTCCTACACCCCCCCCCCCTTTCCATCTATTACCCTCACCTCCTACCTTTTCCCACAGAACCATCTCACACCAGAGCCTATCTTTTAGTAGTTAGTAACTTCAAAATTTGTTTGCTGATTTTTTTTTTTTTTTTTTAAAAAAGTCCCAAATATTTTTATTTCACAAATTTCTCTTTTTTTGGTGTACATACATATATGTTGTAAAAGCCAAGTTAGGACCATCAGCTGAAATATACCATGTTACCGTGGCAAGTTCCTGTGTATAGGTTTATTATTTTCTGGTTTATGCCTTTCTACCCCCACCCACACTTCATGCCATGTTAGTTTTTCCCCCACCATGAGCTACTGGCCTTGTTGGCTAACTCAGTTGGCTCCTAGCCTCCATCAGGCAGTCATCTCACTCTACTACGGTAGAAGGTCTATAAGCTCGAAAATTCTGCTCTATGTGTGTGTGTTTTTTCTGTTTCTCGATGCCACAGGAATCCTCTTCTATGGTAAGCGGTGGTTTTTCTCCGATCCAAATATTAAATATATATATATTGAATATATTATCTATTAGTATTTGCGATTCCCCCCACCCCCTCCTATACTACCATCTATGCCGGCCATGCCATTTCTCCAGATGACCGCCTTTATGTGCATGTCTGGCTCCCCCTGATGTCTCACTTTTGCAAGAAGAAGGTTAACTGCCAAAATATTGCCCATTTCTTGTGTTTGTTCTTTTTAGTGTTCATCATTCCCAGCCCCCTTCATCTATGGTAAGTGTTGGGTCATATTTCCCTATCCTTCCTTCGTTTTATTGCCTTAAAGCATTTTCCTGCTCATTGTTATTATATATATAACTAGCATTTACCCGCTGCTTCGGACGTGCTGGTCTTAACATGTAGATGCAAAAAATATAAATTTCATTTAAATATTTTTCTTTCCTTTAGTCATTACCTTAGATTTGGTTTTTTATGTTATACTTATATTTTAACACAGTATATAATATATTAAAAATAAGAAATTGAAGCTAGGTGAAACATTATCACTAACGGTCCAACAACGACACTCAGTTGACCTTTCTGACAAAAATTTGGAACACACTTTCTTGGGTATAAAAAGTCCATATTAAGGCAATAGAAATCTACCTTTAACATAAGGCATCACGAATGTTACCTTCTTTGGTAGTGTTGCCAGTACACTCAACGGTCATTTCTAAACTATACCTCTTTCACCAACGATAGCATTTGCTACAAGGAAGTGATATGGGGGCTATCACTAGCCGTTCCCCTGTAGATAGAAAGTGATGTGTGTCCCTTTGTGCAATGGAATGTCAGGGCTGACCATCCCCCAGGCCACATTCCACATACGAAATTCTGTATGTGCACAGAATCTACATGATTTCCAAGTCTTTGCCACATGTGTTTCATTATAATCTGTGAAAGCATATGATAACTAATAATTTGGTGTTAACTGCTGTGTTTTATTACCTGGTACATGTTACAACTGTAATGGAACCTGCTACATGCTTAATATTGTGTAACTTTAATATTTGTGGCACCTTTTGTTCTCAGGGAAACTTGTGTACTAAACATGTTATTTCAATATTAGACCAATAAGCATTCATTCTTTTGTATTATGGTACTATAATGTTTCAAGTGATAAGAGAAGTGTTGGATTGAAAGAAGACTTGTTAACAATCTTTTACTGGAGTTTTGGAAATGATGGGTGAGAAAAGAAGTTTATGGAAGAAGCTTACAGAAAGAAGAGACAGGTTGGTAGGTCATATTTTGAGACATGCTGGATTGGTTAATTTGTTAGTGGAGGGAACAGTCGAAGGTAAGAACTGTAGAGGAAGACAGAGATTAGAATATATGAAGCAGATAATTGAGGACGTGGGTTGTAAGGGGTATGTAGAAATGAAGAGGTTAGCACAGGATAGGAAGGGATGGAGGATTGCATCAAACCAGTCTAAAGACTGACAACAAAAAAAAAAAAAAAATTGCTCAGATGTTTCTTCAGAGCACATAACTGCAATTTTTTTTTTTTTTAAATCCTTGTTTCCTTCTTTTTTTCATTACTTCAGCTATTTGGGATATACATACAGCTGTACTTTTTGCAGGAAATACTATATTGGCCACTAAGGGTGATGAATGGTCTTATAAACTACATAGCTTAAAGGACATTATTAACATTTTGCCACACAAGTCCACCCTAATGACACCTTCCATGCTCATGTTGAATGATGTGTCTTCCCAGATGGTTACGTTAAATTTCCAGACAAGCACTAGAGTTATGGAGGAAGCATACATAGCCCTAAAAACTGTAAAGACCATGACATTAGAAGAATAACTTGCTAGAATGCTAAATTCGGGCCTCCAAATATAAAGTTGGGGAACTGGTATTAGTCCAGACTTATTTCAAATCATCAGCTCTATATAGGGAAATTAAAAAATTTCAAGCTCTTGTATGAGGGGTCTTTCAAGGTAGTTGTCATACCGTGAGAAAATGCTTACCAGAAAGATCATTTTGATTTTTATTGATTTTATTTGTATTCATCAGGAGATTGGAATTATTCTGTTTTAGTGAACACATTCTCATAGTTAGGCACAACAGCAACCAACCAAAGCTATAAGCTTGAATTCTATGCACACACAGGAGCTTGCCATTTGGGACATACTTGTTCTTGGACAGTCAAGAGTCCATAGGGATCACTGATATCACAGCATCACCAACTTTCCCTCAGAAGTATGCTAGTAAATTCAGCACTTGTTTGCTAACCAGGCTCAGGACGCGCTAGTTGTACTCGCTCACCATAGAACTTTCCTCAGATTCGACTTGGCTACATTTTTGTTAACTTAACTAAAATTCACCTACCAGTGATTAGCATTGTGGAAGTAATCCTTCATCTCGGACATTTATTTAGTCTGTAATTTGTGCACAGATGTCTTGTATTGGGTTAAATAATTTAGTATCTTCCCACAATAGCTACTCTTATGTATGAAGCATAACTAACTACTTTTCTCGGCGAATACAAATCACAATTGCCCATGATTACATAGTATTCCTGGATGTCAGTATAGATGTTAAAATGGAAGAAACAAGAAGTAGAAGGAGGCATAGATCAATCATGTTAGTCGGCTAATTAGGCCACAACAATTGGTTGACTTCTAACAACCACTAGGCCATCTTCTCAAAGTGGTGTCAGAAATAAGATAGATGAAGTGAGTACCATCCACAAACTGGTGCCATCAGTGATGTTGATTTAGGGAACATCAGAAATCTGGTAATAAATTGTTGAGTGATTGCAAATAGCCTGTTCCAAAGCTGACTAGCTTAGTGAGGGCTGAATTTATTAGTAGACTTCTGAAGTTACACAGTAATATAAGTGATCTCCATTGACTCTGGTCTGTCCAAGGACAAGCATTGCTCCAGCTGCAAGAAAAATTACATTTCCCATGTGGCATTCTCCTATGGGTGTTGATTTCAAGCACCTAGGTCTGATTGTTTTTTGTTGTGTCTATTATGAGAATGTCTTCACTGAAACTTAACTGAATAATTCCCAGCCACTCATGAACGCAATAAAATGAATAAGAATCAAAATGACAAGCAAGGTGCCTCCATGAGTGTCATTAAATTTTGTAATGCCCGGCATTCCCTGGTAACGGAAGGCAAGTTGCCAAACCTTCGGTTCTTCTCAGGGCCAAAGTTTCTGACAATATTGATAAATAGCAAAGGCTTTTCTTCTAAAAAAAAAAATTTTTTTTTTATTCGACCTATATATAATATTCAACTGTGATATTTTATCCATGCAAGAGAGACATTGTGATAACAACCAAATGAGACCTAAGGTTGAAGGTATGAGCCTTTTAATAGAGATACCACATCCCAAATACGGAGCTGTTATATTTGCTAAACCAAATATATTTATTAAATCCACCTACTTGACAGATTCCAAAGACATAAAATTCTAACAGTGGGAACAGACAAGTGTACAATCACATCAGCGTACAAACCACCAGCAACTGTCTTCCGGTTCAACCCACCGAAGTACTTTCACAATCAACCAAACGGGATTATTATTGGAGACTTCAACAGTTAACATATTGACTGGGGCTACTTACAGAGTAATACTAATGGCTTGGTGTTAATAGTCTGGACAGACGAACAACATGACTCTGATTCACAATCCAAAGCAATCCAAATATTTCTTCAGTACCTGTTGGAAAAGAGATTATAATTTTGACCTTTTGTTCGTCAGTAACCTCGTCAGTCAAATGTGCAAGATGCAAGTTCTGTCTTGATTTCCTCTACTCAACATAAACCCATTATGTGCAGCGTGCAGCAAATTATCACACCGCTGACTGTACTTTTCAGGAGACGTTTCAATTTTAAAAGGGTGCAGTGGAGTTTCTTTAGAAATATTGTTGATAAGCAAGTATTACAATTTGTATTAGATTCGCATATTTACGAACAGTTTATAAAAATTATGCAAAAAGCTTCATGCCAATGCATCCCTTGAGGCTGCAGGATGAACTACATCACTGGACTGCAATCAAGCAAAGCAGACTTGTACACACAATACTGTCACGTGTTTTAGGAAGAAATTCTTCGAAAGTACCATAGAATTCAGGGAATTACTAATGCAAGCTATTGGAACATCCAGAAGAAAAACATGGATTGATCTAATCAGTTACACTGATTTGACACACAATAACAAAAAAGACTAGACAATTCCTTAAAAAAACTATCATATTACACAAGTTACACAAAATTACTCATGACAATATTGCCCACCAGTTACCAATCAACACTAAACCAGCCAACAGAAGCAAGACCCGGATCTCAATAACCAAGATCATCAGAGACCCCGCCAGTGATATATCCACCATAAGTGTCCCCTTCTTTCTTGAAGAAATAACTGCCTGCATTAAAGACCTCTGGATATTATTATTTAGAATCACATATAAATAGTAAGGTCAGTGTAAAGCCCTTGAAGTGAAGATTACTTACAAATTAGATTTATTGGTTATAAGAACACGAATAATTGTGGCATAACTCACCGGTATTAAAAGAGAAGATGGCTTAACTCACCAAATGTTCAGTCCTATGATCGTATATGTCCCATGCTGAGATTGTAACAATTGCCACAAAAAATAAGATTTTTTTCTTTTTAATTTTCTGTGCAAAACAAAGCACGCAAATTTCCGGTAATGGAGCCATCTTTGGCCCCAAACACAAATTATGCCCCAGGCTGGCAGAAATAAGAATTCACGCCAAACCGAGCTGCAATTCACCGCGAGCCCAGATGCTAGCGGGCAATGGACAGAGATATAAAAATTACTCAACCATGTCCCTCCCCCTCCTTTGAAAGTGCTTAGAACTTTCAAAAAAATAAAAAAAATTAAACCTAAACTCAGAGATACTTGAAACTGAAATATAAAAAATTAAATTAACCTTGTTCATTTTAAAAACAATAATGTGGATAGGGGTTGAGTGTATGATTGGTGCAAAATTAACTTAATATTAATGAATTTGCTATATTAAAAGAATGAAGGAAAAATTATTGTGTTGGTATGGGATAACGCTTAAGCACTGGATGCTTGAAGGTACTGAATCGTATCTTCACCATCGCCATTCGAGTGACATTGTCTGAACCAGGGTGTGTTTTAATCTCACCCCTAACGGCGAGTTTAGGGGGAGGATCATGCTGCCCCACGATCACAACGGTACCATAAATGAATGGGATCTTCAAACTTTTTATATTAGACTCCCATAATGCTACGAAATGCGGAGCACATGGAGGGATCATTTTCCATTCACGACAGCAACTACTCAATTCAGGTTTTAAAGCTTTGTTCATCTCCTTTAACTGAGCATTGGCAGTTACAAAATTGGTATCATTGTCTGAATATAAACAAGAAACAGGCCCTTGTCTTGGAAAAAATGCTTGAATGTGGCAAAGTATGTATCAGATGTTAAGTCCGTGACCAGCTCTATATGTATAGCCTTCGTAACTAAGCACGCAAAAATACAAATGTAAACCCATTGAGAATGTTGACCGCTTTGCTGTATAATGGTTATATGAATCGGACCAGTGTAATCTACTCCGGTATGAACGAAAACCTGTTTGTGACAGAGAGGCAAATCTGCCATTTTTGTAGTAGGGTGAGTAGAGTTAATTCTAAAACAAAAAATACATTTACGCACAATGGACCAAACTACAAAGCTTGCAGCTAAAATTCAGTAGTGCTTGTGCAAAATAGATCAGCCCCTGCAGGCATTTTAAAATATGGTAATATCCGATAATAAGATGCACAACATGGTCATTCTTAGGAAGTAAGGCTGGATGCTTAGCTTTGAAGGGTAAGTCCAACTTAGATAGTTGTCCACCAATTCATATAATACCTTCTTCATCAAGTAAGACTGACAGATTTTGTAGCTTTTTCAAAGGCAAGTTTTCTTTTTCAGAAGAGCTATGTCAACTGCAAAGTTTATGAATTATAGCCCTTTCAGCAAAGAAGAAATTATTTACAAATCTTTATAAATCTAAAAATGTAAATTACAATTCTCAATAATTTGTCCCAAAAAGACACGCATTGAGATAAACCGTACAACACGGAAGGTTCACGCTGAGTGGTATTAGCAATGAAAACTTTCACCTTGTGTTCTGGTAATTCCTTACAATCATCTGGAGAGAATGCTTTAATGGGCCACTCAGAAGTGGGATAATGCCACTGAGTTGGTCCATTCCAACACAAGCTATGAGAAACTAATTGTTACAGTAGGATACCTTAAGAGTGGCAGTCACTTGGATTGTCAACTCCCTCCACATGAAATAAGTTCTGCGGAGCAAGGTTCTCTTGACATTGAGTGACCCTATTGCTCACAAAAACAGACCAACGATGTGGGGAAGAATGAATCCAAGATAAGGCTACAGTGTAGTCTGAAAAGGCATAGGTGCCTTTTATATGCACTCGATAAATTTCATAAACTAATTTAACCAACTTTGACATCAGAAGTGCAGTGAATAACTCGAGAGGCACAAGTATTGTTATTTTGGTAGTTGAAATCTCGGACTTAGTATATAAGAGTTGCACAAATGTGCCAGATGTGTCAGTAGTGAGTAATTATATTACATAACCCTAACCGTTCATACTTGTATCACAAAAGGCAACAATATTGATCTTGCAGTCCTTTGATGCATCTACATGATATGGAAAGGAGGTGCAATTCTTCAGCGAGTGTCGCAAATTGGCTTAAAACACACTCGCGCGTAATTCTTAAACGAGTGCCACAAATTGGCGTAAAACACACTCGCGTGGGGTATCATCCCAATCAATTTTTCTTAGCCACAGTTCTTTAATTAACATGTTGGCTGATAATATAACAGGAGCAACCAGACCCAAAACATCAAACAAACGGGCCACTACAGATAATATGTCCCACTTCGTGCACCTTTCACATACTTGGGTTGAGATGAAGTGCAAAATGCTATCTGAAGGTCTTCATGCAAGCCCAAGAACCTTAGCTGACGACACTATGTTTCCTTCAAAAAAGTTTACTGGGCTGCAATGAGAATCTGGACGACTATCTAGTAACCCAAAAGAATTGCTGGTCCATTTTACTAAATCAAAAGGTCCAGACTTCAACAATGAGATTAGTTCTCAGGTTAAATGAAAAGCTGTTTTCTCATCAGGAACAGAATGAACTGAAAGGAATAGGGTTAAAATGAAAGGTCTGATTTATTTCGCTATCATCAAAACGAAATAATATTCACAAATATTTGTGATGGTCATGAATAACACCAATCTGCAAATACATTTGCTTGATATCAGTTGTAATGGCAATTGGGAGTAACTGGAAGTTTAATAAAAGCACGAATAAATCGGCCTGTAAATTAGGACCGATTTATAAAATTTCATTTAATGAAAAATCAGTATGACTCTTTGAGCTTGCATCGAGGACAGTGTGTGGAACCGGTTTATTAGGGCGGATGACTTTATGATGGGGGGATGTAATTCCCACCATCGCTAACCTCTGATTCATGACCTTCGGTTAGGTAACCATTTGTGATATATTCCTCAATAACGTTATTATAGCTCTCTCGGAGGGAGGGACATTGTTTAACTTTCCTTTCAAGTGCTATAAATCGGCGTAGACTATTGCAATGAGAATTGCCCAGCTCATTCGGATCTCACTGTCCCGACTCACCGATAAAGTGTATAAATTCTCACTCTCTACATCTTCAGGGCTTAAGAATTTTCTGTGAGATATCTCCTCAAATTCCAAAATTTTTTGCACCGTGTCATTGAGTGCTAGAGCAGTAAAAAAAAGTAGGGTAAGAATGGATACTAGGATATTCTGCCATCAGCACATAACTAAAGGTGGTCAGTATAGCAGGAGGTGCCGTAGTGCCTGATTCAACTCTATCTACAATATAAACATACAGAAAGAGTTGGGCACCCAACATGATCAATTTTATCAGGAATAAAATGTTAACTCTGCTAGAGATATATTGGCCAAATATGACATGTCACACTTTTCTGTAAAATGAGAAGGTAGCTGATCTGTAACACAATCAAAATCTTGAGCTTTAATTTTATATCTGTTACTCATGAATACACGGGATTATACTTAGATGTTCACATAACCGTAAAATGGGGCGCAAACTCGAACCTATAACCTTCTCATAGGAATTAGTTAATGGAATTATCAGTGAGTTCAGTAACAACAATCAATGATAATTAAATGATTTTATGAACCATTGTCAATCAAACATGTAATTATCCAATATTCATCATTTGACTTCACATATACTAGAGTTGTAGAAAGCAATATATTAGAATGGCTTCACACTAACATTCAAGGCAAGCGGAGATGTATTATCTGAAGCCTAAATGTATGACACTATGACGTGACCATCAGGCCAGAGCGATTAGTATCAGTTTCAATCTTATATAATTCCAGTACCTTATGGCAAACAATCTTTGCTGCGGTCTGTAATAATGACACTGTTGTCAGACTTGCCTTGCAACGTGCAGTTCCCACTCGTATTCAAAAGAGCGGAATGAGTCTGCATATTTTTCCTCTCAAAATGTAACAGAATATGGTGTCGGTTTTTGCATGGCTTGCTGACAGACCACAACTTGCAGTTAGAAACAGTGTGGAAAGTTCCCAGACAGTTCACACAGCCACTTTTTGATTTTATAAACTCATATCTAGTCTGTGTCGAAATTAAAAACTTGAACTGGGAACAGTTATATAGTACTGTATGATCGATCTACTTGCAATAAACATAAGATGGAGAGATAAGCACAGTTGCGTTATCATCTTTAGAAACAAACATTTTAGTTGTACAACTATGTGTCACATGATCAGTCAGCCGCTTGTTTATGCTATCTGATGTACAAGAATATAGTCCATAGTTTGTGCTATTCAAATTGATTGAGCATTTAGAAATCTTTACCTGATCTTTAACAAACAAAGTCAATTCATTGTAAGTTGGCATTTCCTTACCATGTACTAATATTTTGAAAGCTTGCACAATTTGAGCATCGATCTTAAGCAGTACAGTCTCTAAGATCATCAATGCCTAATTGTTTCAGAACTGAAACTACAGCAGAATATTTGTTTATAAATGTAACCAAGCTGTTTGGATTGTTGTGCAAGCCTTTATATCCAAGATGATATTTAAGTAATGAGTACCTACCAGCTGCTTGTCTAGATATCTATGAACCAGACTTTCCCATATTTTTTTTTTGTATGTATCGACTGTAGGCACGATACCCACCATTATCTTCAATGCACTGTCTGTTAAGTTACTTACACGATATTGCAAACACCATGAGTCAGTCAACTGGTCATTATTATGGATATTAGATTTGAAAGATTCATAAAATACTGGCCACCTTTCCATACTACTGTCAAAACTTGGACTATCTACCGGAGGCAATTAAATGTACTCACGTATACTCGGCCGTGACAAGCTCACTGTGAAGGCACTAATTTTTTTGATGATGCTTTTAATAGGTGTATACAAATCCTCAAAGGTGGCTAGTGGGGGCATAATCATGCTTATACTCAGAGTCTTTAATTAAATATAAATCATTTATCTGATCCGTCGTACTCTAAAATTTGATTTGAAGCTCATCTGTAGTTTCAGAGTCCATCATAAAATTTTGATTTGTTCGAGAGTCGAACGAAGAGATGTTCATATATATCTTATACAATTTATTAACCTTCTCAAAGATCATGTCCTTCTTAGAGGTTAATAAAGCTAACTTCCGGTTGAACTCTACAAGATCAGCATTTTTCCTGAAGGTCATTTTGTAACAAAATGATTGAAATATAGTGTAACTAGTTTATATAGAAAAATTATTATAGCCAAATAGGCCGTCTCATATCCAGCCCCTAGAGGACCAAAAAAATTGATAATGTATTTGGAATCGCATATAACTAGTAATTTCCTGTGGGGAAACTTAACCAAAATGAACTGGCTGATTGAGTGATATCACCAACCTCCAAAATGGAAAAGCCATAGGATTTGACTACATCCACGTTGAGCACTTAGGCGAGAGAGGAGTAAAATGGCTTCTTGTGATGTTCAGTTGGTGTTTACACAGCTGTAAGATTCCAAAGCTCTGAAAAAAAAAAACTCAAGTTTGTAAGCACCTTAGAATTTTGGTAAATTCTAGTTCCTTAGTTTCAAGTGTAAGGGAGGAAGGAAGTTTTCATTTAAACATATAGTTTTCATTGCATACACAGGTTATGGGAGGAACGTTTTATGTAGAA
Source organism: Vandiemenella viatica (assembly GCA_031002005.1). Lineage (NCBI taxonomy): Eukaryota > Metazoa > Arthropoda > Insecta > Orthoptera > Morabidae > Vandiemenella > Vandiemenella viatica. Next base: position 201,269,256 of record JARYHS010009186.1, read on the forward strand.
GCTGATACCACAACCTAACTTATTAAATAAACCATTTTAAAAGCATTAAAGACCCACAACAGTTAATAAAAGCACTAAATAAACTTTTTATAAGAATAAAGAAACTTTTAAACCAACCTGGAATAGGATAATCTATTACTGTACCATTTGCAAACAATAGATTTTTGTTACATGATCATTTCACCATTTCTGAATATTTTCAAATGAAATAAAGTAATTTTGAAATAATAATAATTCAACAGAAAGCTAAATTAACTAAAATTCTGTAGTTTCTGACCGTGTAAATAACGTAAATAAATTTTTAAACACTTCGATAAATACATTTCACTTTTAACATTTTTTATCATATGTTCCCAGTAATTTCTCGATCTAAAAAGTAGATTCCCTGAAAGAACTAAAAACCTAGTATAACATATTTAATTTTCAGAACATTCCATGCAGTAAAACAGATTTTATAAACATTTTAAAGATTATTTCGTTATTGAACACACGTGTCTCGCTTAAGAATTATTTGTAAATAAACGAAACCACTTTCAGAGGTAAAATAACTTTTAAAACACGTAATTAAATTCAAAGAAAATCCTGATAATTTTACCTTTTTGATATTAATAATACTTTAAGAGTTATTAACAAAAAAAACTACTAAGAACTTTTTAATTTTCTAAAGGGGTCATTCGGTATGATTTCTCTCCACAACCTACAATTTTCTGGAAACGAGTGTTTGATCGCCTACTCAACTGTTTTATGCAATATTTCGTGAATGTGACATTGAAAATAAATTTAAAATTTTTCTTGAAGTGAACTGTTGTGATTTAGTAGTAAAACCTTTCCTCAGCTTTGGGTTATAAAGCTTTGTGGCGGCCGTAAAAAATTTCCGTTGAGTTTCTAAGTAGGCAACATGGTAATTCAAAATTATTAAAGTCGGTCGGAACATTTTTGTCAGAGAACTTTTGATTTCAAGTGAACTATTAGTTAAGGTACTAAGCCGATACTACAACCCCGGTATCAGCTTAGGGTCCTTACAAGTTGTAGCACTATTAAAACCTGGTAAATCCCCAGACAATGCCAAGAGTTACCAACTGATATCACTCCTCAGTCAAGTCTATAAACTTTTTGAGTGAGTGCTTCTGAATCGTCTTTCCACAGTTTTTGAGCATAAACTTATACCTCAACAAGTCAAATTCAGCCTGCTCTTGCACATACCAAGTCTTAGATATAACACAACACATTGGAGATTGAACGGCAGCCAATGGGAGAGCAGTGGAAAGTAGCTTCCATAGTGGGCCTCACATGTGTCCGTCAATCCCAGGGTATTTACCGTCAATCCCAGGGTATTTATATGAGCCATAATTGCAAGGCATACACAGTCGGCGATCTGACATCGCAGTAACAACTTACTTTCGAGTCATGTTGCGTCTAGATTAACAACTGATTCTTGGCACTGGATTGACGCAGCTATCTCTTTTCAAGAGAGCATAGAATGAGAGAAAACGATGACAATCCATATCTCCAAATACAATTGTCTCCAAGGGACAACAGCTAGTCCAATGTTAGACGTACTGTACTTAATAACACTGGAAGCAAGCTTGATGATACTACGGTCTCAGTGTTGGCAAGGGGTTTGAATTTTGTTTTAGCACCGAGGTCTGTTCCTGTGAAGAACATTGTCTGTGTAGTGGAAAAGGATGTACGTACGCTCCCAGCTAATGCAGTGGAAGAAATATGACCTCAAAGCTGCCACGTCTTGAAGAAGGCCAAACCACACAAGGCCTATATTACAAGGCTAGAGCGAGAAGCATTATGGGAACTATGCAATAATGAAGAGATTGTTGTCATCCCTGCAGACAAGGGAAATGTTACAGTTCTACTCCCATCAGAACAGTATGACGCTGAGGTCAGTAGCTTTATTAAACAACATTTCTTACAAGTTATTTGAAGTTGATTCTATGTCCAAATTAGTGGACACGACTCAGCAAGTCTGCTTTGGCCAAACGTGCTTTGGAAAATTTTCACAGAATAAACTGCAATAAGACTGCAGTACTGGCCTGGACCATTTATTTATGAGATTCTGTAATTATAGAATCGCTGGAGATTAGATTAAGCACCAACAACATCAGCAGAGATTATCTTTTTTGAGTGAAGTATCCAAGCCTGTCATCCAAGATCTGCATAGACATGCTGTAAGAGAACCAATACACAGATGTCCGTTGCGGGCCTCGTATGAGACCTAAATGTGGCAGCCATTGGGAGAGCAGCAGATAGTATCTTCCATAGCGGGAGACTCATGCATCCACCGGCTGCAGGGTGTTTATACAATCCAGAATTACGAGGCATACACAGGAAAATTGAAAATAGGAAATTACAAAAAGCAAGAGAGCCACAAGGTAACATGGTACAGTATCGATTGGCAGAGGAAGTCAGTTGGGGACTACTTTATATTTAATGGTGAATTAAAGAAGAGTGTGGCAGATGTGAAGGTAATACCATCAGAGGATTTGGATAGTGATCACCGGCTGTTAGTAATGGAGCTAAGGATTGCAACAGAGAGGAGAAAATCAGAAAGACAGGATAGGAGATTAAGAGTTTGGAAACCGAAACAGAAGAGAAATGAAGAGGAATACCAGAGAATAATAAGAAGTAAGATACCAATAGCAGAAATGGGGACAGCGGAAGAGGAGTGGGAGTATTTTAAAACAACGTTAGTTCAAGCAGCAGAAACAGTGTGTGGAAGAACTGGTAACAAAAAAAGGTGGAAAGAAACAGCATGGTGGAATAATAGAGTAAAACAAGCAGTGAAACTCAAGAATAGGGCCTTTAGGGAATGGTTCAAGCAGAGTACACAGGAGACAAGGGATGACTATATGAAAAAAAGGAGGAGGCCAAAATAATAGTAATGGAGGAAAGGAGGAAGTGGCTGGAGCAATGGACCAACATGATGGATGAAGATAGCAAAGGAAATAAGAAAGTATTATATGGAATGGTGAAAAGGAAGAGGAAGGAGAGGATAAAAAAAGTCAACATGCTGGATAAGGATGGAAACAAAATAAACAGTTCAGAAAGACTAAAAAGACTGCAGGAGTATTTTGAAGCCTTACTGAACCCAGATTGGTCACAGGATGATACAGTTGTTCAGGAGAAGCAGGAAAATAACAGCCATGTAGGAGAGAAAGAGGAGGATCTAACTTGGGAAGAAGTGGAAACAGCTCTGAGTAAGATGAAGAGTGGAATGACACCAAGCATCGATGAAGTGAGCTTGGAAATGATAAGGGCAGCAGGAGTAGTAGGCTATACCATGTGATGAGAAAGGTATGGAATCAGGGCACAGCTCCGGAATAATTATACCTATATTCAAAAAAGGGAGCAGGAAGGAGTTTAAAAACTAGAGAGGTATTTCACTGATGTGCCGCTGTGCCAAAGTGTATGAGAAGATGATTGAAAAAAGGATACGTGACAGAGTGGAAAAAGGGCTAAGGGAAGAGCAGTATGGTTTCAGATCAGGGAGAGTACATGGTAACAACCAGAAAGAAGAATAGGTTAACCCAGGGAATTGTGATGGCAGAGGATCGATGGTAGATCTGATATTTGCTATGAGACAGCTGCAGGAAAAACATTATAGGCTCGGTCACACGGGGCGATATTTATCGCTGCGACTAGAATAGCAGCGATTAATCGCTTCGTGTGACAATGTAATCGCTGCGATTGACCCTTCTAGCAGCGATAAAAAATCGCAGCGATGAGAATTAAACATGTTCAATTCTCATCGCTAGTAACGCGCGATTGTGGCGGTCACGTGACCCTAGTGTGCGCTACACAGCGTTGTTGTCGCCTCGTCTGACAGCTCAGTCGCTACTCATTTCATTGTTGTCCGACGTTCAGCGTTTTTTTTTTTTTTATTATTATTATTTAATTCCATTTTTTAAATTTTTTTGTCATTATGGAAAACGGGGAAGGAAATGTGACCAAATGGTTGATTTTTATGTTTATCGGAAGGAGTGTTGCACACCAATAACAATAAATAAATTAACAGTAATAAAATCCTTTGAGTAGGTTTTTTAATGAATTGAATGACACTAGACTGATCATTCCATCTGGCGAAAATCTCAGAAAAAATTAAGAACATTAAGGATGCACACAGAAAATAATTTAGCTATGAATAAATACTCCACAGACTTCAGGCTATCACCACTTGCCATGTAACATTAGTTAATTTCTAGTTTGGTCTTACCTAGAATCGCACCTCTTGTCAGTGTATCTTTTTCATAAGTTGCGGAGCAACTACTTCAAGTATTTTATCAAAATTTCCTTCAGTTAATCGTTGAATATTTCTGTAGGCTTGTGGATCCTAGTTCTGTCAGAAGAAACGCAGAAGCCTCAGCTTTTTCTACTCGTCTAATCCAGTAGCGGACCCATTTTCTTTTCTTTTTAAAATTTAATTTAACAAATGTTTACTCAACTCAGAATTAGCCAAAAGAATCAATCGTCTCAGAACTATACGACGCGGTTTGTACGATATCATAACCAATGAATGAGGTTGATACGTTACTTCTCTAGCCTACCTAATCACTCAAACCAATCGCTCCGTGTGACCGGCTGCTATTAATCGCGGCGAATGATCGCCGCGATTAGTAGCAGCGACAAATATCGCCCCGTGTGACCGAGCCTTATGAGTATGGAAAGGATCTACTGTTGGTATTTCTCGATATTGAGAAAGCATATGATTGTGTACACAGGAGTAAGGTATGGTAGGCCTTGGAGAAGAGAGGAGTTCCCAAAGAAACCATCAGCAAAGTGACGGAACTGTACCAAGGAAGTGTGAGCTACATGAAAATAAGGGAAGGAAGATCAGATTGGCTGGAACAAAGGAATGGACTAAAACAAGGAAGTGCCCTCTCACCACTACTCTTCATTTTAATCTTGGATGAAATAATGCAGAAGGTGGCATTGAGGATTGCCACATGAAGGTGATGGCTTTTGCGGATGATCTGGGGGAGGTGATGAAGAGGAAGTGCAACGGCAGTTGGATGTATGGACAGACAGTGTAGAGGAATATGGCCTGAAATTGAATATAAAGAAATGTGAGTACATGGTAACAATCAGAAAGAAGAATAGGTTAACCCAGGGAATTGTGATGGCAGGGGAACAACTAAAGAAGGTAAACAGGTTCAAGTACTTGGGAATGTATTAGAGGAATGTGGAGGAAATGGTGGTGAGATAAGTTAAAGAGGAAGACAAGCAGAGGCATTTCTATGGAGCATTAGAAGCCTGATATGGAATAAAGAGGTGCCACAGAGAAGCAAGAGAGTAATCTATATCATACATACTGTGTGCCTATCTTGACTTATGCTGCTGAAACTTGGACAATCAGAAAGCGGGACATCAGCATAGTACAAGCAATCAAAATGAAGTCTTTAAGAGGTAGCATGGGAGTAACTAAAATGGACTGAATAAGGAATGAAGTGATCAGACGCACCATAAAAGAGGAACTTCTACAGGAAAGGCTATAGAGAACCAGACTGAGATGGTATGGACATGTAAAGAGAATGGAGGCGCAGAGAATCACAAGAAAAATCCATGAAATTAAGATGCATGGTAAATGACCCAGAGAAAGACGAAGAGATGGATGGCTGAAAGGAGTGAGTACGGAAGAGAGGAGAAGACTGGAACAAAGTGGTGACAAAGAGGTGGTGGGATGAAAGAAGGAAATGGAGAGGCTTGTGCATGAAGCAGACTCGGCCAGAGGCTGGAAACTGTTGAGAATGATTATTATTATTTTACACATTTGGTGACGTGTCGTCGCAATAACATTTCACCTGATGATGACAGCGGAGGAAGCTGTTGAAATGTCATGTATGGCAGAAGAACGTATCTAGCAGAACATACTGGAAGAATTTTTATCACACTCTACATTGTTGTGTAACATTGAAATCAAGATCAAAGTCCTGATCAAGCTTCTTAAGGACCTTAGTGGCACTGTAAGGAACACCCAGCAGTGAGGGAATATTGCCTTGGGAGAAGAGAGTGCGTCAGAACATTGCCTGGATCAAGCTGAAAGGGAATCTATCACCTAGGTCTGAATAACCTTGGCCGATATGGAAGATGCTGAACAGACTTTGAATTGGCTGCAGTAAAGACACTCTCACTTCAGGGGGCACCTGGGAGAGCAACCATGTACCACATGTTTTTGCAACAAGATTGAAACTATTATATATTTGTTATAATGTCCACATCTCTGAATAAATGAATCTCAGTCAAACCTTCAATCAGCTAGTGACAAAGCCATCACATTGGCGGGAAAAGTATCTAATGCTGCCATTGACACAAAAAGAAGACGACTCATATATTATGAAACTAGGTATCCTATGATTGGAAAAGTGAGGGGGTATATGATGTTGATTCCCTAAAGCCTTCCAAATCATCTTTGCCTTGTTTGTATTTGCATAATATTTTGTGTTGCAATGATGAGAATGAATTTATGATAATGTAAAAGGTATGATAGAATGAATATGTAAATTATATTTATAATGACTATAAGAATGAAAGATATAAAATATCTGAATTAAGAGTGAAAATTGAATGAAATGGTACTTGTATGTCCACTGTACAAGTTCCTGGCCTTGGAAAAGAATTGAACAAACATGTTCTGAATTATTTCTGAAAATGTCTCGACCAATATTGTAACTTTGTAACAGATGTTAATTGTGCACCTGCCTAAACTTTCCTTCTGGAGAATGTGACTCCATTGACCATGTTTGACCTAATGCCTCAAATTTCTGAAGTATATGTTTGTAACTGTTAGGAATATGGTCTGTTTTGGCTTTGTAGTGACAAGTTGTTTTGTTTTGTCCTTGGTAACTAAAAATGAGATGTTTAGCAAAGTAATACTACCAACTCACAACCCTTTTAACCATTCAACTGTTAAAATGTAAAGGAAGCTGCCCTTCATCTGTTAGGTTTTGATTTATTTTCTAATTTGCAATTCATCAAATTGGTGGGGACTTCAGTAATGTGCCTGACTTTGATGCTTATTTTTCTTATGTACAAAGGAATGCTTCCATCATTTGTTGGAGGCTGGCTGCCTCTCCGAGTTCATCTTCTTTTTCCAGAAGTAACCGCAACTGAGTGCTGGAAGTCAGACCTGCCTTTCATAAGACCGTTGGTTTTTTTTGTCATTATAAAGAAAGTGGTTCAGTGCCACAAAGGGACTATACTTTTTGGCTGGGTTAAGTAATAGTTTGAGAGAAAGAATAATGAGCAGTTCATGGGCCAGTCTGGTATTGAAAGTCCTTTCTGGGTGTAGAATATAATTTCTGCATATAAATAGCTTAAGAGTAAATAACTACATGCAAGTTGGCAGATTTTCTCTTCTCCAAAGCAAACTGATGAGTTTGATGGTGGAGGAAAAGGTATCTCAATTGATCTGGAAATAAAATTTTGCTAAATCTTTTACTTCATGGCACCTACATCACAATCTATCTCAGTGATAACAAAGAGTTTGTATTAATCTTCCATTTGAAATTAAAGAATTAAGAATATGTTGTTTAGATTTTTATCTATACAAAATCTGTATTGATTTGCATGTCTCTGTTTGTTTGAATTTCAATCTCACAAAAACCAGCAGTTTGAAAGATCAAGGTATAGCTTTAAAGCTGTGCTAGGTCTTATGTCTATATGAACAGGCACCAGAGTAAGAAATGATGATCTATTATTGGCATATGTGCATCAAATATTCTTAATACATGACCAGCGATTGCACACTACATTGAAGATAAACCATCCAATTACCCTAAAAAATCATAACAGTATAACAAAAACGATTTTTCTGCTGCTATTTGCTGTTTTTGGCATCAAAAAGACATTTCCAATTTCACCGAACTATAAGTTTTCTCTATTGATGGAATTTTCACTGTGGATTTGACTTATTAATATGATCCAATCATTTCTTATATTAATATTTGATTACCTTTGGGGTTGAAAAAATTTCTCTTCAAAGATTTTGTGAACAATGCGCAACAATGCAGGAACGATTTAACCACACAGAGAATAGGTTTCTTTTCATTAAAGATTGTAAACGTGCTATATTACACACCACAGATAAAATCCTAACCTAATTTTCTTCCTTACATCGATAGTTTGAGTTGATGATGTATTGTTTGTTTTGTGTTACAGACCATTCATAATTATTCATAATTTTTTACTGGTAAGTGTTAATAATTACGACTAAAAAAATGGCTGTGATACACACATTTGTCCACATATATAGTACCGAGTGGGTAAAGTTGCAGGAAAATGCTGGTAATTAGTAAATCTAGTTAGATGATGTGATTTGCAACAAGAATTGGTATAGTGATATTTTGGTCCTGAATATCTAATATTAGTTCGGTCTATACTCTGTTTAATCTGCATACCGCAGCATACTTTAAACAATTATAAAAAGAGGAAATCCCTGAATATACATCCGTCTCTGCAAAGTCCTTCCCACTGCCCCCTCACCCTCCTTCCTCTTAGCAAGCAAGCAACCTCTGGTTGCACGATCGTTGGACGTGTGTTCGGAGAACTGCACACAAGACTGCGATTTTTCATCATCAGCTAAGTTTTTGTAGTCTAAATTACTTTAAAATGTTTAAATTATTATCTAAATTCTTAGGATTATTGTTAGCATGAAGAATTATTTAAAGTTTCATTCATAAAAACAGTTTTAGGTTTGTGTCATTGTTGTTAGAGCTCCTTTTCTAATTATTACACGTTTCTTTGAATTATATATAGCATAAGCTTGGTAGTTAGTTTAATTAGAATACTGTATCATGGATAAACTTTATAGTGTAAGTTATTTAGCAGTTTTAATTTCTTATTTGCCGTAACTAATTCAGATCAGTAGTTAAAACTTCAATTGTTAAGGTTATATTTTTGCCCATATTTAGACTGTTCGAATTAAAATACGATTTGTTATTTAATTAGTTCTGGATCAGTAATATAACAACTTGGTAATAGTAAATAATAAAAAATAATTATTCCTAAATAGTATCAGTTCGTTCACAGTAGATTATTCAGTATCGTTATCCTAAATTCCACTATCGATATTTAAAATTTCACAGAAAAACAAAAGCTTACTTTAAAGTAATTAACCTGCTCTGCCTGTAAATATAATTGTCTTTAATTGCTATATAATACATAAAATAAAAACTTCATAGCTTTAAAAATAATAGTTTGTAAGTAACTAATTAGTTCTTATACATATTAGCACTAAATAATATCGGCCTTCCATCTTAAGTTTTGAAATTTATTGATGTAAGTTTTATTCATTGGTTCTTACCTCAAATAACTTCTTCATCGGCTAAGTTCTACCATCTAAATTAGTTTAAAACTTTCGATTATAAAGTAAATAGTTAGGACTATTATTGGTGCGGCAAAATAAAAACATTTTTCACTCGGTGATAGAGCTTCAAATTATAACTTCTTAGCAAAAACAATTTAAGTATTTTATTGAAGTATTTTTATCTACATATTAATTACAATATCTTGATTGAGGAGTAAAGTGCCTATCATATTTAATAAAAATGTGAAAAATATAGTATAAACTTTATTAGACTACTTTATCAAATAAATTTAAGGTTTGTTTAGAGGGTGCTTGAAGTATTTGGGAAAAATCAAGACTGGAATGTGTGGCACCTGTCGCAGGTACGTTGTGAAGGGGTTGAGCTGTAATTGGTGTAAGAAGTGGTTTCATTGGGCATGTAGGGAAGAGGAAACACGGGAAATAAATGAGGCTCTCCCATGGTTTTTTTCACTTTGTCTTAGGGATGATAGGATGAGGGAGATGGACAAAACAATCAGGGAGTTGCGTGAAAGGATCAGGGTTCTTGAGGCTCATCCTGTGGGAGCTAAACCTGCGGAGGCTCATGCTAAAGAGGTAGTGGGTTGGAGGAAGTTGAGAAGGATGGGTGGGAGCTGGTAACAGATCGCAGGAGAAATGTGGTTAATATGATGAAGAAGCCAGACACTTCAGAAATTGTTGGGAAAAATAGGTTTGACCTGTTGCCAGTGTCAGGAGGAGAAGAGCCTCATGTAGCTGTAGGAGTAGGTAAGCTGCAGCAGGCCTTTAGGAATAAGGGTGTGCAAGGCAAGAATAGGAAGTAGCTAGGTAGTAGCCATGGGAGTGGTGTAGACCCTCTTCTGCAGGATCAGCTAGGTACAGGTGACCAGGTTACAAGTTTTGTTCAAACCTAGTGCAACATTAGGGCAGCTAATAGCTGATATAGGTTCACTTTGTAGGAAATTCACTAAGGACGATAGAGTAATGATAGTGAAAGGTGCGGGGAATCGTATTGATAGAAATGCGAGTTATAGTATAGAGAGTGACCTGACGAAGGTGGTGAAGGAGGCACAGCATACCAGGATGGAACTCATGGAGGTCCTAAGTTGCCATGACCAGCCACAATTGAACTATGCTATGAGGCGGGTAAATGTGAAATGTGAAATGGGAAACGCATTAGTTCTGTGTTGGGGGTTGTGCCTGTAAACACCATTGGTAGGTGGGGTTTCACTAGACATGACCTACACCTAAATAGTACGAGCAAGGGGGTACTTTCTCAGTTGTTAGCTAAAGCAGTAAGGGAGCCCATTTCCAGTGATGATGGTGTCAGGACCGTGCCTTTTTTAGGTTAGGGGCTGCTGGTGAAGGAATGGAAATAAATCATCAAAGTGATACTGATTGCAGATCCATGATGGGCAAAATCACGGATGTTAAAGAAATACAACTGGTACAACTGAGAAAGAGGAAGTTAAGACTGAAAATATAAGGCCAATAATAAGGGTGTTAATGGTGAACTGTAGAAGTTATGAACAAAGTAATCAAATTTGCAAACTTAATAGAAATACACGAACCACAAGTAATAATTGGTGTGGAGAGTTGGTTAAAGGAAGTAGTACTAGACAGAGAGATTTTTCCTGACATTTACAGAGTGTACCGCAGAGATAGAGGAGCAATTAGTGGAGGAGTTTTCATACTAGTTAGCAAAAATTACCACAGTTCACTGGTGTTCATAGATCAAGACCATGAGTTACTTGGGGTAGATTTCTGGGGTAATAAAAATGATAAAATCAAGGTGTTGGCTGTTTACCACAGTGGAAGAATGACAGATGAAGATGAGGATCTTGGGGATAAATTAAATTTATACTCAGATTTCAGAGGTGAGAATAGAATGGTCATTATTGGTAGGGATTTAAATTTTTTTTTTTTTAAATTTAATTTAATAGCAATGGAGCATAGGCTCCGGTGGCAATTTCCCTGCATCTCCATCTTCCCCCTATCTTGCACCCATCTACATTTGCCCTCTACAAATTTTATCTTTAAATTCTTTCAACGTTTACGGTAAATTATTCATCATTTCTCTTGGCAAATCATTCCAATTCCTTACACCCATACCTAAAAAAGAGAATCTTCCCACACCCTTGTGCCTGAAATCGAGAGCCAGCTTGTGGTCATGGTAAAATACTAGCCTCAAAACCCGTCAATAATGACGGGTTTAACGGAGTGTCCTGGCAACTAATTTATTTACAGTTGCATAGCTAAACAGAATTGTTATAAAATAAAGTTCAACGCAATTTCTTATCCCTTCTGCTGTTGCAAAAAGTTTCAATTATCAACTTGATCCAGGTTGTATTTAAGCCTAAACACAATCTCCTCTAATATTGCCGATAGAAAATCAAAGCTTCAACCAATCGCGAAATAATGCATTTCCTGTATAGCATGTCAGTGTCATCATCCAATGCAATATAAACTTGATCCAAAATCTTCACGCTTTTATACATCATTCTTTCTTATTGCCTGTGATGAAGATCCGTGTTTTACGGCTGACACAGCTTACATGCGGTTGAAATAATGTTCCCAGCGAAAACGAAGGATGCTAAAAATAAATCTAAACAACTTAAGTTATGCCACGTAATGTTATATTTAATTGTGTACTAGGCCGCACAGACCGCGATCAATTTGGAACTTGTTTCATTCAAACAAAGTAATGATTTCAGTAAAAAAGAGCAACTGATCATTAATATTCCAATTTAAACGAAGTACATACTTTTCTATCAGTGCTCTGGCAATTCATTCCTTAGCAGTTGCTTAACTAAATAGAATTATTATCAAATAAATCTCAGTGTATTTCCTCGTATCTTGCGCTGTTGCTATAGATTTCGTTGCCATCCTGGTGCAGGATGCATTTCAACAATACTTCAATCACACTCATATTAACCCTTTAACTGCTACGGTTCGGCCGGCCGAGCCCTCGCCGAGTGCGGCTTTGTTTACGGCTAAGCTGTTTACCTGCGCTGGCCTGCCGCGTTAGACCGGACCGCTGTGTGCTGAATACGTCTGGAGCGTCGTGTGTGGCGTTCTTCTGCTGTCGCTCTGCGGTTTGAAACCGCAGATACAAAATAAATACAGTTAATATAACATTTAAAGGTTTTCAGTTTAAAACTCCTCTAAAAGTGAGTGTCTGCGTAATCAAACATGCCGGTACTTCATATACTAAATAGATATTACAGCAACTGAAATGTTTTTAATTTGTGAGCGTAGTAAATGTAATATAATTATAACTCTGCAGTTAACCATGGTTAGTAATTCTTTTTGTGTGATAAGCCTTGAAAAATGGTGCAACACACAGTGATACATTACATGTTCTGCATTGGTTTCTCGACGCACTTTCTGTATCGAACATACAGCGCATTTACGCATTGGGGTGCTCTTCTTTGAATTTGCAATATGAATGAAATTTGTAAAAAAGGTCTCAAAAAGTTGCGAGGGCGATTTCTAGGGGGGGGGGGGGCGTCTCACGGACCTGATCTTACTAGACGGGGAGGGGGGGGGTGTCAGGAAATCCTGAAAAATACCTCACGAAATTTAAATTTATGGATGCAACAGACGAAACTCTGCAACTGGCATTTTTCGTCCGGTTACTACGCAGTGAAGAGCGTGAGCATTTAAAATGCAGTGTTCAAGAATGTGGAAAAAGAACTTTTTAAACCACTTCATAGTGAAAATATAGTGTGAATTGATTCTCGCGTGTCTGTTGGTCTCATCAGCAATAGATATCATATGATATTCCGTTAGAAATATCAGGAAAAATGACAAACTGCTGGAATGTTAACGTAATCCACACTTGTGTCCTGCAGCTTAATCGACAAGCACATACTGTCAAACGCGTCACTAAAGCATTCTCTTTTCAACACATTTCGCTCGCACAATCTGTAGCTTCAAACTCTGAAAAATGGTCATTTTCCACTAGCTGATGTACACAGCATAGGAAAATTACATCGAGATCCTGTCGAAGGGTTATCACTGTCATCCATATCAAAGTGATCATATTCACTGTCGCTTCTAGTAAGAATCTCCATGATTTCTTCCGCGGTACAAACACGACGGCGTTTCGGGAGGACGATGCTTGGAATCCCCGTCCAGGCATCCAGATTTGGGTTTTCCATGGTTTCCCCAAATCACTCCAGGTGAATGCCGGAATGTTTCCTTCAAAAGGCCATAGCCGAATTCCTTCCCATTCCTTGCCCCCCAATCATTACCATCTCTAAAGTCCTCGCTGTTAAGAGACGTTAAGCAGTTAAAAAAAATAATGACTGTATGCCATTTTCTCAGCGAAAACTAAAAGGAAAAGAGAAACACAAATTAGATCGCAGCTGCCAATGCTCAAGGGCCGAATGAGGAAAACAACTAACCACCCTGGGTGGAAATATGGCTTCATAGCCAGGGCCGCTAAGAGGCTAGCGTCTTAACACGTCTGGAGTACAGACAGGGCGGCGAGGCGGAGCGTGTATACACGTCTGGAGTACAGACAGAGCGGCAAGGCGGCGCGTGTATACACGTCTGTAGCACCTGGGCGCAGTAGTAGCCACGCGCGTTAACGCGTCTACAGCAGTCAAAGGGTTAATACATGTAACGTATCGCATTTTAGTGGCAATAATGCATTAAGTTATAAATTTGATCAAAAATCTTCACTGGCTCTTACAGCTTTCTTTTTTGTTATCCAATCAGATCTATATTACGTTTCAATGGTGGCTGAAATAAAAGGAAGTGAAGTAAAAGTAAATGAAGGTTCGAATCCCCGTCCGGGCATCCAGATTTGGGTTTTCCATGGTTTCCCCAAATCACTCCAGGCGAATGCCGGGATGCTTCCTTCAAAAGGCCATGGCCGAATTCCTTCCCATTCCTTGCCCCCATCCTTTCCCGTCTCTAAAGACCACGTTGTTAAAAAGGGACGTTAAACTGTTACAAAAAAAAAAAAAAAAAAAAAAAAAAAAAAAAAAGTAAATGAAGTGGAAGAAAAGGAAATTAAAAATAAATCTTCACAACTTACGGCATTATTAATTATAGTCTATGCTGTATAGATCATGATCAGTGTGGAACTACTTCATTCAAATGAAGTAATGATTTAATTAAAAAGACGCCAATTAAAACAATCTAAATTATTTAAAAAGAAATTAAATTACTGATGTCCTCTGCTGTAATGTCAGGTTCCGGTTATGATAACAATCTAGCCAAAACTGCCGCTAATATTGCTAATCGAGAATTACAGCTTCTATCTTACTTAGCTGTTGCCAAATATCTCAACGAATAATTTTACTTCGAACGAATATAAGCAACTAATAATTAGTATGTCTATTTAAACGGAATACGTACTTTTCTTTCAGTGTTCTGTCAGTTAATTTATTCGTTGATGCTTACGTAAATAGAAATGCTATTCCCAGATCTTATTCTTTAAACAAGCAATTTCCCTTCCTCTAAGTAATTATACAAAACCTTTATTTTCCTGTCCATATACCTAATTAGGTAGAACTTATCTTCATTTCATGCCTATCCACCCAAATAGATATCCTATCTAGACCCCTTTGCATTTGCTCAAAATATGCAGCATTATGGGACCTGCAAAGCGCCTATCCTCTGACTATAGATCACAACAGAATCAGTCATAAGAATAATAACCAATAATGGTCCCAATACGCTACCCTATGGCGTACCTGTTCTCATATACGTTTGAGTAACTCTCAAGCACATTAATACATGCCACTCCCATTGAAATAATAAATTTTAAAAAATGATTTAAAAAACCTTTTAGCTTCGATGAGATTTGTTATTAATTATTTGGATTTAATAATTAATCATTTTACCAGGTTAATAATTAATCATTTACCAGGTGTAAACTGGGTAGCAAATAAGATTATTAACACAAGGGAACAGAGATTTGCAAATACCTTAATAAGGGAAGGAGGATTTACACAAGTGATAGTGCAAAACACTGGGGTACAAAATATTTTGGATATATTCCTAATAAATCCTGATTATAACCTTGTGGGGTGTCAAGTAGCCAAAGGAATAAGTGGTCATGAAGCAGTTCTGATGGATGTTAGAGGATTCAGTGAGCCAGCAGCCAAAATTGAATGGGGAAATAGGTACAATTATGAAAACACACAGATTTGAAGAGATATTTCAGAGAACGTTTCAGCAAATGGGAGGAAGGCACAAGTATAGTAAATTCAAGGTGGGAAGAATTCAAGGAGATAATAAGAAAGAGGGAAGAAAAATTTATTCCAAAACATGAAAATAAAGAGAAGTAGAGAACCTGTGTACTATAATAAGGAAGTGAGGACGTTAAAGAGGTTGGTAAGAAGAGAACATGACAGAGTTAAGAGACAGCAGGATTGTAGAGAATATTTAAAACAACTAAACAAGGACTTGATACTAGCAAAAAAAGTGGCTAATGAAGAGCATTGTCAGTGCAGGAGGACTATTGGCTGATGCATCTAGAAATTTCTATGGCTATGTTAGAAAACTGAGGGGATGGGAGGGGGTTTAGACACTTATAGATAAGGATGGAGAAGAAATTACTGAGGATTTGAAGATGGCAGAGATTTTAAGTAACTGGTTCAATGAAAGCATTAGGAACAATGAATCAGAAACAGGAGGGTTTAATTCGGAGAACGAGCTTAACAACACAATTCGTAATGAAGATACCAAAAAATTTGAAATACATCCTGAAGAAATCATGAAGGTAATAAGAAAGCTGAAAAAACATAAAGGAGCTGGTGTAGATAATATTACTACAGATGTCTTAAAGATAGCAGGATTTGACATTGTACCTTATCTTGAAATATTATTTAAATTGAGTCTACATACTTGCTGCTTACCACAGGACTGGGAAAGAATGATAATAGGGCCGGTACATAAAGGAGGGGTGAGAAATAGAGTTGAAAATTATAGACAAATCAGTTTGGCATGAGTGGTACGTAAATTAATGGTAAGATTGATATACAACCACATCAGAAATATATGTGAGGAATGTAAGTGGTTCTCAAGTAGGCAACATGGCTTTAGGCAAGGATATTCATGCCAATCTCAGTTGGTGGGGATATATGCAAGATATTTCAGATGAAGTGGACAAGGGAGGCCAAATTCATGGTGTAGCACTAGATCTGTCAAAGGCTTTTGACAGAGTGAGCCATAAATGGTAGTAAATAAGTTCAAAACTATTGCAGTGGATGAAAAAGTTATTTGCTGACTAGAAGAATTTTTAAAAGGTATAAAACAGAAAGTTAGTGTAGGAAATGCAGTATTAAAAGAAAGTGGAAGTAAAAATGGGAGTGCCGCAGGGTAGCATCTTGGCACCATTGCTTTTTATTATTCTAATGAATAATTGTCTTGATTGTTTACTATCTGAAATTAGATTGTTTGCAGATGACATAATGCTGTATAAAAGGATAAAATGGTTGAGGATTGTAAACAGTTGCAGGGTGATGTGGACAGGATATCTAGTTGGGTTGGTAAACATGGGATGAAGATAAATGCAAAGAAGAGTCAGCTTATTAGATACACAAATAAAAACAAAAGATTGATTCTGATTATAAGTGGAGAAAGAATTTCTTGCTGAAGACGTGAGATCTAATTATCTTGGCATTACATTTGATAACAAGCTTAACTGGGCAGGACACATTGGACAGATGGTGCGAAAAGGTTTTCAAAATTCTGCATTTGTTGGAGAGAGTGATGAGGGGATGTACGAGAGAAGTAAAGGAATTGGATTACAAAGCTTTGCTCGAATATGGTAGTGTTGTATGGGACCCACATTTTGAGTATCAAATACAGGAGTTGGAGAGGGTGAAAAAAAGGGCTGCTAGATTTGTTTCTGGAAATTATCGCAGAGTGCAATCAGTGAAAGATATGATAAAAGAGCTGGAATGGGATTCATTTCAAGATGGGAGGAGGGTGAAGAGGGTCATGGAATGTACAAGGCATATACTGGTGATGAATCATTGGAAACACATTGTGTAGGTATGAAAAGTTGTGCATGGAAGGGTTAAGCTATGGATTTCAGGCACAAAGGTGTGGGAAGATTCTCTTTCTTTAGGTAAGGGTGTCGGGGATTGGAATAAGTACCAAGGGAAATGATGAATAATTTACCAAAAACGTTGAAAGAATTTAAAGTTAAAATTTGTAGAGGGCATAGGTAGGTGGGTGCAGCAAAAGGAGGAAGATGGATGTTTGTGGAAATTGCCATGGGAGCGTGTGCTCCATTGCAATAAAATTAAATTAAATCATCTTATAAGGGATCAGGCTATACCCGGGATACAGTAAGCCTAGATCGCCTTAACTAACAGCTTGCACCTCATAATAGATTTCTTCAAAAATCTCCAATTCAAAAATTGTTGACCGTGAATACACCTTGGAAATTAAATCAACTGCAAATTAACATGGTCGTCGTTCTCTATACTATTTTAACCTTCAGAGAGAAAATGGTTCATTTTAACTATGAAAATAAAATAACTTGTAAAGTTTCACCATTAATATATTCTGATATCAAAATACATAAAATAGTTCACAAATACAGTTGATTCAGCTATCGGATATTCATTTCAAAAGATTGCAAGATATGAAACGTAGGAGACAGAACAAAACCCCTGAAACATTTTACATTACATAGTCATTGTCCCGACGGAGTGGCACTATTTCAAAAAATTCCATGATGGCTGTCACACCAAAGCATGTGATTGGACTTCGCAGCAGTACCAACCACTCCTGAGAAACACAGGTCCAACCCTTACGGCTTTCCAGCAGTAACTGACGAAATGAGACTCTTAAAGCCCTATATGTCGCAAGCAAATAACGGTTTGGCTGTAATTAATTTTCACCTCTTTGCTGTGTAAAACCTCTGATGTCACTGATCTAAAAGTGTGTCAGTACGTAGAAAAAGATCCCAGTTCATTTTGAAAATTCAAATTAAAAAAAGTTTATCTTGAATTGCTCTGAAAGTAAGGCCTATCTTGAAAAATGGTTTACGGCATAATATTCCCCTGTATCTAATACGAGGCGTATTCCAAAAGTAAGGTCCGGGGTACAAGATGTCACAGATGATAGGCCTGAATGACGTTTCCCACCTGCAGCGCCATCTACCAACTCCTGGTAAATATGCAGTATTGTTGGCGTGCCGCAGTAGCCGTATATCTATTGTTGAGAGCAGTTCGAAATGGCCGCGACAATCGTAGCTCCCGCCAGTTGTGAAGTGCGCGGGTGTGATTAGATTTTGTTGGCAAAAGGATCGTCAGCTGCGGACATCCATCGCGAATTGTGTGTAGTGTATGGACCAAACATAATGAGTGAGAAACAGTTTCGACACTGGTGTCGAGAATTTCAAAGTGGTCGCACAGATGTGCATGATCAACAGCGGAGTGGCAGGCCCAGTATTCGGACCGACATTCGTCGAGCAAGTTAACCAAAAACTGCGAAGTGATCGGCGTTTGACGATTAGTGGTCTGGCTATGGAATTCCCAAATGTTGCTAGAACCTCAATTTACAGGATTGTCACTGAAGAGCTTGGATATCGGAAGCTTTGTGCGCGGTGGGTGCCAAAACTGCTCACCGCTCAGCACAAAGAGCAACGAATGCATAGCGCACGACAATTTTTGGAGCGCTATAGACAAGATGGAGACAGTTTGTTTTCCCAAATTGTTACGGGAGACGAGACGTGGATAGCGTACACCAACGCAGAATCAAAACAACAATCAATGCAGTGGCGCCATTCCGGTTCACCCAAACCAAAAAAGTGTAAGCAATCGCCGTACACGAATCGCAAAATGATGGCTTCCGTGTTTTGGGACGAAAAGGGCGTCCTTTTGATCGAATTCATGGACCGTGGGACAACCATTACAGCTGACGTGTACTGTGCAACGCTCACCAAACTGAGACGTGCCATCCAAAATCGACGCCGCGGGAAACTGTCGTCTGGCATCATCCTCCTGCACGACAACGCACGCCCGCATACCGCTTCCAAAACCAAAGAGAAGATTCAAGAGTTTCGTTGGGAAATCCTAGACCACCCTGCTTACAGTCCAGATCTTGCACCAAGCGACTATTTTCTCTTCCTGCATTTGAAACGGTGGCTTGGTGGACAACGATTTCAAACCGATGAAGAACTCAAGACGAGCGTTACCAATTGGTTCAGGTCCCAGGCGGCAGACTTTTATGCCGAGGGGTTAAAGAAACTGGTACAGCGTTACAGAAAGTGTATAGATATGAACGGCGATTATGTGGAAAAGTGAACTAGATATGTAGTTACATACTGACGTTAATAAAAACCTTGTATCCTGAACGATGTTTTTATTATGATCAAACGGACCTTACTTTTGGAATACGCCTCGTACATCATTTGGAAGTAATTTTATTACCTGAGTTTGATTGGTTTTGCCATGATAATTTATACAAGCCGGTAACGTGCAAAATGAGACGCAATAATTTTTAGAAATTCCTTTCAGACTTATTTTACTGTACAGAACTACTCAATAAGTTTAACACCGTGTTCAGGAGGGATTTAAGTTGTAATAACTGTCGTTTAATATCAAAAACTACTTGAAATATGTTGTAATTAATGTTTGAAAGTGCCGGTTTGTGTAACTGTGTTTTCTTAATTTTAAACTGTCTGGAACTATAGATCATGTGTTATTTATTTCAAAATTTAGTGTCTCCTAGTTGATTATTATTATTATTATAAATATGTTTTACTGCATCGAAACGTGTTGTCAAATGGTGGTGTTATCTCGAAACAAAATTAAGTGTTTACAAGCTGTATTATTGAGGATTACAATGGTTTTGGTGATTTTAAAGACTACTTTTTATCATTTAAAGTTGTTATTACATGTTGAGTGAGTTTTTAGATTTTAAATCGTCCTGTATTCAGATATAAGCTGCAGTATCGGCTTCTGTATGATTCCCATATCCTGTAGCAACGAGGTTTAGAATTTAACAAATTCTGAGGTGCTTACAATCTAACCACATGATCTGTAAATCTTGGCACATGCATCTGGGCACACCTGCTTTCTCCAAACCCTCTGTAGGGAAAACCTTCCCCATTATTGGACATGCCAAATGCGCAACAACATACCTCATACATCTACTCACCCACCTCCACTGCCCCATATACGGGCATTGCCTGAACCATCTATTAATCAGGATGAATGGTCAAAGACACCAATAACCTTGACCTTTAAGTGCCTGCCTATAATGGTTGCAATATAACAAGCATGGTTGGTGACAGATAACACTCAGACCTGGGTTGAATGCCTGTCCAGCCATCCAGAGGTTGGTTTTCCATTGTTTCCTAAAATCACTTAAAATGAATGGTGGGATGATCCCTTCAAAAGGCCATCACTTTATTCCTTCCTGTTCCTTGCTCCCAGGCATTTCCTGCTTCTAATGACATGAGGCTTAAAACTAAAAACAAGATAAAAACACCAACTTCGTCAACTGTTTTACAGTTAGAACTACCAGTTTTGTTTCCCTTAGGAACCACCACCTCTTCTGAAATCCGTAAATGGGAACTAGCTGAGCAAAAAATTCTTGACAACCCCACTTTCACCTGCCCTCAGTCCCTGATAATATGATACTGTTGGTAGTCCCATCACCTTTCTCTCTTTCTTAATATAGCCAAATGTGTATATTTTTTACTATTAATTGCCTTTTCCAACAATAATACTTTTCCAACGTTTTCTTTTGTTCCTTCATGTTTTATCCCCAGTACAACAGTCAACATTTAGTTCACTAGTATAGGGCTCTGTTTGTCAACACTTTTTCATTTGTGTCTCATTTCGCTGTTGCATGATTTAGTTGGCTGTGCAAAATATTGTGAATTGTATTTATCTTACTTCTTGTGTTATCACAGACCTCCTAAGTTTCTACTTTAGTAATTTGAAATATTTTGTATATTTAACAGTCCTTTGAAACTGATAAATAATATAAATTTTTCAATTGCCAGTTGAAGTAGAAAAATTAGTTGGAACATTCTAATAATTATTTAGTTGCACTGCAAGGTTTTCTTTGTGAAGGAACAGCAACAGGTGGTAGAAATGTCCAATATATTTTATTCACAAGTAGTGAATCTAGTTTTTACATCGGTAACAGAATAATATTGAAGATGGTCTTTAGATCAATGATCTAAAGAAACACAATATTAACATTGTTATTAGCAGGTTATCAACTTACCTTTGGTAACTGCAATGAGCCAAGTGAAGGGGAATGGAACAGGTAAAAGATACTTTCTACACACAGCACAGATAAATTTTATGGATGCCATACACAAATTGAATAGCTTTATACTTGGCAAGTCTAATGCCAGGATAAAAAAGTGGCACTTTGCTCCAGCAGTTGGCCCTTATTGTTTTCAAATAGCATGACAATAATAATAAGTTCATAAACTTTACTTCTTTAAAAGGAATGTTTGTCATTAGCACTAAGATACATTAATTTCCCTGGATGGCAAAACGTTAATCAAATTGTCCATCACCAGCTTTATTCTCCAGATCCAGTCTCCTGGATGCTTGTCACGAGCACTCTTCCTGTCCATGAGTAGCTAATGTTCATGAATAGTCCTCCAATGAAGCCCTATGTCTTCCAGATCCTTCTTCATTTGATCTATCCATTTCTTTTGAGCCTTCCCACACATTTTCCCCTTTGATGTCCATATTAAAATAGGCCTTTGCTTTTCTTTCTTCCTCCATCCTTTGAACATGTCCATACCATCTCAGGCGAGACTGGTGTAAGAACTTTTGCCTCACTTATGGTTTATAATGGCTTCTGCATGATTGATTACATTCCTTATTTTTCCTTTCATATCCTCTGAAGCATGATAACCACACTAACATCAATTCACAGTAGTCTACTATTGTCTCTTCTGGATAGGGTATATGTTACTAACCATGCCAGCACAGTATGTATACTCTGTATTATCATTTGTAGTGGAAAATCCTGAACACTTCAATCTTAATGCTGACATACATAGCCATCAATACTAGGAATAAATATAATATTCACAAGGATTACAAATCACTGTCATTGTACAGAGAGGGTTAACATTTACTGGAGCTTCCTTATTCAATGTCTTACCAACAGAAATTAAATGTTACCTACAAAAAACCAACTACTTTAAGTCCAAACTGAAGAGGTTTCTGCTTTCAGAACCCATTTTACTCTGTGAAAGAATTTTCTTCTTGGAATTTGGTAACTAAGAATGACTGATAAAATGTATATATGGTGTATGGAAGGGGAAGGTGACAAAGTTGTCCACAATTACTAAAATGATATATGGTTTTTCTTTCTGTTGAAACTTTTGACAATTTAAGTAATTATTGTGTTTACAAAATTCCACTCATATATAGTAACTTAACATGGGATAGCATGCATTCAAAAACTGCTGTGAAAAATTATCATACTAACAGGTTGTTAAGTAATTGAGTGCTTATGAGTTGTTGGTAATAGAATTGATATTGTTAATAAGTGTGTGTACTGTTCCACATAATAGCAACTAACATGATATAATATGTAGTCGCAAATTACAGTGAAACTTATCATGGTTACTGGTTGTAAGAAATAACTGATTATTAGATGCTGGTAACAAGTGTATACACTGTTCCACATAATAAGTATTAATTAACTCGGGATTGTATTTGTAGACAACAGGAGATATTGGTTATACTAATGGGTTGTAGCTAACTTGTTGTCAATATGATAATAACATTATCAATAATATAGTAATATTGACATTACTAATAAGTGTATGTACTGTTCCACATCCCCGAGATTATTCTCACATGGGATCAAAGTGAACATATCTATTTATCTATCTATCTTACTAGTGCGTAAGTTGGTATGGGTATGCAACAGGTTTTGAGTAGTGTATGTTTGTACTTTCTGGGCTCTTTGTTGTCCCACAATAGAGTTATCACTAGGTTATAAAAGACTGCTGCAATATTTTTTCTGTTTGTAATCTCACATTTACTGGTGTTGTCTTTACTCAGATTACTTTGGAGTTGTTGATTGTTTAAGTAAATATTCATATTAGAAGTCCCTGTACCTGTTGCCATGACCAGGTAGCAGTTATACGCAAGCCAAGTGCTGGGATATAGATGGAAGGAAATCCTGAGAACCTACTGTGGATTGGATAGTTGCATTGTTTAAAAGTCAAATTATGGTTACTATGAAACTAAATGTAATGACTCAGGCAACAGGATCGCTGATTAAAATGCAAGTGGGATTAAAAAGTATGGATTAATAAGATCAGCAAAATGGCAGAAGGTTGCCTAAGAAAAATGGTTACAATTGATTGAAGATTGGGGCGATACAGATTTTAAAAGAGTGTTGAAAGAAATACAATGGTTACAGTAACAGAAGAGGACTTTCAGGGATGGAAAAAAAAGGTCAACTCTCTGTTGATAAATTTCAAGCACAACAAGAAATTAATCAAAATAATAAGGAGAAATATTGACAGATGTCTCTCTGATTACAGAGAAGTAGATAATGTTAAGTGTACAGAACCAACAGACAGCAGATCGTTAGTACTGATTGCAGATGAGATTAGAAAATAATAATATTAATAAAACCTAGAGGAAAACAGGCCTGAGTAAAATGGTTTCAGTGTTAAAACAACCAGGAAATGAATTCACAATTTGATAGTCTATCTGTAACACTGTAAGCTTCCTAAAGAATTGCTGACTGCAGTGATATGTACCTTACACAAAATGAACAATCAAAGGGTATGCTAATCTTCTGTACAAAATTTTCTGTAAAATCTTATGAAATAGTCTTTTAGAACAAATCTGACCCTTGGTAGATGATGCAATAATAGAATATTAAGGATTTTGTCCAGAGAAAATCAACAGTCGACACCAATCTCTGCATTATGCCAAATTGTTAAGGAAGATTGGAACTTGACCAGGAATCAATCTGCTATTTGTAGACAACATAAATGTTTGTGACATGCTTAGGGAAGGCATGCTTAGATATATGAAAGAAATTATCTTACTAAAACCTGTGTAACTGGTTCTATAATCTAGGACAAAATTGACTGGAAGATAACAGGCATACAAAATAAAATCTATGCCACAGCAGGAGATGGTGTATCACCAACTTTCTTTAATCACACTCTTAAGAAAGTAATGTGAAAAATGAAGTAATAATAAAAATATATTCAGAGTAATTCGTGAACATCAAATACCTGATGCATGATTACAACATAATGTTGCTGTCTGGAACAAAGGAAAAATGAGAAGAAATCGCTGACATATCAGAATCAGCTGCAACGATAATATGGCTTCAGATTCATAAAGGAAAAACAATAAATGGTCATGTTCTGAAAATACTGTGTAGTTGAAAGGTTGCTCGCACATTTACAGGCCCACAACCCACCTTCTAACAACAAATCTGTCACGGCAATCCAAAATTAATTTAAATAAAACACTTATCCAGCCAGTAGTGCTGTATGGAAATACCATCTAAAGTACTACAAAATGGTAGTTGCATAGACTGATGGTATTTGAGAGGATTATGGTATATGAAATATTTGGGCCAGATCTTGATGGAAAAAAATAGGAAATTGCGAATTCATCATAATACAGAGAAATATGATATTTACAAGCAACTGAATGGTGTCACTGTAGTGAAAACATCCAATAGACAAGACATGGTTTGAATGTGGGACAGCTGACGTTCAATACTAGCTCTCACTACGAAGATGAGAGGCACAAGAATTGTCAGGAATTTAGTATACTAGCTGATACCTGCGACTTCCTACACGTAGATTAAGAATTTATTTGCCTGAGTTGACTAAACAAAGTTGTTGGTAGCGAAGGATTGCTCCAAAACAACACCGATTCGGCATAATATTACCAGAAAACCATCACTATATCATTCTACCATCAAACCTGTCTCTTGAAATTTCCAACATATTTAAAAACAGAAAAACAAACGAAGTGTGTGTGTGTGTGGGGGGGGGGGGGGTGTTAACTAAGGGCAGCTTTACTTCAGCTTGGTCTTTTCTTCTTTCTTCAGCATGAGCTTCCGATTCTTGGGTTCTAATAACTTAAGTTGCTTGTGCACTGCTAGAGCTACAATTTAGGCCAGTTTACGCCCGCAACACGTCAAAAAAGAAGGCAAAATAAACTGGTGCCAGAAACATTTAAGCAGACATAAAGTAATAGGACAGAGAAAATTGACATCTATACTAAATAAAACATTTTTTCTCTAAATGAACGTTATTAACAAATTATACACTAACATAATGCGCGAGAAGCATAGCTTGAGCAAGCGACGTAACATTACAGACTAACACACACATCCGACTCTGTGACCTTTCGATAAGTTCTCAAAATTTTGTGACTACAACTGTTAATCGTACGAAAAAAAAATTTCTGTGACCTCACTACAGATTTTTTTGTCAAATTCCGTCAATATCATTTAGTCGTCAAAACGTAACAAAAGACAGAGACTTACTTCCGCATTTATAGTATTATTACTGCAGATCACACACACATTGCGAATCACCCCTGAGGGATCAATATAACGTAAAAAAGTGCACACCTACAGCATTGCCTCGCATTGCACCTCTAATTTTGTGGTATCTACATTTTAACATTCAATCCGAATAACCGTCGGCGCAGGCGTGACTCTTACGACCAAAAACAATTTTTAAAAATCTTAGCCTCCACGGAGATTTGAACCGGAGACCACGATTCAAACATCAGTAAGCAAGCGCTTTAACCACTGAGCTACCTGACCGCTACACAGAAAAACGGTACAGAGACCTCCACATCCAAAGTGTCTGTCTATAGCCGATCAGTAATTTTTCAAAATTATAAGACAACATGTATTATTTACACAGATAATTTTTCAACCAAATGTAGACAGTATTTTTCTCCTTGTTTCAAAGGATAAGTGTACAAAGTTTCATCGAGATTGGATGAAAACTGTGGATTTGTATTAAGAATACACATACATTCATCTTTATATATATAGATAAATAAATAAAACATTAAGTGTATTGATGTTTTTATCTGTACTAATTTTTATCATGCAATAAGCACATCCATTTTCAGCAGGTTTTTTAAATTATAAAAGTAATAATATGGATTGTTTTATCACTATTGTTTATCTAATCTGTAAAGGCAGTGGCTCCCATTGTAATCTAGAATAACCAGAATTTCATTAATACTGCCATGAAAGTTTTATTGAAGTTAAAACTAAGATTCTATTGAATATCGTCTTTGCCTTGAGTTTTACCTTCTTTGCTTTTTACCTTAATCTTGGAACCAAAATGTACAGGATAGTGACAGTTAGGAAAGAAAGTATATAACACAGCATTTCTTAATGTATTCTCACCCCACGACCACTAAATATAAAAAAATATTTTTTACAGACCATCAACTTTTATGGGCCTAATTTGTTTTACTTATATACTGAAGTTTGTGACATATAGTATTGTACCATGACAATGCAATAAATCTAAAAAACATCTATTGAAAATGGAAGTGAACTATTAAAAGTCAGTTACATATTGAACACTCAATATTTGCCAACCAAATGAATAATAATAAAAAAATAGAGGAAACTACAGAAAATAAAGAAAAAAAGTCTGATAATAGTATAGTATTACTGTTAGTTTATTTTTTGCAGTGTTAGCTGTATTAAATTGTAACAAAAAATTTATGTTCCTCCTGTGAATCACCTGTCTCATGTTTGCAGACGATCGGTTGAGAATCACTAACATAACATATTGCGACTTGTGCCAAATAGTATGATGAGGGTTTCATTTTTAATTGCAGTTATTCTATGTTGAAGTTTATGGTTCTAATGATGAACCATTGGGTGAAGAACAGCTCATACAGCAGCTGAAAAAAGTTGTTGCCAACTCTTTGGAACCAGCAGTGCCCATCGGTATTCTTACAACAGAAAATAGAAATACATGGGGAAAGGCATATAAGAAGCTGTCAAAAGGTAAGATAAAATATCTGCCTAGCAATAAACTGTTGCTAAAAACATTTTACTCTGTAATAGATGATTCAGTTTGAGGATAGAGAAATTAAATCCATCAATTACCAAAGCTAAAGGAAAGTTGTTCAGACAGTAAAAATAAAAGAAACAGCTAATCCACAATATTTAAGGGGATTTCTAAAATGATGTGAGAGACTATGTTATCTATCAAGTATACTCACATTTATGTTTTAGGACATTTTTAGTTAGTTACATATTTTGCACTTGTTAATTTGATCATTACTGTTCCTTTTAATATACTGTATTTCACTTTCAAAACAATCCAATATTTTTCTCACATTTGTTTTGTGAATTGTGAAACAACCATGATATTTAAGATAAAAGAATAATTTTTCAGTTATATTCATCTTTCACAATTATTTTTTCTTTAACACATTCTTCCAGACAAATCAAACTCCTTTTCTCTTGAGGCCATCAAGAAATCACTCTTCCTTGTGTGTCTTGATAAAGCTAATCCAGAATTAAAAGACCTGAACTGGCAGACTGTAAATGCATTACAGATGATTCATGGCCTAGGGAGTAAATCAAATGGTGGAAATCGTTGGTTTGATAAAACTATACAGGTGAGTTAAATGCTTTGTATTTATACATTCAAAAGCATTAAATTAGATAAAGGAAACAAAGAAACTGCCGCGAGGCACTGAAAATAAGATAGGATAGGGAAAATAAACAGTTACCCGTCACTTACCACAGATGAAGGCAGTAGGGCGAGACACGTAAAAACACAAAAACAAACGAATTGCACAATATTTCGACTTTAGTCTTAGTCATGTGGGAGGCGAGACATATGGCAGGAGGAAAGATGTGGTCACATCCCAACCTGCCACATGAATCATTCATGTGGCGGGTTGGGATGTGACCACATCTTTCCTCCTGCCATATGTCTCGCCTCCCACATGACTAAGACTAAAGTCGAAATATTGTGCAATTCGTTTGTTTTTGTGTTTTTACGTGTCTCGCCCTCCTGCCTTCATCTGTGGTAAGTGACGGGTAACTGTTTATTTTCCCTATCCTATCTTATTTTCAAAGCATTAAATTAAACCTGTAAAACTTGTACTTCTCAAAAGGTATTAATAAATCAACCCTTAAACTGAATCAAAATTTTAATGAAGAATTAAGATAAATTATGAGTAATATATACATCCCAACGCATATCATAGATAATGGCAGCTGGGATCAATGAACAAAAAAAGATGAGCACATGTAACTCAATGTTTAGGTACTCAACCTTATTCAGGCAAATAGATGAGATCACATCAGAGTTCCTCATCAAGTGTTTCATCTACTTGCAAGAATAATACTGAAATATTGTGTTAAATGTGTGTTGATTCCAGCCTCCATCATCTATATACAACTATGATAAATGGATTGAATTTCTGTAACCTGCCTTTCTTTCATTGCTTTAAAATATTTTCCTGCTCATTATTATTGTTAGTAGTTATATAATTATGCTAGTAGTTTAGTAAAGTAGGATTGAAGGGAGAGTCAAATCTCTCCCTGTGTATATCTGCTAAACATTCTTAAGATCTGACATACACGATGTTTTGACAGCTACCATCTCTTTCATCAGGTGAAATGGTAGGTCAAAGTGGTTACTGCGATAACATGTCATCAATTATGATTGCCTCATGATTATGGCTTAGTAGTACTGATGACAGCTAGCTGATGCAGCTGAGCAGCAACAACTTGAATAGAGATTTTGGCCTTGTTTAGAGTGAAGCATGGAATTCCATCATCCATGATCTGCAACTGCAGTGTATAATACATGCGCACTGGAATGGCTCTAGAGGAGCTGAAATGCAGTGTTTGTTGCAGATTTTGTTTGAGGCATAGATGATGCAGCAGCCAGTGGGAGAATAACTTCCATAGCAGGTCTCATTTGTGTCTGTTAGCTGCCATCAGTACTTACATGAGCCAGAATTAGGATGCAATCACAGCCATTGATGTGTTCTTATAGTAACAATTGAGACCTACTGTTTTATGTATGAAGACTGTGAAGGTAGCTGTTGAAACTTCACGCGTGGCTGAACTTCTGAGAAGAATTTTTAGGCTATTAATAAAGCATTCATGGGTTTTCAGCTACATCAGAATGTATCACTGAAGGGAAATTTCAAGAACAGTTCTGTTCTAATTTTCAGTTTTTGCTAACCTGAGAACGCTTTATTAATAGCACTGTGCCAATGACATGAGAATAGAGAAGAGCAGAATGTCAAAGTTAGCATTCTTGAATAATGGAGAGGGAAGGAATCTATTGGAAAATCAAAGATAAGACCATGTGAAGAAAGATGTAGAGGTGAATGGCATTGATTGAAAACAAGTGATGCACAAAGAAACCTAAAGTAATCACCAGACATGGGAGAGAGATGGGGAGAGTGTGTGCCGGACAATCTGCAAATGAAGAAATGACAAATGATGATGATGATAGCACTAGAAATGTTTATTCTGTTGTCATGGATGACACAAATTTAAATTTATAGGGTTTACACATGACGCACTGTGTTAAACGTTGGCATGTGCACACCTTCCAAACCACATGATTCATTTCCTACAGCACGAATAATGTGTAAAACTGAAATATTGTGTTTTTTAGTGTTCGTCATATTTGTTTTTCACTCGTCGCAGCCTTCAACTTTGGTCAATCATTTTACCTTTCCTTGTAATTTATAGTGCCTAAAGCCATTTCCTTTTTCCTTAGTAAATTACTATAAATATTACTTAAAGTATATTAAAGAGTTAAATTATGTTGGTTGAAGATTTGGCTACATCTGTAGCTTGAAATCTTGAAGAATCACTTGACTGACATCATTCATGTAAAAACTTCGGCGTGTACACATCTCCCGAACCACATGACTTATTCTCTTTAACATGAAGAAGGTTTAAGACCGAAATATTGTGTATATTTGTGTGTTTGTGAAATATGTTGTTCTCCCGTCGCTGCCTTCAACTTTGGTGAGTGATGAGTCATTTTCCCTTTCCTTGTAATTTTTAGTATTTAAACATTTTTAAATAAAAGCTTATTTGGGGAATTAATTATGGGGAAAGTGAAGTTTATTATGAAATTTTGATTATATAGAAATTGAACAAATGGAGGTTTTCCTGGAGTATTAACTTCATAAAATGTTCTTGTGCTTCCCATCAGGATTGTGTGCCAATTCGATGCAAGGTTTTGAAATAGTTCTCCAGTTTCATCTTCTGGTAAAGTGTTGAGCTCTTGGAGAATCCTTCCTTATACAGACTGTGTCGAGGAACTGTTGCCAGTGACATCATGGTCCTGTTCGCCGAGTGCCTGTCAGTGCAGTAGTTGAGTAGTGGGGTAGAAAGCCTGGGAAAAGGGGGGGGGGGGCAGTTGAGCAGTAGGGTGGGAGGAATGTATTCTATGATGATCTTGACATCTTTGTCCCTGCTTCCTTAAATGACAGATAATAGGGTACAGAAATTGTTTTAAAATTTGGAACATCATCCTGTATAAAAATTTGGTAAGAATTGGTGGAGAAATAAGATGCTATATTATTTAATCGAATTTGTATAGTATCGCAGGTAGAAAATGACCAAAAGAACAGATTGGAAAGTCTCTTTGCTAAAATTTATACAGTAAATTTATGATTGCTAGTGGAGCATCACATGGAGTGAGTAACATCAATCAACTTGAGGCAAGAAGCAGTTTGGCAATTGGCCAAGTTGGCTTGTTAATATTATCTTAAAAGACTTTGAGAGCGGACACTCGCTCCTCTTGTGTGAGTATTGCCACCAACTGAACTTTGAGTTGTATAGGGGCAGCCATTAGAACAACAAATATCAATGGTCCCAATGTGCTACTCTGTGGCACACCCGTTTTCACTTCCACTTTTGATACTGCATTTCTTACCCTAAGTTTTTGCTTTCTACCTTTTTAAAAATATTTACCTAGCTAATCACTTTCTCATCCACTTCAATAGCTTTTAGCTTATTCAGCTCAATTTTATAGCTCATTCTGTAAAAATCTAGTACTAGTTCTGTAATGATCTAGTACTACGCCATCAGTTTGCCCTCCCTTGTCCGTTTCACTTGAAATATCTTGCTGTCCCTAAAATGCACTGATTGGGTGGTTAAGTAACATACTTCCTTGAGAAAGATTTGAATATTAATTATGAAACAAGTAAATGTTAAATAAAGGATTGCAAGCAATCCTGGGTTTGCAGCTGAATAGTGTCATAGAAAGACAACAACGTTTCAGCAACATTTTCTGTTGTCTTCACAAGATATATTCTAGGTATCTAAAAGTTCACTGTCAAATGGCAGCAGCAAGATGAGCTTATATAATGTCATACTCGAGCAGCCGGCCAATGTGTTTTGTGGCTCTGTTCACGATCTGCTCCTTCGTGTCGTGAATCTCTGCTAATGCTAGCTTCATTACTGCTGAGTGCCTTAAGTTTGCTGCACTCCTGTTAGAGGGTTATAAGTATCAGTTTCCATGCGTCACTCAGGATCCTGTATCTCTGTTAGAACCGAGTGTGGTAGGTGAGTGGTTAATGCTCAGGCCTCGCTTTCGTGAAGACTCCAGTTCGAATCCTCATCCGGGCATCCAGATTTGGGTTTTCCATGGTTTCCCCAAAATCACTCCAGGTAAATGCCGTGATGCTTCCTTAAAAAGGCCATGGCCGAATTTCTTCTCTTGCCTTCTCCCCAATCCCATCCCACCTTTAATGACATCTATGTATAAAGCCACAAGTAAAAAAAAAAAAAAAGGCTCTGTTAAAGGAGTTGTCATTGAGATTTATTTTAACACCTTCTTTTATCAAAGACTCTCAAAAATACGGGGTCCAGGCCAGCACCTTCTCATTTCCAAAGTCTAATTTATGGCCACTGTTAGTGACATGTTCTGTGCCATGGACTTCTCTAGTTACAACAAGTGAAGGTTGTGTTCAGCACAGTTTGCTTCTCAGTGGTGCAGATGGTCTGCCCGATGTAGAATTTTCCACATTCTCAGTGTGTGCTATAAAACCCCGGTAACCTTAAATGCAGATTGATCTTCAGGGGTTGAATCCAATCCTTAATTTTTGCAGACTGGAAGAAGATACACTTCATCTCACGGCAAGCCAATATCTGACCTATCTCCTGCATACTGGACCAAAGCCTTTGACTGGTCTCCTTGCTCCAATGGTTGTTTTCTTTCCTTTGTTCAAAAAACCCTTTCTATTTGTTGTTCGTAGAACCCATTCTGCTTGAAGATTTTTAGGAGATGTTGGATTTCTGCCTGTTTCTTTCTTCTTTGATACGGATATTGAGTAGAAGGGGGCAACCATGGTGATTTCTGTTAAGGTATTCCAGGAATTCATTTAATGCAAGCTGATTTATGACAGTGAACTTCTAGATTGCTGATAGATACCTTGAATACCAGATGAAGACAACAGAGGATGTTGTCAAAACGTTGTCATCTTTCTGTGAAACTATCCGGCTGCATTGAACTCAGTGGCCAAAACCAAACGAAAAGAGGCTGTAGCAGTAACACCAGATGAATTTAATAACTTTTGTATACAGTCGGTGAATGACATTTGTGGCAGCATTGTTAGACACCAGGAAACTGTATCTGATCTCATAAAATGTCATAATGTAAACTATACTTTGAAAGATAAATTTGTACTTTCGGAGGTATCACCAGATGATGTTTTGGGTATTGTACATAACTTTAGGCCATCTGATAGTGTAGATATATATGACCTTTCTAGTAATATGATTAAAAAGATAATTGGTTGTATATTATTTCCTCTCACTTATTGTATAAATAAATGTTTAACTGAAGGTGTGTTTCCAGAGGTGTTAAAATTATCTAGAGTTGTGCCCATTTATAAGAAGGGAGAGAGAGATTGCCCATCTAGTTATCGCCCTGTATCTCTGACACCAGTTTTTTCTAAGGTACTAGAATCTGTTATCTATAAACAGTTAGGGGTTTATTTGGAGCACAACAACATTCTTTCTACTGTACAGTTTGGGTTTAGGAAAGGCAAATCTACTGCTCATGCTATTGACTCTTTGATTAAGAAGGTTCTAAGTGCTTATGAGGAGAAAAACTTTGCTCAGGCAACTTTTTGCGACCTCAGTAAGGCCTTTGACTGAGTAGACCACGATTTACTTCTTAATAAATTACTTCATTACAGAATCATTAGTGACAAAGCTGGTAATATCTTTGAATCATTTCTTAGTAATCGTAAACAAATTGTATGTATTGGAAAGGCAAGATCCCAGATAACTGAAATCAAGTGTGGTGTGCCACAAGGCTCAGTATTGGGACCATTGTTATTCATTTTAATGATAAATGATTTGCCATTTTATATAATGTCCCACTCCATTCTATATGCTGAAGACACCACTTTTCTTACTGTAAGTTCAGACTTTGAAACTCTTCAAACCATGACTAAAGACACCCTATCCCAAGTGTCAATCTGGTTTCGAGCTAATGGGTTTTTGCTCAATGAGAGTAAAACACAACAAACAGTATTTAGTCTAAGAGAATACCCAGTAGATGACTATGTAGGTTATGTTAAGTTTTTAGGTATTGTTATAGATAATAAATTGTCTTGGGATCCACACATTAAATACGTTAGTGCAAGGTTGTCTAGAGTGGTGTACTTGTTAAGAAATTTAAAAAACCTGTACCTACAGCCTATGTAAGATCAGCGTATTTTGCTTTTTTTCAGAGTGTTATATCCTATGGACTTTTATTTTGGGGCAATAGCACACATGTTCAGAATGTCTTGGTCCTTCAAAAGAAGGTAATTAGGATTATGTCAAACTCTGAAAAATTTGCCCATTTTAGACCACTGTTTATTGAATTAAAAATATTAACGGTAATAAACTTGTACATTTACACTGTTCTCCTGCACACAAAAAATAACCAAGCTGAATACCTTCTTAGGCAAGATTTACACTGTCACAGTACGAGAAATAATAGGCATATTGACATACCTTACTGTAGATTATCGAAATCATTGAACAGTTATGAAGTGTTGGGTATGAAAATGTTTAACAAACTACCTCTAGAATGGGTTGAAGCCCCATTCAATCTATTTAAGCAGACATTGTATAGCTGGTTAGTCACTAATCCTTTTTATTCAGTTAATGAATTCTATGAATGTGGAAATATGAAATAATTGTGTGTGGAGTGTGCAATTTAAATTGTTTTTAATTATGAATTTTGTCTTGTTTGTATTTTCATATTTGTGTTATTGACATTGTCTATTGCTATGACAGTTTAATGACAGTAAAATTTTTATTATTATTATTGATACTATGGGAAAATCTCTGTTCACATAAAGGATTGTTTAAATTGGTAAATTAAAGGGAACTATTCTGTATAATTTGTGTTTGCAAGTAAATTGGTTTTGTTGAAATTGGTGTAAATATGAATTTACTGTAATAATGATATACATATAACTAAAGCCCATATAAACCCTTAGTTCAAGGATTGTTGTCAGCTCGTTGTAGCAAAATAAAAATTGGTCCGCACAGGTTTAATTTACAGATCAAGGCAAAATTTAATCTTAAAGTATTTTAATTGATTGAAAGCTTCATGAAAGTGTAGAGCCAATTTTTCTGAGTATTTCTGTGGGTCGCATTCTCATTTTTGGACCTATTATAAAATTAACAATTCTAAAGGATTTTGGTCTTGGTTTTGTGTGGTTCAGTCATTGACAACTCAGTCATTCATCAGAAGAAGATGTCTTTGTTTAATTATTTCATGATCAAAATCGAACCATTAAATTCTGGTGGTGTTTTCTGTGATTTTAAGCAGTGATTACTTAAACAAATGGTGAACTTAAAAATCAATCTCCTTATGTAGTATTGTTGGACACCTACTTTACCCTATTATTTCTTCTCGTGTGGAAGTGGTGGCTGTAATTAACAAGAAATGAAGCTTTGTTGCAATCAAGTGGTAGAAGTACTTTTCAAGTTAGTCAGAAAATTATTAATGACATGCTAGTAAGATTTGATAACCAAAACATGCAAGCCTATTTGTCTAATTAAGACACTGCAAAAATTTTATTATTTAGTTTCTAATTTTCTTGTTTTCCTTGAACCAGTATTCTTCCGTTACTTTGTTGTGTTATGCTTTGGTTTGTCAGAACTATTTTGTTATTCATAGATTAGTGTATTGTACAGTTTGTTATACATTTAATATTTGGATAGGGGAAAAACCACTGTTTACCATAGAAGAGGATTCCTACGGCGTGAAGACATGGAAAAAACACATACATACATAGAACAGTATTTTCGAGCTTATAGTTCTTCTTCACTAGTAGAGTGAGATGGCTGCCTGCTGGAGACTAGAAGCCAACTGAGTCAGCCAACAAGGCTGGTAGCTCATGGGGGGGGGGGGGGGGGGACAACATAGCGGGAAGTGAGGCTGGGAGTAGAAGGGCATAAACCAGAAGATAATAAACCTATACCCTTCACGGAAATGCGGTAGATGTCAGCTGGTGGTCCTAACTTGCCTTTTACACCGTGTATATATATGTACACAAAAACTGAAAAATTTGTGAAATAAAAATATTTGGAACATTAAAAAAAAAAAAAAAATCATAGTTACAAACTAATAAAAGATAGGCTCTGGTGTGCGATGGTACTGTGGGAAAAGGTAGGAGGTGAGGGGGATGGATGGAAGGGAGGTAGAGGAAAATTGGCACCATCTTAAATTTAGTTCTGACCCCCGTTGATACTGATAAGACAGTTCCCACCTTCTGAGTTCCGAGATGCTGCTTTTGTCCAAGAGGACTAATGGTGCAGACCACGAAACATGTATTGAAATTGTTGGTGCCATGAGTGGTGGCATGATAAGATACAGGGTGGTCAGAGTTCTGGATAAATTCCGATTTTCTGTGTCCGTTCATTCTAATGGCCAGTGGATTTGTGGTCAGATCTATGTAGGAGGCTGGGCAATGATTACAGGTGAGTAGATAAATAAGGTAGGAGGATGCACAAGTGGCAAGTCCTGTGTTGGGGAAGCTTTCCCCAGTTACGGGGTTGGTGAAGGTGGTGGAAGGCGGATGCATATTGCATAATTTGCAATGGGATATGTTGTAAGTAAAAGAACCTAGGGGTTGTGTTGCAGGCTGGGGGGGGGGGGGGCGTGTTTATGCACCAAGAGTTGGCTGAGGTTTGGAGGTCTTCTGAAGCAGTTTCTAGATGGGTTCTCATCTCAGGACAGGCTTGAAGGAAGTCCTAGCCTTGTCGCTGGACTCAGTAGTCAGATTCCAAACCTGGGAAGTATCGGGTGACCAAAACGGGGCTGTAGTGGGTTTTAACCCTTTGACTGCTGTTGACGTGTATACACGTCATGCTGCCTGCTGGCCCCGAGTGCTAATGACGAGTTTAGACGCAGCCGCCGGTTTTCCCCTGAGTGCTGTTGACGAGTTAAGCAGCACCCGCCTGCCGCTAGCTGAGTGCTGATGATGAATATAAATGCGCCGCTACCTGAGTCGTACAGCGGACTTCACGACCCATTTCTCAATAGCCTTTTGCAGTTCTGGTTGCTAGCTTATCGTCCGAATGTTTGTCTGTAGGGAGCCTAGGCGTTGCTCTACAGTTCACTATTCAACAGAAATTACATCAGTCTTCTTTGTGTCCTGTATTTTATGAAGAAAATGGCAAGACGTCATGGGTGCATTGAGGAAGAAATCATGGAGATTCTTACGAGGAGTGACACCGAGGATGAACTACTTGATTTTGATGAAAGTGGTAGCTTTTCCACAGAATTGGAAGGCTGTAGTCATAAACCATACTCGTCAGCAGGGGTGACAATGCAGTCTCATGTTTCAACAAGAGATGTTTGTTGTTCTGAATATGAAGAATCAGAAAGTGATAGGGAAACGCTTACGAAGAAATTACGTCTTAGTGATAAATCTGACTGGAAAGAAAATGATTTTCGTCCAGTTAGTCACACATTTGATGATACGCTGTCGGGACATGTGTGTCAAATAGGGAATGTGCTAAATATTCTGTCAGTTTTCATGTTATATTTTTACAGAAGAACTGATGAAATATATAGCTAATGAAAAGAATTGGTTTTATATAACCACTATGGAGAATATTCCAGAATCAGTGCATTCTTGAATATCAAAGTGGAAAGATACTGAATATGATGAAATTTTTTGTTTCATAGCTATTTGTCTTCTGATGCATCAGGTGAAAAAAATGGAAAATTAGCTAATATTGGACCAGAGATGTTCTTCTAAATACCGCAATTCTTGTTGAACTTATGTCCAGATACCGCTTTTTGTTACTCTGGTGAGGTTTCTCCGAACACCCCCCCCCCCCCCCCCCCGCCCTATTTCAACTCACGTAATAATGGACAGATACTTCACAGCTTTGAAATGTTGAAAAATCTGTTGAGTACTTATGTGGAACAAATTTCATCAAAGAAACAAAATTATGTATAATCGGGTAATTACAAAGCGCAGCAAACATTCAGTCAATATCGAAATATTTTGGGAATCTACATCTACAAAGATATTCCGCAAGCCAAATTTCGGTGTATGGGGGAGGATGCTTGTGCAATTATCATTTTCAGGTGTCTTTTTATATTCATGAATAGCACTAGGAAAAATCGGATGCGTCTAACTCTCTGTATAAGTTCGAATATCTCTAATTTAATAGTCGTGGTGTGGAAGTAAAATATTTCTAGCATCTTCTTCGAATCTACGCTCTTTACAATTCAACAAAAACACTCTGATACAGTAAGGAACATATAGAAAATTGCAGTTGTTATAAACGGGTATGCAGGAAAGAACAGTAAACTATTAAGGTAAATTTAAAAATCACGATGCTTTCGACATAAGCTGCGAAAATCTAGTAAAAACTACAAGCAAGATATAATTGTTAGTGACGAATAATAGGGTTACTGATTGTTTGATTCTGCAGTAATTTATTTGCAGAGAAACTATGTAGTGCGAGTATTTATTGTGTATCAGCCATGAGAGGTTACGCCAGGAATATTCAGCACTGGGCGGGTGGGACAGTGCGGACCGCTCCATCCCCAGGAATAATCACTTAGCATAGGTAGCCGGCCTCAGCGCGGCAGGTAGACGATCCGCCGACAGCAGTCAAAGGGTTAAGGAGTTGTGGGCTGTTAATAGGTTGAGCGGGTTGTAGTATGGCCCGTGAAACTTGTTTATGAACTAAATCTGGTGGGTAATTGTGGGATATCAAGGCTTTGGAGATATTCCTGGAATACTGTTCATTGGAACTTATGTTTCTTCCCCGAATACCCAGGCTATAGGGGAGGGAGTGTTTGTTATAATGATGATGGTAGCTATCGTAATTTAGGAACTGTTGTAAGTTGGTGGTTTTGATATGGACAGATGAGTTGATGTAGCCATTCATGAGAATAGGACAACATCCATAGGGCATTGTGTGTGGGAGTAAGTTCACTTAGAGTATTGAGTTTATTGAGGTTTTTTTAAAGTTCCAGATATTTTTATTTCACAAATATCTCAGTTTTTGTGTACATACATACATGATGTAAAAGGCAAGTTAGTACCATCAGCTGACATCTGCCGCATTACCACTATGGGTTCCTGTGTATAGGTTTATTATTTTCTTGTTGATGCCTGTCTCACCCTAACTTCCCACCATGTTGTTTTTTCCACCGCTATGAGCAACGGGCCTTTTTAACTAATTCATTTGGATGCTAGCCTCCATCAGGCAGCCATCTCATTCTACTACTCAAGAAGGGCTATAAGCATGAAAATTCTGCTCTATGTGTGTACGTGTTTTTTCTGTGTCTCGATGCCACAGGAATCCTCTTCTATGGTAAGCAGTGGTTTTTCTCCTATCAAAATATTTAATATATCCACTTTCAGTGCCTTTGTTTCCCAATAACATATATATATGAATTACAAAAAATGATAGCGAAATGAACCACCCCTTACCTTAGATGATGGTTGCATGGCATGAACACGCAAAAAAGACAAGAATATGAATAACATTGAATATTTTGGGTCTTGGTCCTTTGTCAACAGGAGAACATTATGGAGGGTGGGCGGTGTAGGAGACTGACTCACAGAATGACTGTTAGTCAGGAATATGGTGGGAGTAAATTCAAACAGAGGACGGTGAGGGGGTAGTGAATTGGAGCTAGTACCCGAGCAATGCAAAATGTTGCAAAAAAAGCAGAATAATACATTAAAATCTTCACAACATAAATCTGAGTAATCAAATAAATAAAATAAAAGAATCTATGCAGATAAACATCACCTCTTTAGGTAGAAAGCAAATACGGAGGGCTAGCACACTTTTCGTCTAACCTGTGAACAGTTAAGTTCATGATTGGTGTAACCTTCTGGTACCTTAATATTTAATAAAGAGGTTGCCACATGCTCGTATTATATACCCCAAATGTGAAGAATAGAATTAAATAAGTTTACTTGACACAGTTTCACTTGTATTCTTGAAAAACTCTCTTATGGCGTCGGTACCAGAATTACAAATAAAGCATCAGACAACAGTTCCATAGAAGACTGTCAGGTTAAGCACATTTACTCGAGAAGACAAACACTCACTGAGTCCCCCTAACTTGAGTGATAGAATGATTACAGCATGTTAAGATATGCCACTACAACTACCAGCTACGCAAACTGACGCGAAGTTAACTGTATAAAAACAGCCGATAGACTGAGCTACATTGTGGAACGATGTTGACTCTTTGAATATCACCAAAACACTGAACATTTTCAAGATGGCTGCAGGTCCTTTTATTAACTTTCAGATTTCTTTGACGTCAGCAAATACTTTCAAAAATTAATATCTCCCAATGTACTGGATGGTTTAACATGCAATTAATACATGGACTCCCTGATACCTTGTTGTGTCTACTTTGATTTAATTCAACCTTCAAAAAGGTTTATATAAGATTAACCTTGAAGTCTCTTACGTCAGGTTCTTCGGTGGTTTAATTAATATAGTAATTAATTAAGTAGTCCACCATGAAGTTCAGTTTAAATTTTTTTTGTTTATTTTCAAAACAACATCAGCGATATTGTTTACATGCAAGATACAATCCAGAGCTACTACTGATGCAATCTTTGGCAGTTCCAAAGTGAATCTGTATAAAACTAACTGTTAACTAACTAACTATGTCCTTAAGCTGATTTCTTTATATAGGCTCTATTGAAATTTCTGGAGTTCTTCAAAAGCGTCCGCCAGATATTTCTCGAACATTAACAATTACTCAAACAATTAAACATATTAAAACAATCAGAATTAATACAGAATCACTTAACATCATTACAAAATGGTCAGAAATGGAAAGATGCTTAAACACAAAGTTATTTACAAAAATCATTTTAAACTGTAGAAGATTGTCCTGTAGACATCATAACTTGCATTAATACTTGGAATTACAAACATTTAAGCAATTCTCTTGCACAATTCGGTTCTTAAACATATTAAATGGCCTTTAAATAATTTCTTCTCATAAAAATAAAGTCTATATACACTGATTTACAAGAAATTGCAAAACAAATATACCCAATCATATTCAAGCAAACTTAAGCTCACTACAAATACTTCATTAAATACAATTCTATTTAAAGTTCAGGTATGAGGACTGTTATAGCGTGGCTTAAAAACTTTAAAAAATCAATTTTTTTCTCTTAAACTAAATTTTTCCGTGCATAATAAATACACTTTAAAATGATTCTTATGACGAGTTTTCACAGTGGAAATGAATGCAACAAAATCCGTTAATGTTGAAAACAACTTTATCTGAAACTTCTGTCTCCTACATAAGCATCTTCAAAATCAAACTATAGAATTTGTTAGTGCTGGGGATGGCTAACAGAAATGCTTTTGGCGAGCTAATAAGTGCCTTACAACCTCTGGTATGTGGTGGTTCAATTGACACAGTGAGGATGGAGGCAAGGAGAGGATGGAGGGAAGGAAGGTACCAACTGGGTATTATATCAAATTGAGACAAGGAGGTTGCCTTGTGCCTAGTTTGTATTGGTATGCAAGCTCTCACCTTCTGAGTTCAGAGGAGCTTCTGTTGTTTGGGATGACCATGAAACAAGAATTAAAATTTTTGGTGTGATGGGAGATAACATGGATAGCTACTGGATGTTGTGATCGTCACTTTCATCGCTGCTGCTGCTGTGCCTTCTCTTTTTTTTGGGGGGGGGGGGACTATACAGTATCTATTTTCTTTGTTGACATTAAATATAGCATATCTTCGGTAACAGGAAATGTTAAATACTACGAACACTTTGACTCTCGGATATTGGTTAATCCTTCTCGGAAGGCTCTACTTTGTAAGCAGTGGCAACGAGCGTGTCACCGTGCATAAAGAGTGCGCCGATACTTCTGTATTACGGTCTTTTAAGATCTATATAATCTATAATCAAACAAAATATGAGCTTTATTTCAATCGTTGGTTCACGCGAGCGGTTGCAAGGAAACCATTAACAATTATTGACAATTCTGTAATGCATTAACACTATACGCTCAAAGTTTAACAAAACACCAATATAAGGAAAGATCAACAAATAGTAAAAAATAGCAAAAATCTGTAGATATTTTAACAAAATCCGTAGATTTACGGATAAATCCGTAGAAATGGCAGCACTGCTCTATCCTCTCCTTACCGCCATCCCCACTGTCTAAATTGAACCACCACATATCAGAAGTGATGTTTAACTGCATAGATTCTTTTGTTCCATTTTTTATTTTATTTTATTCATTTAATTAATTTTTTTTCCTTTTTTGATTTTATTTTTTTTACTTATTTACTATTGCTTACTCAGAATTATGTTGTGAAGATTTTAAAATTTTATTTTGCTCTTTTTGCAACATTTCCTGCAATTCACTATCCCCCTCTCCCTGTCCTCTGTTGGAATTTACTCCCACCATGTTCCTGTTCATTCTGTGAGTTGGTCTCCTACACCACCGACCCTCCATAATGTTCTCCTATTGACACAGGGCACAATCCTGAAATATTCATGTTATTCATGTTCTTGTCTTTTTTGTGTGTTCACACCGTGCAACCATCATCTAAGATAAGTCAATTCACTATCCCTTTTTGTAACTCTTATTCGCTACTTAGCACCTATTATTTCCTGGTTTTATATGCAGAATGCACTGGTATAATTATTATTACAGTTTGTTGTAGGCTCAAACGGTGAATTGGGTCTCACCTACGAACACAGTCCTGCTGAAGGCCCTCCAATTGCTAATCTCATGGACCATATAGTGGATTACATGTATGTATAATTATCACCTAACATCTTACGATAATAAAATAATGTATTTTGTTTACTTACTCTAACAGTTAATGTAGTCATTGAAATAGTGTCAAAAAGTTTTTTCATGTTATGGCCACCTTCACATTTTTAGCCGATACACATGAAAATGCTTCAGTAATAGCTGTGACAATAGGATGTTCCAAAGTATATTGTCACATCAGCTTGAAATTTCTTGTTACTCACTCTCCTATTCTCATCTAGTGCAGTAAGTGGCCTGGTTGTACAAGGTACACTACTGGGCATCAGTAGAAACTCAGTTAAAATCCTGGGCTTGGCAAATATTTTTACTGGCTTTTAATTTGACTTTCACCTGTAATAATGCTTTGTTTATTCATAAAGTACACTAAGATACACAGTATTTCGGAGTCCACAAAAACTGTTAACACAGGTTTGGTAAGGGAATCATTTTCACATGAAACTGCCTTTTCTATAGCATTGTCATAATGCAGTTATTTTCTTATTATCTCCAAGTATTTTCTGTGTTAACATGTGAGTTACTGCTAAACAGTTAAGCTAGTAAAAAGGCTTCGGTGGCTATCTTTGTTACCTATTAATAGATTTTTGGGGTGTACCCCAAAACTGTATTAATCATGTTAAGCTAGTAGTTTATTAGCTTTGTGTCATCTTCATTTCTATTGAACTAGCTGGTGCCCATGACTTCGTTCGCTGTTTGTAAAGAATTTGGATTGACAACTACCGACATCTAACCACCATAGTGCACAATGGGAGATTTGATGCTATTACCGCACACAAATGCCAGTCATCTGTGCTATGTAGTTCAGGCAGCAAAGTAAATATACAGACACACATGTCTTCGGTCGAAATACAAAAATACCCTTGATCGGCCTCTTTCAACCGTCATATCTCCCACACTACCACAGTTACTG
The DNA here is from genome assembly GCA_031002005.1 of Vandiemenella viatica. Taxonomy (NCBI): domain Eukaryota; kingdom Metazoa; phylum Arthropoda; class Insecta; order Orthoptera; family Morabidae; genus Vandiemenella; species Vandiemenella viatica. Next base: position 201,312,776 of record JARYHS010009186.1, read on the forward strand.
AAATTCGGTCAACATTGTGACGACGGGTGACTCTGTGCTACTACCACACACAAACACTAGTGATCTGCGCTACATAGTTTTGCTGAAAAGTGATACACCATGACACATACGTTTCAAGTAGAAATATGAAAGTGCCACAGGTCGACCACTTTCAACCACCATATCTCCCACACCCCTATAGCTACTGATATCTAAGGACCATAGTACACGATAGGAGACACGATACACTACCACACACAAACACCAATGGTCTATGCTATGTAGTTGTGGCAGCAGAGTGACACATATGGAGACTCGTGTCTTTGGTAGAAATACAAAAATATCCTTGACACAGGTGACTTTGTGCTACTACCACACACAACCACCCTTTTTTTTTTTATATATAATTGTGGTTTCATTTTTAAGAAGATATGAGGCCTATGTTTGCCAATTGCTATGGTGTGTTGGCCAATTTGCACACTAGTCTCTCTTTTTTTTTCCCCCTAAAGTAACACATCTGGAATCTCCTGTAAGAGATTGCAGTCCATGTAATGTTTAAGAACAGCATGAAAGTTTTCTGAAGCAAATATATCGCAGTTCCTTGGAGATGGTGTATTTATAGGCATATATATAAATTTCCTGGTTAATGAAATAAACTTTAAGTCATTTGTTAAATACCACGGATTATACTCAGTCACTCAGTTTGTGATAGCCTACCAGATGCTGATTTAATTGTTGCTGATACATTAAGAAATAATAGAAATGGTTTAGTCCAATAATTTCCTAATAGTCTAATGATACTAACAAGTGAGTCCTGCTTGCTGTATATAAACTTTTTTTCATTACATTTACAAAGTGATTGCAAGAATAAATCAACTTGTGAAATCATTCCAAATTCTTTCTACAATTATTATTTCAAACAACTGGTTCAAATTCTTTATTAGAAATAGGCCAGACATACTTCAAGGAACTTGATTCACTACAGTAATAAGCCATTAGATAGCCTTAAATGAAGCTGTTAAATAAATAGCTAACGGTAAAAAAATATTCTTTAATATTTGGAAAGCTTTAAAAGAACTTATAAGATAATTACCATTCTCTTAAGGTAACACAAAATACTTAAAGATATAAATCATTGCTTTACAAGTTGTTATCAGCAGTCATATCTCTGAGCTAACAATTGTGGAAGGGAATAGTCGAACATGATACACATGTGTTATTATTAAACCTTGTTGGGGCTTAACAGGTAATTGTAAACTTAACCATAAATGTAGAAGAGATTCAAAATTCCAGAAATTTTAATGTAGACGTTTTGTGTATATCTGAGCATCATTTGTCTGATACAGGAATATCTCAGCTGTCCATCCCAAATTATAAATTAAGCTCTCGTTTCTGCAGATGTAAAATGGAGAAAGGGGGAGTTGCCATTTTTGTTAAAAATAATATTGAATGCAGTAGTGTAGTTGTAAGTAAGTATTGTATAGAACAACACTATTGAATTCTAGAATATGATAAGGAAGAGCTGATAGTGATATCAATTTACAGGGCCCCCTCAGGTAATTTCAGACTGTTTTTATCTCATTTAGAGTCTTTGCTACTAAGTTTTACAAATAGCAAACAAATAGTATTATGTGGAGATTTCAATGTTGACTTTCTGAATCACAGCAATGATAGATTAGATATGGAAGCCTTGATGTTGTCTTTTAACTTAACAGCACTTGTAAATTTTCCTACGAGAATACAAAATAATAGCAGGACTGCAATTGATAATTTTTTTATGGATATTTCTCAGTGCAGTAATTACAGCATACATCCAGTAATAAATGGTATCTCAGATCATGATGCCCAGCTATTATGTATCGAGTCCAGGAACACTGTTAAACAGATAAAGAAAAGCTGGGTTTATAGAAGAAATATTAGTGAAAATAATATAAAACACTTCATAGATACCTTAAACAATGAAAACTGGTTAGAAGTATATAATGCGCAGGGTGTTAATGCGAAATTTGATTCCTTTCTGAATATATTTCTAACACTTTTTGAAGGTAGTTTCAAAAAAAGGAAAATTCTCAACACTCCAAACAATGAACTGGGCATGGGATGGATAACAAAGGGTATTAGAATCTCTAGTAAAACAAAGAGGGACCTTTATTTAAAAATGAGAGAATCGGATAACTATGCGCTGAAAGTTCACTATAAACTTTATTCTAAAATACTAAGAAATGTAATAAGGAAGGCCAAGAACAGGTACATATCGGCGAAAATAGAAAATTCAGACAATAAAATGAGAACAATATGGAATATAATAAAGACTGAAACAGGAAAAACTGTAAATCACTCTAAAGACATAAAAATAGAACAAAATGGATATGTGTATAGCGAAGTAGGGGAAGTTTGTGAAATATTTAACAAATATTTTACGTCAGTAGTAGATAAATTAGGCATAGAAAAGCAATCCCCACATAGTGCTCTAAGGCTTCTTGAGACTGCTTTCCCAAATAGCTTTGTGGAGATGAAATTGCCACCAGTAACAGTCTCAGAAATAAATAAACTCATTAAACAATTAAAACCTAAAAATTCTTCCAGCTATGACATAATTTCAAGTAAATTACTGAAAAGATGTTCAGACTGTATCAGTCATGTACTTGCTCACATTTGTAATGAATCCTTAATACAAGGTGTTTTTCCCGATAGACTAAAATATGCTGTTGTAAAACCATTATTTAAAAAAGGAGAAGTAACATGTGTAGACAACTATCGTCCCATTTCATCACTTTCAACATTCTCAAAGGTTTTTGAAAAAGTCATGTATAGAAGAGTAATAAAACATGTTACACACTATAATATCCTAACTAATTCACAATTTGGGTTCAAAAAAGGATCATCCATAGAAATGGCTATATATTCATTTTTAAATAACACATTTGAGGAACTGAATAGTAAAATGAATCCTGTAGGAATATTTTGTGATCTTGCAAAAGCATTTGACTGTGTAAATCATGAATTACTTTTGAAAAAAATGGAATACTATGGTATTTTTGGGACCGCAGGTAAATGGTTTAAATCATACATTGAAAGCCGAATGCAAAAAGTTTCAATTTTTGATTCTAAAATAAGTAAAGATGCTTCATCAGACTGGGAGAAAATAAAACATGGAATTCCACAAGGCTCTGTCTTAGGTCCCCTCCTCTTTCTGTTATACATCAATGACCTTCCTGGAAATTTATCCGACAAAGTTAAGAGTGTTTTATTTGCAGATGACACTAACCTGACTGTGCGTAAAACACCAAACAGTACTATAGAATTTAATGTAAATGAAGTACTTAGAGTAGTAGCAAATTGGTTTAAGGCAAATTCATTAAAATTAAATTTTGAAAAAACACATTATATTAGGTTTAAAACAAAAAACTATGCACAGCCAGATATATGTATAAACTATAAAAACAACACAATCTTAGAAACAGAGAGTATAAAATTTCTTGGTATTAAAATAGATCAGAAACTCTGTTGGCATGATCATATCACTACACTACTGGCAAAGTTAAGTAGTGCCACCTTTGCAATACGAACACTTTCTCTAACAGCAGATCTAGAATTAATGAAACAGGTGTACTACTCATATTTTCATTCAGTAATGTCATATGGCATAATTTTTTGGGGAAACTCTTCACAAAGTAAAAAAGTTTTCATAGCACAGAAAAGAGCTATTAGGTTTCTGTGTAGGGTAAAACCAAGAACTTCTTGCAGACAACTCTTTAAGAAACTCAATATTCTTACAATGTATTCTCAGTATATATATTCTCTCATGAGCTTTGTCATAGAAAATTTTAACCTGTTTAACCTAATTCACAGGTACACAGTTTCAATACAAGAAACAGAAATAACTTGCATAAAACACAAACATCTCTGTCATTAGTACAAAGAGGAGTTAATTATTCTGGGATACATCTGTTTAATAAACTACCTAATCGTATAAAACAGCTTTCAGATAATAAAGATGTATTCAAACAAAAACTTAGAGATTATCTTATTGGCAACTCCTTCTACTCCATTCAAGAATTTGAAGAAAATAATTAATTGTACTCATTATGACGTTTGCAAAACTCAGTTGCAAAAATGTATGTTTATTATTATTTCTTGTATTTGTAAAATATGTATATATATATATTTGCTATGATATGACTCATATTATGTGTAAATGTATCAACAATGACATGTTTCACATCCCAGAGGTATTTCCTCAGCAGGGATCCATGGAACAAGATTGATAAATAAATAAATAAAATAAAATATTACTTGCTGACACCTATTATAATTGTGTTTGTGCTAAGTTCTTTTCCGAATTGGTCGCCAACTTCTTGTATATATTTTCTTAAAGTACTTCATTGCAATAAGTAACATTGCTAAAAGATGTAGTATGTCCAAAAATCACTTTCACTGAGTTTGTTCTTAATAAGTGTGAAGCTAAGCAGGTATAAAGTTACAACACATTTTACTGAAAATTAAATCACACTTCGACATCCTAAGCTGAACATGAACAAACATACAACATAGATAAAGAATTCGCTACTGCAATGTTGGTGCTTTGGCTGCTGTTTCCAGACGCATCAACGTCAAGGTCATTAGCGGCTGCACTGTCAATCACGATTGCAACCCCATTAGAGTTAGCTTAAAAGCAAAGTTTGACACCACAAAATTTACTATGTTGTGTTATATTACTAAACTTTTCAACTATCCAAAATTTTGCTATGCCAAATTATTCTAAGTTCAAAGCTTTTAGGCATATTTTTAAAGTGTGTTCTGTTATTGATCATTGCCATTGCAGGATTGTGATACTTGGGTTTATTACGTGATACCTGAATCAAAGCAGCAGTCCATGGAATGGAGGCACATTTCATCACAAACGAAAAAGAAATTTAGACAAACCATGTCAACATGTAAGATGATGTGCATTGTTTTTTTTTGTACACAAAAGGAGTGCTGTTCATCGAATTCTTGCCTTGAGAGCAAATCATTAATGCAAATGCCTGTTGTGAGACCTTGAGGAAGCTGAGTTGTGCAATTCAGAACAAAAGACATGACATGCTGACCGATGGAGTTGTACTGCTGATGAATACATTCGTCTTTATACAGCTCATCAAACCCAAGACCTCATCTTGAACTTTGACTGAGAACAAACTGCCCAGCCTCCCTATAGTCCAGATTTGCTCCTAGTGATTTTCATCTCTCCTTGCACGTCAAGAGGTTCCTGGGTGGCCAAACTGTTTCCAATATGACGAAGACAGCAGTGCAGTAATGGTTCACATCGCAGGCAATAGGAGTCTACAATGAGGCGATAGAAAAGCTTGTACCCCGCCTTGATAAATGCCCTAATAATTGTGGCAATTATGTTGAGAAGTAAATAAAGCATGGGGCATGCAATGAAATAATAAATATCTTTTTTCTTTACTGTCACCGAGCAAGGTGGTGTAATGGGTAGCGTTCTCGCCTCATATTCGGGAGGACGGCGGTTCAAATCCCCGTCCGGGCATCCTGATTGGGTTTTCCATGGTTTTCCAAATCACTCCAGGCAAATGCCTTCAAAACGCCATGGTCGAATTCCTTCCCATTCTTTGCCACCCATCCTTTCCCTCTCTAAAGACATTGCTGTTAAGAGACGTTAAGCAATTAAAAAAAAAAAATCTTTACTGTCTTTTGTAACTTGCTTTAAAAATAAGCCTCATACATATTTGAGAAATTTTCTAAGTAATACCCATTTCCTTACTGTGAAACAAAATGTCTCAGATGAGCTCCCTTAACAGACTACTGTCGAAGCAACGAAATTCTCAGATTATTTTAATCCTATCCTTCTGAAGGTTATCTACTTTGCAAAGTGGATTATTCTAAGAACTTTCACTCATGGCAACTTTTCTTGTATCTTTCCTCACTTAAGTATTATTAATTTTTGACATTTGAGATAATGATTTCACTTATCTGTCAATGATTTTAAAAGTATTTAATCCTTCATAAAGTTATGCATATAAAATGATTCCTTTTAATTTTCTGTTTAATTTGGTGTAGGTTTCAAGTCACTGAGTATTTTTATTTGGATGCAAGTGCTGGTTTTATCCTATGGCCTTTTACTATCCACCCTCTGGGTGAAAACTTCAGATTTCAGAAAATCATATCTTTCTTATTTTATTATGGTTTTAAATGGGACTTTCAATATTCTTCTTTAAATTTAAAGCTCTTTATAACTACTTTTATCTTCTGTTCTCAACAAATCTATGTCTCATAATTAGGTTTTGACATGTGCGATGAAACTCAATGTTAAACTTCTAAGGTAACTTTTTTAATGCTTTGAACATACTTTTAGTTCCCAACTGCTGTCGTATTATTACTTCCTTTAAAATTAGCTTTCATTTGATCCTAGCTCCAACTCCGTATCTATATTATTCTAAAAGCTGAATTTTTTGTCTAAAAAACATGTAGGGTTTGTCTGTTAACTCAGATTTATATAATATTATCTATCTCAGTGCTGACATAGCATTGCCATAGTTGGATTTTATTTATCTTCTTAAATAGGTGTCTGTCTATTGGTTAGTGAATGTTTATTCTCTATGCACATGTGTCATCACTTGGCTGCTTACATTACTTACTGACGGTGTTTTCCTTATTTCTCCCTATGTACAAAATATAACTTTCAACTGAATTACTGTCCTAAATAAAATTTTCTGACCCCATAAACACTAAATCAAAATCATGAACTCTGTTTTCCTCATTTCTGGCTATGTCCAAAATATAACTTTCAAACTGAATTGCCATCCTAAACAAAATTTTCCAACCCTTTAACCATTACATCAGAATGCTTATTTTTAAACATATAACATGGGGAAATGTTCATGAAAATTTCCATTTATTTTTGTGGTTCAACTTCTACCTACCCACACAATTATTTACTCAAAGGCTGATTTAATATTTAATTTATAGTTCTACAATCTATTTGCAATGTTAAAGGCTTTATGTTCTCCTTTTCCTCAAGTACTAGAAAGCTATTGCTATGTTACATGCCCGTCAAAAATTGAATATTTTGTGAAGTTTGTGATAAAAAATGAGGCTAATTTTAATTCTAGGAATGAAACAATCCACCTAACATTATGCTGTGAAAAACTGTTGACTTTTTCTGATTGCAGTTCACGAGGTACCTCCAGAAAGTCCTCCTCTGCAGTTAATTATGTTCCTGCACAAAGGTTGAATTTCAATGTGTCAGAGGATATAAAAGTAGCCATAGAAGCAGCAGAAACTAATCTTGATATGTAAGTAGTTTAGTTGTTTCCTAGTATTGATAGTTTGATTACAACTGAATGAGTTTTCTCATCCTTTTCCAAGCCATATAATACTGAGACGTATTTAATTTAATTGCGATGTAGTGCACGCTCTACTGATAATTTCCCTACACACCTATTTTCCCCCTGCCTACTTTTCCCCTCTATGGCTTTTAATTTTAAATTCTTTTAACTTGTGATCAATTAGTAATTACTTCCTTTGGTTATTTATTCCACTAGGGATGAAACAGAGCGCCTCTTTTGCTAGTGCGGAACTTTCCTTTGCAATTCTATCCATGCACAATTTTTAAGCGGATGTACAACTGAGGTTTTGTTTACATTGCAATATATATTATTCTTTTCTATTTATACACGTTTTGGTCCATTGTCACTTACCTAACAACAACGTGATTTTTTTTCTTAAAGTCTTGGAAAAAAACTGAACAGTGTTATTACCAATGAATTTACAAATTTGCATGTAAAGTAAAGTGAAGCGGCCTATTCATGGTCTAACTTAGAGGATATTCAAGTAGAACTATCATAGGATGTTGTAACGCTATAACGATATTCCATTGATTAATTAATATTGTCCATTTGTTGTGAACGTGACAATACAAGCTCATTATTAATGGATTAACTGTCCTTTGCACCCAATAATCCTTGTCAAAGCAGAACACTGTCCTATCACAAAGCCATGTAACACTATCCCCAAACTAAGATTATTACAGTTTATAAATTATACTGGTGATGTATATGCTAACTGCTACATGCTGTGCTGATGAACTTCAGATTACTGCAGATTCAGTTTGAACACGGCTGCCACGGGTAATTACCCAATATTAATTACTTAGTCACTCAAAGGAACCACAACTACACAAATTAAAACAATCTTTCATGAACACAGTTTTTCCTTTTATTATGATAAAGTTCACAAAGAAGATACAGCACGCCATCGTAATCCACCAGATATGTAATTTTAATTGGACTTTGTGAATCTGAAGACTGCAAGGCTCTTGTTAAGTAGTGAACACCGACTATTGCAGCCATTACAACCGTCACACATATTACTGCACTCGACTTCACTGTCCACAGTTCATGCTTATTCCTGTGCTACACTTAAATTACAGCTGACATCGATACCAAAGTTGTTGGCATACTTTCCAAAGTTCTTTTGAACCAACATACTGTCAATAGCACAGTCAGCAAAACAAACAACGCGAGCCCGCTATCTTTCACATTCCCTTGCGGTCTTGCCTTCCAACTAAGATACCACGCTCAGTGGCAAGTATCAATAAGAGGTTTTCACCCGAAATATTGTTTTTTCTTTGTTTGTGTGTTATTTTGTGTTGCTGCTGCCCTCCTCCCTTCAACTTTGGTGAGTGTTGGGAATATTTTCCCTTTCTTTTCCATGTAAATATTGCCTTGTGGCATTTCTTTCCTTTCATTGTTACCTATGTTGTATAAAACCATTAGAGCAAAAAACACATTAGGAAAATAACCCAAAACTCACAAATAATCAATAAAAAATTAAAAATGTAAACAATTTTTCTTTCTCTTTCTTTTCTGCTGTAAATTGTCCTCTCTCTTTTCTTTCTTTCCCCAAATGTCAATCAAAAGTATTCCGAATACATTTTGTGGCCTCAGGGCCACATCACTGTTATCTACAAGCTGACATGGATAAAATTATGGGGGTCATCAATCTGTGCGCAACTACCAAAGTTAGTTTACTCCCTAACTTTTCCAAATAATGACAGACAATATTAACACAATATCTTGCCTGTCCTAAAGCTATTCTTCTCACTTACGGTTAGAAAGTTAAACTCAAGAAAACTTAGTTAGGCCATGGCAACATTCAAGGAATGCACATACAAAAGATGCGGCAGCACCGAGAGGTGTGCTCTTTTAGTTGGTGTCCGATACCGTACCAACATTCAATTCCGCACACCTATAGGGTTTTAGCGACCTGAATCTCCCTTGGACTTCCTGCAACTCTGGACAGTCCTTCGTACAAAAATTTGAATTTCTTAATTTCACTCTTATCACTTTATGACTTGAAGAGCGTTTGTAACAATACTAGGTCACCTCTCATGTGAGCCACTCTTTTGATTCTCTTGTCATGCCTCTCCTTCCTTCTTTCTGCCTTTCGATGGAAATTCTCTTTCACCAACTTAATGCGCTCTGCATAGTTCACCCCCTCACTGCTCGGGAATTCAACAAACTGGTTGACTATTCGCGATGGTGGCTTCGCCGAAATATCAACTTATATGGCACAAGACCAGTCAAGTCTTGAGATAAGCAATTCAACACTTCTTCTGCCTTTTCCACTCGAGTGGCCCAGCTTTTGTGTTTGTCATGACAATATTTACAGAACCAACAACCAATCTCACGTATTGCCCGTTCCACTATGTTTCCATGCGGGTGGTAACATGACTACTTGAGTGCGGTTTTACCAATTTGCAGAATATATTCTTCTACTACCTTATTTGCAAGCACTTTAGCCGATGCCTCCTTTATTGGGTAAGGCTTCATGTGTTTAGAGAACACGTCCATCACTACCAATATTTGCATGACTCCACCTCTGGATGTGGGCAATGGTTCAAATACGTCCACCGCTACCAATTCCCTATCATCACCTGGCACAGTGCTCTTCATCTCCCCCATTCAAGCGATGTTGTCCACTTTAACCCTTTGACAGAGATCACAAGTGGACAACAGTCTCGTTATTCACCTGGGCGTATTATCAAAATAACAACTCTCTCGCATGGTTCAATGACACTTGCTAGGACCATGGTGTCCATAAGTACTGTGGTGCTGAATTATGAATAGTTCGACGTAAGCCTCCAGCAGCCACAACTTCCACTCCTCCTAAAGACCACATCTTTATGGACACAGTAAAACTTTTCTAGATTTATATTCAGGATCTTGTTAAGTTATCTTTCACCCATTTAAAAGTCGAATCAGTCTCTTGCAACATGGCCATGTTCTTTAAACATGAGACTACTTTCTCCTCTTGTGCAACACAGTGAATAAAATTAATAAAAACCCTGTCTTCTGTATAAATGGACTCAGTCTCTTGCTCCAGCCCTACAGGCAATCTTGACCAGCAGTCGGCCACCTCGTTATCACTTCCCGGCCGGTACTTGATCTCAAACTGAAACTTTTGGATTAGTAATGCCCATCACACTAGCCTCCCATGTATCAACTGACAACTCATGAGAAAGGTCAATGCCTTATGGACTGTCCACCATGGTCTTTCTCCCAAGGAAAATGTGGCGGAACTTCTGAATGCTCCATACTATCGCTAAGCATTCCTTCACACTGACTGAATAATGACATTCGTTTGGCCCCCAGCCCGTACCGTGAACTGTCCATCACTAAACAAACATCTTTATCCAAATCTGGGTGCGATAGCGTAATATTCTTAGCCAGGTCACGTTTTATCCTCTCCAAATTCTTCCCACACACCGGCGTCCATTCCCACGACTTCTTCTTCATCAGGTTACTTAAATGTTTGCTATTAAGCACCTGCCCTTCCACAAATTCCCGGTAATATCTGCACATTCCAAGAAAACTTTACAACTGAGTTTTGTCACGTGGTGATAGGAATTTCTCAATGGCCTCTAGCCTGGAAGGTTCCACCTTAACCCGGGGCGCACATTGAGCTGCATGGTGCAGTAGGGGCAACGCAGAGCAGGGCAGGGCAGCACAGACTGGCAGTTACTCGCACATATTAGAGCGCAGTTTCGTGCGGCAGTTTACAAAGCATTGTGTTGTGCGAAAAACCGACAATAAAGCGTAACCAAAAACATGTCGATGCAAAAACTCGATTTTTGATTTCTGAATCAGATTGGGATGCCGAGCTTGGAAAATTGTTATTACTTTAACAGAAGCTGAGTTAGATAAAACTATGCAAAAGTGAGTATATGAAAAGAAGAAACTCTCATCTGGCTTTTCCAGTGACAAGAGAATTCTCAAAAGATAATTTCCGGATGACTCGAGCAGAGATTCACGGCATAATGTAACCTGTTATTTTCTCGACAAAGCTCAAATATCTATTAGAACTGAAGAAAATCTCACTGTATTTTCATGGTTATTTATTTAATTATTTAGCGTTTGACGGTACATGACATTTATAAGAATGTTTCTCTCTTTTATTTCATATTATATTTTTAAGAAAACTATATAACATAACATAAACACACTAAACCAAAAAAGCAGTGTCAACAAATTAAGTGTTTCTCGGGGACACTATTGAATGATGTAGTACAAATAATAAGAAAACAAATAATGTGATAATAGCCTATATATATATCAAACTTTTTCGAAGTTTTATTAAAAATGAATTCAAAAAAAGAAAAGAAAAGTGATAATTGTAATTGGACAGTTGTATGATAAATAAATGCTGGATTTACTCGCCACTTGTTGGGCTCATTGTCCAAATCACTTGTTTAAATTTAATATTTATGTGTTTTTTATGACTGATATTGTGAATCGCTGGTTGGTTACGCACCAGATTAATCAATTTTTCTTATTCCATAGTTGAAAATGATTATAAGTCAAGCAAGATTACAAATGACGCAAGAAGTTTTACGGCAAAAACTGGCACGAGTGAGCTGTGTGGCACAGTTTCTGTGTAGTGAACACAATGCCGTGCAGGCCATGTGCGGCGCAGTACTGCACTGCCCTGCTCTGCATCTCAATACGCGCTGTTCCGTCCCAAAACATAGAGACACAGAAACTGTGCTGTGCTGCACTGCGTCGACTACGCGTCAATGTGCGCCCGGCCTAATACCTTCAGTTGTAATAAATAATGTGCCTCAGAAAAGGCAACTGTTTTTTTAGGAAGGCGTACTTATTCCTCTTCAGCATCATTCCCCCCCTCCTTAGGGCCAAGAGAACGTCCTTCAGAATTCGCCTATGTTCATCCAGTTTCTTGGAAGCAATAACCACATCATCCACTTACATCTGAACTTGATCCCGTTATTGTCTACCTAATACTTCGTCCAGTGCCCAAATGAATGTCACCACTGCATTGTTAAGTCCGAAAGGCAACACGCAAAATTGGTAACATTTGCCTTCAAACATAAACGCCGTATATTTCCGCAACTGCTTTGCCAGGCTCACTTGCCATTAGGAACAGGTTAGGTGCAGTGACGAGAGGTACCAGGCACCATGAAACTCCTGAACACCTCGTCAACTGGTAGAGGATGGTACCTCTCCGTAATCAGGATCTTGCTTAGGGTCCTCGCATCCAACACCAATCTCACCAATTGATCAGCCTTCTTAACCACTAATAGCTGATTCACATACTCGCTGTTTGACCTCTCAATGATTCCATGGGATTCTATCTTGTCTCGTTCTTCCTGCACCTTAGTCCCCGTGCAATGGGAACATTGTATGACTTGGCTGTAAATGGCACCCCTACTTTGACTTTTAATTCGCACTCATAGCCAACTATTTGCCCTGGAACAACGGAAAACACATCCGGAAATTCCTCTAAGATATCGTCCACTCCATCTTTTTCCTCTCTGGCAACCTTCGCTTGCATAGTTCCCCAGTTCTCGTCTGAACATTCACCACCATTCCCCATCTCCACCATGGCAGCCAGGTGTTCCTTCCAATGGCGCACTGTTTTCGCATCTCCCCATAATATCACCCTAATCATCTCATGCTCCTCAGCAGGAAGTATTGATATATTAATAGTATTGTTATAATGTGCTCACCCATTCACACTACTGGATGGGGTCCAACAAAGTGTTACAAACCATTCTTTCCACTCATACTTTCTTGCAGCACACCAGTTTACTTATTGCTCACTCGTAGGATGTTTCCTCCAATCGTGATCCAATGCCGTAGCTTGTTGGACGGTAAGGATCCGTGTTGGTTATACAGGAGTCCAACAATATCCAAAATGTCCTACATGTAGTTCTGTAATCCTTTCACGGCCCATCAAGAGTTCTTTATCAGAAAATCGGATCATTGTAGGTCCTACAAGTTGGCCTGTGAATGGGCCACTAGAGTGGTGGAAAGGTGGGTGGCACTCGCAGAGATGTCCAGTGGCATGTCTTGTGGTTGATGCTTGAATTAGATTCTGCAAAGTTTATAAAAGTTTTTTTTATGCTTGCGTAGTTATGTAAGTAATTTAATTCACTTGTGAAATTAACCCACTTATTTGTTGGCAAAAAATAAATCAATATGGCATCATTATAGGGAAATTGCTTATGAAAAAATGTGGAATTTGGGATGAAAATATACTTATTTTGATTTTAAGTTTATTTTGATAAAATATTAAAATCTAAATAATTATAAATTTCTGATGTGACAATTAAATTTTAGAATTCCTGTCTACCATACGCCGGGAAAAACTTAATTGTCACGATTATAAATTTATGTTTACACCTTTTCCAACCACCTGCCTATTGTGTCCTCCCCAGTCAATTTTATCATCAAATGTTATTTCAAGATATTCTAGACATCCTGTCCGGGTCATCCTGCAGCATTTTACAGTCTTCTCCCCTTTTGTTCATATTACATAAAATTGTCTTCTGCAAACAACCTAACTTCTGACTGCAAAACGTCTTTATCTGCGTATGTTAAGCACTGAACACCTGCAAAGATGGCCTCCATTACAACTCTAATTTCAATCCCCGACTCCCTGCTTATGAAATAAAATTGTTCAACAAACTTATGCCTACAATCGAATGCCAGCTTGTGGTCATGGTTATTTTTTCCTTCCCATGCACCACTCTTCATTTTTCCACCAACATCTTTCCATGCCTCTTCAACACTCTCTTTACACTCCTCCTGCTTTTCTGTGAATCCCATTTTAGCTCTTTTATAGTAATAATTATTGATGGCATTCTGCAGTAATTTCCAGTGTCAAATCTAGCAGCCCTTCTTTCCACCACCTCCAACTAACCTACTTGATACCCAAAATATTCAATCAGTGGTCTGAACAAAGTTAGGAAATCCAATTCCCTCACTTCTATGGTACATCAGCTCATCTGTCTCTCCAATATTGCAGTATTTTTAAAAACCTTTTCCAACTACCTGCCTATTTTGTCCTCCCTAGTTGATTTTATCATCAAATGTTATGCCAAGATATCTAGACATCCTGTCCAAGTTATCCTGCAGCTGTTTACAGTCTTCTCCCCTTTTGTTTCTATTGTCTTCTGCAAACAACATAACTTCTGACTGTAAACCATTAACACAAACATGCACTAGAATAATGAATACTGATGGTACCAATAAACTACCTTGTGACACTACCATTTTTTCTTCTTTTACTACTGCATTTGCTACCCTAACTCATTGCTTTCTTCTACACAGCGTATTAAATTTTCATCAACACCATTGGTTTTTACCTCATTTACCACCATTTGATGGCTCACTCTGTTAAATGCCCTTGAAAGATCTAGTACTACACAATCAGTTAATAATTTCTTCTCAATTCATCCAAAGTATCTTGCATATAACTCACTAACTGAGATTCACTTGAAAATCATTTCCTAAAGCCATGTTGTCAATTTAAAAAACACTTTCTTTCATCACAGACATTTCTAATGTGGTTGCCTGTAAATCTCTTTATTAATTTACGTACCACTGATGACAAATTGATTGGTCTGTGATTTTTTCCTCTTTTTGTCACTCCTTTGTGGATTGTTGCTACTGTCACAACTTTTCCAGTCCTCTGGTAAGCAACAAGTCTCCATAATCAGTCTGAATAACAATTCGAGACAGTACACAATGTCATATCCAGCAATCTTTAAGGAAACTGCATTAATATTACCTATACCAGCCCCTTTATGTCTCTTTAGCTTTCTTAGTTCCTTTATAATTTCCTCAAGAAAAGTTTCACATTTTTTTAATCGGGCTTATTTCTAATTGTACTGACAAGTTCATTCTCTAATTTACAACTTCCCATTCCTGAATCATAGTTCCTAATGGTTACATCAAACCTTTTGCTTAATATCTCTGCCTTTTTCAAATCCTCAGTAACTTCTTCTCCGTTCTTATCTCTAACTGTCTGAATACCTTCCTGCATAGTCAGTTTTCTAACATATACATAAAAATTAAATAACAAAGATCTAAGATGAAGGCTGCGATGAGTGAATAACATAAGTGACGAATAAAAACATATACAATATTTTGGTTTTACACCTTATTCATGTGATAGGTAACAAACCATTTGGTTCTGGAGGTGTGGGCACTCTGAAGTTTACCACATGACTAGCTCATATATGTATCACAGGCAGTGAAAAAATTAATATACGAGGGTCGTTCAATAAGTAATGCAACACATTTTTTTTCTCAGCCAATTTTGGTTGAAAAAAACCGAACATCTTTTGTGGAACATTTTCAAACATTCCCACTTCGTCTCGTATAGTTTCATTGACTTCCGACAGGTGACAGCGCTATACGGAGCTGTTAAAATGGTGTCTGTAACAGATGGGCGTTCCAAACAACGGGCAGTGATTGAGTTTCTTTTGGCAAAAAACCAGCGCATCTCAGATATTCATAGGCACTTGCAGAATGTCTACAGTGGTGTGGCAGTGGACATAAGCATGGTGAGTCGTTGGACAAAGCGTGCGTCATTATCGCCGCAAGGTCTAGCAGTACTGTCTGATCTCCCGCGTGCTGGCCGGCCGTGCACAGTTGTGACTCCTGCAATGTCGGAGCCTGCGAAGACTCTCATTCTAGACGATCAACGGATCACCATCAAACAACTCGGTGCACAACTTGACATCTCTCTTGGTAGTGCTGTCACAATTGTTCATCAGTTGGGATACTCAAAGGTTTGTTCCAGCTGGGTCCCTCGATGTCTAACTGAAGAGCAAAAAGAACAAAGGAGAACCATCTGTGCGGAACTGCTTGCTTGTCATGAGGCTGAGGGTGACAATTTCTTGTCAAACATTGTTACAGGCAATGAAACATGTGTTCATCACTTCGAACCCGAAACAAAATGGCAATCAATGGAGTGGCGCCACGCCCATTCCCCTACCAAGAAAAAGTTTAAAGCTATACCCTCAACCAGTAAAGTCATGACTACAGTCTTCTGGGACGCTGAAGGGGTTATTCTGGTCGATGTCCTTCCCCATTGTCAAACAATCAACTCTGAGGTGTATTGTGCTACTCTTCGAAAATTGAAGAAACGGCTTCACCTTCTTCATGACAACGCAAGACCTCACACAAGTCTGGCACCCGAGAGGAGCTCACAAAACTCAGTGGACTGTTCTTCCTCATCCACCCTACAGCCCCGATCTTACACCATCGGATTTCCATGTTTGGCCCAATGAAGGACGCAATCCGTGGGACACACTAAGTGGATGATGAAGAAGTTATTGATGCAGTATATGACATTGGCTCCAACATCAACCAGTGGAATGGTACCGTGCAGGCATACAGGCCTTCATTTCAAGGTGGCGTAAAGTTGTAGCATTGAATGGAGATTATGTTGGAAAATAGTGTTGTGTAACTAAAAGATTGGGAAATAACATGTTGTATTTGAATGCTGACTAAAACAACCCCTGTTTCAGAAAAAAAAGTGTTGCATTACTTATTGAACAACCCTCCTATATAACAAAAGGGTACAGACTGTTAAAGCAAACAATAAATAAATAAATTTGGAAGAAATTTATTAAAAATATTACTAGTTAAATGATAATCTTATATCTTTAAATGAGCAATTCTTATATATATTGAACATTAGGATAGGATAAAAAACCACCGCTTACCAAAGAAGGGGATTCCTGCAGCGTTGGTACATGAAAAAAACACTAACGCACAAAGAATAGAATTTTCGAGCATGCCTCTTCCTCAGTAGAAGTGAGATGGCTGCTCGCAAGCGGCCGGCAGCCAATATATTTATATTTCAGATCTCGGAAACGGTTATGACGATTTGGATGAAATTTGATATTTAGATAACGTTTTGACTTTTAAGATTACCCAAATACTTGTCTTCCCTACAAAAAATTGAGTTTACAAAATACGAACAATTTTTTCACTCGGTATCTCGAAAGCGGCACTAGGGCCATCTCGTATACAATTCAGGTACCAGGAAGCCTACAAATAGCTTCTCTTTGATTTCAAAGAATATTTAAACAAACAGGTCTTGTATACTGACTGACCCGTGGAAATATTAGCATTGCAAGTTTACTTGTAAAACATTTAAAAAGGAAGATAATTAAAAATTTATCATTGGTTTTGTCTGAGGTGATACTTTACAGAAACTTCTTTGAAAATAATATTACCGTTACCAGTTGTAAAGTAATCATCACTTCCTTTTTGACTGTAAAAAGTGGTTGTTAGTTTGTCATTAAATACTACCATGCAAGGCATTAGTGCTTAATGTTAGACGGGGAGTAAGTGAGATATATATAAAAAAATATATATTTTTATCATCAAGGATTAGTGTAGAATCCCCTGAATTACCACAAATCTGGAACCATTAATTAATCCCTGACTGGCATTAAGATTTCTATTTAACATAATGAAAGCATTTTTCTTTTTTAAGCAATTTATCAGGCAGTTTCGCAAATGGATCTAGCGATTTGGATGAAATTTCATACGTAGATAACATTTTGCTTTTCTAGTTTTTAACACGATTTAAAAAAAAATAGCAATTTTTGTATTTGGTTTATCGAAAATGGGTCTAACCTCATTACGTAGAAGGTTCAGGTACCAGTAAGCCTACTGATGTTACTTAAGCTTCTCTTTGGTTAAATGTGCACCTCAAAATGCCTAGGAAGCCTTTAAGCCTTTTACTTTAATCAAACTTTACTCAAAATCTTGGATATTGAACAGAAATCGAAAGATGCTGAGTGAAGATCGTTCACCCAGGTACTATTAGTAATAATGAGTGATAGGTCCAAAGGTACAATTTTGTCAGTGATTAAGGCCAGGTGGGTGTCTTGAAATCCAGGATATTTTGGTATACAAGTTTCTGTCTCTGAAGTGACAGTGGTTTCGGTGAGAAATCTGATTGCTCTTACAGTGAAGCAGTCATTGAGTTTGCTGTGGTAAATTGCTTGTTCTGGTATTGGAAGGTATAAGTTGTGGGTGTGGACTGTTTTTTAGTGGCCATAGACATAGAAATTGTTAGATACATCATTCAGTGATCCCCCTGCACCAATAATATTCTTCTAAACCCTATCTTCACTTCCTTCTTTGTTGCTTTGTTTTTTGTTTTTTCAAGTGTTCTTTACTGTCTTGGTGTCTCTTAACTCTGTTGATTCTTTTCTTGCCAGCGTCTTCAGCCAACTATCTTCCCTAATATAACATGTAGGTTCCATACTGTTGTTTATTTTGGTATTAACATTTCTTCTTCCATTCTTATTACCTCCTTGAACTGTTCCCATTTCAACTTCTCTATACTTGTGTATTCCTTTCATATACTGAACCTTTTCCTGAAATATCTCTTCATTCCTGAAATATGTGCTTTTTATTATTATTACTTTACCGTGTAGCCCACTAAGGAGCGTGTGGAACCATTAATTTGCTTATTCTTCTTGCTGTTCTTCTTATCTTCCCAAAACCACCTCATCCTTTCGCTGTGGGCTTCATGTCTCTCTTGTGTCCAAGCATTTCTGAGTTTTAGATTTTTTGCTGTTAGGATCTTGGGGGCACATTTATGTGAAGTAATTAATTGTCTTTATGTGCTGCGTGTAGATGTCAGTGGGTCCAGGCTGACTTCTGTGAGGTTCTTCTGGGTTTCTATAAGCAAGTGTGCTTTGGTTTGTCGGAGTCCGTTGACGATGTGGAAAATTTTCTTGGTCAGTCGTGAGTCATCCATTCGTGCTATATGTCTGTAGAATTTCATGTGTCTTTTCCATGCAAGTGGGGTGAATCGTTCGGTCGATGAACACAGTTCTTCTGAGCTTTGCACATACAGATGCCATCTTGGATCTTGAGACTGAATATTTTTCTCAGTATCTGTCTTTCTATTTTTTCAATTCTTGGAACATTTACAATTAATGGTGATGTCTCCATCGCGTATAGTGCTCCTGGGAGAATGACGGTGTGGTAGTGATGGAGTTTGGTTTTGGTGGAAAGTGATTTCTTATTGTAAGTATTACAAGTAATTGCAATTTTTCAACGCGGGTTCTGTGGGCTTCTTTCTCATTTCCAGTATTCCCAATAATTTCTCCTAAGTACTTAAAGTGTTTAACTTGTTTGATAGTGCCTATTTGCTCATGAGTGGCTTCAGGTTTGTGCTTTTTCAGTCCATATATTGTGTTTTCTCATAAGAGATTTGGAAGCTGGTTTTGATGGCTGTCTGGTGAAGCTTCTCAACAGCATGTTTGGCTTCCTAAACAATTCATGTAATTACTTTTAGATAATCCGCAAAAGCAGGGCATTTTATGTCGATTCGTTTACCCTTTGTTTCCAAATATTTTCCAGGTATTTATTTTTTTCCATATTGTAAGCTACTTTAGAATTTCGAAAATTTCTTAACTATGTTTGTTTACAGTTTAATGGGTATAGGTGAACCACACGATACTGCAGCCTTAGAGCCATTTATGCAACTAAGTTAAGTAATAATAATGTAAACTTAACAGTTAATTCAGTTATAAAATCAACTTTTAAATAATAAATTCAAGTTCTAAATGTATCTAAACAGCTGTAACAGGATACAACATAACATCAACAGATGCAATATATGATAACGATATAATTTCATTAAAATCAATATTTTTACTAACTTTTTGAGATATTCAGGTAAATAAACAGTCAAAAGATAATAAATTTGGTAGCAAGGAAGTCATACTAAAAAGTTTAAAGATGTTAAATGCTAAAAAGCCGGTATAGAAATTTATTACGCAAATATACACTCTAAAATTCGGAAAAAATGATGTTAGAAAAGATACAGGAAGTCAACTGGTGGCAAGTGAGGAACTTAATTTTTGCTGAAACAACATATTAAAATTTAGGAAAGTTCAGTACAGTTTTAAGGTCATTTTTCAAATATTATATGTTAAAACCGGACATGTGCAGATATGAAAATTAATTATTTCGAGCAATACATGAAAATTCAGGGGGAAGAAAACATTTTCAGAGTATACTATAGTTTATTTGAAACATGGTTTAGGAAGTCTTTTTAAGAGACATGTAGTATTTTTGGTCGAAATTAAACAAAGTAGCGATATTTTTAATATGGCTGACTTCCTAATTTCATCAGACAGCAGGATGTCCATTTCAAAAATTAATTACAAATCAGCAAAAGCAGGTAGAGACTCTAAAAGAGCACTGTAGGCATTTGAGAACATGTAGAATGTTTTAAAGTTATCATGAAATTATTAGCGGGATCGATTACATCAAAATTCACTTTTTATCTAAAAGAGCAAATAGGTCATGTTTAGTATCAAATAAAAGAGAGTTAAATTAGAAGCTGAAAAAACGTTGTTTGAACCCAGAGGCTTTAAAATTATAAAATTTATTAACAAATTTTAGAATCATGCAAAATGATTTTTTATGGCGAAACGGTTATAGATACAGAAAATTTCATAAGGATAAAAATTTCTAGTTACCTCAAGCTCTAGCTACTGGTAAAGTATCACGAAAATAGGAATAGTGAGAGCTAAGATAGGAAGAACTGTTTTGCAGATCACTGTATGAATATATAGGTTTCATGCCAGTTGGGCTTTGATCGTACAGTGATATTTGGCGAAAACAGGGGTTCTATATATATGAATAGCGAGCGCTTCCATCGCCTTTTGCATGATGACCATTGGAGCGGTAACGTTGTTGGGCTGTGTAGCGCTTTGTGCTTGAGAGCAGGAAGTGTGGTGTAGCTAGACATGTGCGATAGACGGCCATGGTAGAATTTCAGTAGAGCAGTTTCGGTTTAGTACTATGTGACTTTCAAATTTACACAACGGGGTTTGGTCTGGTCTGATCGCGTTTCACTACTTCCTATCTAAGAACTTGGTGAAGATTTCCGATAGCCATTGATTGTTTGGACTTGTAATATTTTTCTGAGAATATAGTGCAACTTTGAATTTGAACTTACTAGCAGTGACTTTTCATTAGGATATGAACCTCACCTTTCCTAACTTAGGGTTTAATCAAGCTAGGTGGTGACCAATCAATAATCCAATAGCTTATATGTAACACAGTTGGAGATAAAATGAAAAACTGATAACCCCAGTAAACAGTTTAGTCCCTTACATGGGATTGAAGTTGATAGCGAAGTGTTTATTCCAACTGTGGTAATCATTTTTTTGTTACAATATGCTAATGATCTAGTCTAGTACCAGGTTGAACTGGGGTGGTGATAACCCATCCCCTTGTCTTACACCAGTTTTAATTTCAAATGATTCAGAGATTTCGCCCATAAATTTCGTTTTTGAAATGTGTTCTTTTTTATAACTATACTTATCATCATCTTAAGTTTTGGTCTCTGATTTAATGAACTCTCTAATATCTATCGGAACTGCTTTATGATCATGCATTCCTTCAGTTACTTGAGATCCCACAAGAATATCATCAGTCTTTATTAGGAATGTATCATCATGTTGAGTACCCTTGTGCTTTGTTCTACCACTGATGTGAAACCTCCTTCTCCTACTAAATTATTTCCAAATTTCCTTTCCCTATATTAGTAATTTAATACTAAGAAGCACCTATTCGAGTGCCAATTTTCCTTTACACACATTTCCCCACTTTCTTGTACCTGCTATTTTTCGGTTCTAACAATGTTAATTTTAAATTCTTTCAGCATTATTTATCATTTCCCTTAGTAATTTATTCCGATCAATGATCCCCTTACCTACGAAAGAAAATGTTCCCTATGCCTGAAATCAAATGCCAGCCATGGTTATCTTTTCCCTTCCATGCACTTCTGTTGATTCTTTCACCAATATCTTTCCACATCTCATGATCACTATACACCTTGCACACTCCGACAACTCTCTTCACCCCCTTTCTGTCTTCCATTGAATCCGATTTCAGCTCCTTTATCACATCAGTTACTGATATTTTCGTAATACATCATTGGCTGTGGCTAATTTTATATTATAACTTCAATAATGCTTGCAAAAATGCAAGTGTACCGAACTTTCTTAATACAGCAAGGCTTTTTTAATTTTTTATTGCACTTGTTAATCATTCACACTACTGTTTTTATTGTTCTTTTTTTTTTCTCTTCCATACATAAAATGCCCCTTTTATCTTGTTGTAATAAGTTGTTCAATATATTTCTTAATCTGCTCCTCTTTCTTCAGTTCTGTTGCATAACTAACTCTAGTGATAGCAACCATAATGTCTCCTTCACTAAAATCAGTATTGCCAATATTAATCCGATTTTCTCATGATCATCACATAAACTGGTATATGCTTCACATTGATTTTTAGTACAAATAATTAAAATTCTTTTAACCAAAACAAAACAGAACAGATGCAAGTTGCTTAGAATAGTTACAATTAATTTTGGTGTAAGAATGTAAGTAGTGATGTTGAAGGAATTTCTCTAACTATATTGTTCTGTTTCAACTATATTGAAACTTGTTTCAGATTGGTAAATGATTTGGATATGGCTTGCTTTACATTCTCAAAATTTGGAAAGAATTTTATTAAATCACAAAAGTTAAGCCCTGACAGTTTTATTCAGATGGCAATTCAATTTGCGTTTTATAGGTATGTGGTACTTCTTATATTATATAGTTAATTTTATAGTTGATTTTTTTTGGCATTGATGATGGAGCAGGAATTAGAGCTAAAAGTAATTATAAATTGGAACAAAACGAGTAAACATGTTATCAAAACTAAAGACAATATAGAGGAAATGAAATGAATGTAAATACACAATATTTTAGTGATTCCTTAGTTGTGTAAGAGAGTGAATGTGATCTAGCAGTCAGTTTCAAACAAGATGTTGTAGCATAATGAATCCTAAAGAAAAATAAAATGAGCTATAGGTTAATCTGAGAAGAGTTCGTTTTCATGGGAACTACAGAGTAACAAAAAACTGTACAAGTGAGGTATAACCTTAGTGTGCATGAGTCGATGCTAGTCAGACAGTTACTGCTAACAGAGGACCTTATATCTGTGGATACCTAACTTTTGAATGCAACTTGAATAAATGACAAATATAATATGAAATTTATTATTATTCAAATATAAAAGATTAAGTTAACAAATTTGGAGATTCAAGTTCTAAACAAATTAAAATGTGACTTGAATCCCTGGCAACCAAAAACATAAAGCTATAAAGAAATATGAAGTCCGACAGTAATAAAATACAACAATGTGTGATATTCCTAGATTTTCTTTCTCAGCCCTTACTACGCCAATTGTAATTTTAAGTCAATTTGAACATGATTGTTATTCTAGAAGTAATAACCTGAACACTCGGGATTGATAATATCTTGCTGTGGCTTTCTGGAGCTGAAATCTCAGGTATCAATAAATCAAAGTGGTTCCACTCAGAAAATCGAGAACATATTTTTATTGACCTCGGAAGTCTTTCTTTACAATTGTGACAATTCTGTTGCAGTGTGAAATATTGAAATGTAGTTTTCATTCTCTCTTTACGGGTCACCCAAAATATTGAACGTTTATTGACATCCCTCGCTTTCTTTAAATATTGTTGCAGCCCTCCTGCCTTTTAATAAATCATTGAATTTTTTGACATAAGAAACGTAATTTAGCATGAAGTTGTGCATTAAATATTTGAACACAGATTCAATGATAGTTTGTTCAGCAGAGAAGTTTTCCAAATTGCTTAGTCAAAAACTTAATTTGGAATCTATGTAATAATTTATATTTTCATTTGACCTAGCTTTATACTATTCCATTTCTTCATTCATTATTTCTGCTTTTCTAAAAAAAAAAAAAAAAAAATAGGCTCCACATCAATACATTGGAACCTACAAAAATTGTTCTATCGGTATGAAATTTGGTACACACATTCCTGAGGCGATAATATTTGATTTAAAGTGTATAACATAAGCTACAAATGTGTAGGAATGAAGAAAAATCACTCGAAATGTGGGTAGATGCATACATGTTATTACGCAAGAAATACATGTTGATAGCTGTTGAAATTTATTCCATGTGTTTCTTAGTCTTCATTATTGAATAAAAACTGCTTTCCACGTGCAAATTGCAGATATGTAATAAGTAGAAAATCATGTAACATTTACGATTTTTCTGTGCGGGCTGACATATTGTTTTTCAGGGCTAAGATATATAGCATGGAAGCTTAACTTACAGGGGAAAACATGGTGTCTACTGTAACAAATGTTTTACACAGAGCATTTAACCCCACAGGTGCCTGGTACGCAATTGCTAGGCACGGGTTTGGCGAACCCGCGGTGCCCGAGCTGGAAACTTGTGAGCGCCGCAAGTTTCCCACACCGTAAACTCCTACCATGCTTCAACGACCACCGTAGGGCGTGGCGGTGGAACGTTGTGTGCCTAGGAGAACGGGTATCTTGGTTTCATCACCCTGATCGCGAGGACGGTACAATCCTCTATAAAAAAATCTCAACCTCCAGGTCAGCCACGTGCCGAGGAGGTGCATGGGTGAGAGTCAGATCACTCGCTAACGTGCAACCTCAGGGGCACCTGCGCACCCCTGTTCCATAAGCATTTCCTCATAAACTGGCTTTCACTCGTGGGACCAAAATTCCATCTCACAAGCAAACCAAAAATCCCTGTGGTCTGGGTGTGCCGCAGGTTAATAAAAATACACCCAGTTCAAACAAGCGGGCGAGGGTCGACAGCCCTCCTCCGGAACAAGACAACAGTAAGGCCTCTTTTCCACTACGCGGCTAGCTGCGGGCGGCTGGCCACGCGCGATTTTTATTTATTCAGTTATGGCATTGACCATACCCATTGACGCGACCGCGACTTGGCAGTCGTCGCGACTGCAAAAGAACACACGACTCGAGCAGCCGCGCGCGACTCAATAGCAATGTAAACCTACTGCGCCATTCACACTGCGCGACTAACCGCGCGCGACTGACCGCCTTTCACGCACAAAATTACGCAAAATACACGTAGCTTAAGCTATCTATAGAAAAATCTATGTATGCGTTTAAAGCTCTGTGAAATATGCGCCATTTAAAAAGAGATGAAATGGGATTAATTGCAAGACAGGATGAAGGTGAAGAGAGTCATGGGTGTACAACTCGTATATTGGTGAGGAGACGTGGAAATTTATTGCTGTAAGAATGAAAAGTAGTGCATGGAAGGGAAAAGATGACCATGAACACAAGCTGGGACTCGGTTTCAGGCACAAGGGTGTGGGAAGATTCTCTTCTTTAGGTAAGGGTGTCAGGGATTGGAATAAGTTACCAAGAGAAATGATGAATAATTTACCAAAAAGTTGAAAGAATATAAAGTTAAAATATGTAGAGTGCGAATTTAGGTGGATGCAGGAAGAGGGGAAATTGCCATCGGAGCGTGGGCTCTATTACAATTTAATTTAATTAATTATACCAAATTTATCGCCTTACCTGTGGTGAAAAACTCTTTTTTGCTGTCAAAGTTCGCCCTCTTTACGGACGCAAAACTTTATCAGTTAGTTAGAAAGGATCATCACCGACGAAAACATAACGTATCGGTGTGTTCTTTTTATAATATATATTATATCGAAATATAAATGCGACACTGCATTTTCCGTAAGCTCTGACATCAATGCAAAAAACAAAGGAAGTGTCCAAATCTATATTTTCGTTTTCTTTTTGTTAACATCATTTATTTCTTCGACATCCATATTGAAAATGAGCTGGTTTGTGGAATACAGCCGCGCGCGCAGTCGCTACAACAGTCGCTACAAAACTAGACGCTCGCGACTGCGGTCGCCCGCGACTAGCCGCGCAGTGGAAAAGCAGCCTAACAGCAAGGGTTGTCTTATAGACGACGCCTTTGTGATCATGGCAAGAACGGAGGGATCCTTTGAAAAGGTCTCTCCATTCTGTATACATAAAGGATTGAAAGGAATAGCGGGAAGCTTGAAGAGTGTGAAAAAGCTGAGGAATGGGACACTGCTTCTGGAAACATTTAACCACAAGCAGGCTGTTTTACTCCTTAAGTGTGAGAAGCTCGGGAAGTTCGCAGTGAAATGCGAACTCCAAAAAACTCTAAACTCCAGCAAAGGAGTGATCACTTGCAGAGATCTAATAGATATAGAGTCCGAGGAACTCCTTAAGGAGTGGAGATGAGAAAATGTGGTCGAGGTTAGGCAGATCAAAAGAAGGGTTAGCGGCAGTCTTGAGAAGACAGCCACCTTCGTCCTGACGTTCGACACTCCGATGTTGCCGAAGTCCATAAAAGCTGGATACCTACATCTGAATGTTCGCCCGTATGTTCCAGACCCGATGCGCTGCTTTAAGTACCAGCAGTTCTGGCATACGTCGGCGAACTGTAAAGGCAACCCCACCTGTGAGAAATACGCAAAAGCCGCACATGAGTCTGGTATTGGTTGCACCTTCCCACAGGTGTGCATCAACTGCTCCGGGTCACATCCAGCCTGGAGCAGGTAGTGTCGAGTGTACCTGGAAGAAAAGAAGGTACAGGAGTTGAAGACTAAGGAAAGAATATCCTATGGGGAGGTGATGAAACGGTTTAAGGTGCTGGTGCCACCGGTCTTCGCCACAAGTTTCGCCAAAACGTTATCAACTCCCATCAGAAAGGAGAGTGTTGCTACACAGACATCCGTTGCTGACACGGGCAGGAACACAACGTGCTCGTGGCAGTATAAGTGTGCTGCAGAACCCTTTAATGTCCTAACACTGAGGACCGCGGACGTCGGCAGCCGCACTCTTGCAACCCCGACCACTAGAACAGTTCTGAAGCTCCACCAACAGATGCAACGCCATCCGCTACCACAGCTGCAGCCGTGGCTCCTTCTGCCACAGTAGAAGTCATAGGAAAATCAGGACAAGCAGTAATGGCAACGCCATCAGCTAGTGACGGATGGAAAATTGTGCAGAAAGTTCGGGGTCCGATGTTTAAACACACAAACCCCGTGATGATTGTGAAGTCTCCTCCCTCTTCTTCCCCCAGATCTCCATCTGGCAGGGAGAAGAAGGGAAACAGGCCTCGGCGGAAGATAAGTCCGCAAGACTCCAAGGCCTTAGAACAAGAGTCGTCTTCAGACCCTGGAGACGACATAATGCTGGTGGATGAACCTGGTCCCGTTCCTCAGCAGTCACCATCGGATGACCCACCCGAACCGGGGTGGGTGAAGTTAAATAGGTAAGATGGTTCCCATACTTCAGTGGAACGTCAACCGTTTTCAGGCTCACAAAGAGGAAGTCCTACTCTTAGCATAAACCCTTGTGTCTCTGCTTACAAGTGACACACTTTAACCCTACACATGATCCAGTGCTAAGAGGATATGACATACACAGGAAGGACGATACCGAGGGTGATCGAGCGAAGGGTGGAGTGGCGGTGTTTGTTCGAAACACTGTCCACTATGAACCTATTGCTCTCATCTCTGAGCTACAAGCAGTGGCAGTGAGGATTCATGGTTCCATTAAATTGACCATATGCTCTATTTATCTACCACCTAACGCACCCGTCAGTTATGATGACCTGTTCAACATCTTGCGGCAGCTAACTCGGCCATTCCTTCTCTTAAGAGATTTCAACACTCATAGTACGTTGTGGGGTTCAAACGCCGATTTCCCCAGAGGCCGAGTGGTTGGTAGATTAATAGAGCAAGAGGAAATACGCATCCTCAATACTGGTGAAATGACCCACTTCACCACTGCTTCTGGATCGTCCTCTGTCATTGACCTTTCATTGTGCTGCCCCTCAATCGCGGACTCCGTGCGTTGGGAAGTGGATCGTGACCTTCATGGAAGCGACCACTTTCTAATATGGATGCACGTAGAGTTTGAACGTGGAGGAGGCAATAACCGACGCAAATGGAACGTCAGCAAAGCCGATTGGCAACTCTACCGCCGCTCCATTACTCTTAAAGAGTATAACAATGTTGAGGAGAGGGTGAATCACTTTACCGAAGTGATTCACCAGGCTGCTGACGTTTCCATACCGAAAAGCTCCGGAACGCTGCGAAGGACGCTAAATCCCCTGGTGGAACAACGAATGTCATTCTGTTAATCAGGGTCGTAGACGGGCGTTGCGTCGATTTAGGTTGCAGCCAACTTCCGACAACCTGGCAGCGTTCCGCATTGCAAGAGCAAAGGCGCGTCCTGTTATTAAGGAGAGCAAGAAAATGTTATGGCAGGCCTTTGTGAGCACAACCAATCTTTCCACATTATCCAAAGTATGGGAGTCCATCCGCCATATATCCGGAAGGTACTCCCGCCCACCAGTATCTGGATTAGTGGATCAAGGACGTGTAGTTACCGACGAACGAATCATAGCCCTGCTGATGGCGGAGAATTTCAATGCCATCACTTCGTCTGCCACCTTGGACCTACAGGTCCAGCAGCGAAGGACTGCTGCCGAGAGGCGCACGCTGTGGTTTGATTCGTCGGACACAGAGGCGTATGATAGCCCATTTTCATTCTGGGAGCTGGAGCCGGCTCTAAACAGCGCCAATGACACCACTCCAGGACCTGTTTTGTTCCAGTGCCAGATGCTGAGGCATTTTAGTAATGATGCTAAGGAGTACCTTTTAGATATTTTTAATCGGATTTGGACCGGAGGACACTTCCCTGACTCGTGGAAAGAAGAAACTCTAATTCCTATTTTAAAACCTGGAAAAGATAAATTGTTGCCAGGTAGCTATCGTAGTGTTGCCCTAACAAGCTGCGTTGGGAAGACACTGGAGAGGATGGTCAATCACCGCCTCATCTGGTGTCTTGAATCCTTTAATCTGTTGAGCCGCTTCCAGTGTGGATTCAGGAAGTTCCGTTCCACCTTGGACAACCTGATCCTGCTGGAGGTGGCAATACAGGATGCTATTGTATGCAGCCAACACCTTGTGGGTGTTTTTTTTTTCAATATTGAAAAGGCCTACGATATTAACTGGCAGCATGTTATTTTAAAACAGTTACACGAATGGGGTTTTAGGGGTAACCTGCCCCGTTTTTTTAAATCATTTTTATCTGGTCGTTGCTTCCGGTACCGAGTCGGTACCGTAGTAAAGTGTCTGATCTTTTTACGCAGAAATACGGTGTTCCTCAAGGGTCTGTTTTAAGTGTGACCCTATTTGCCATCACTATTAATAGCATTTCAGTCGTAATAAGGAGTCCCATACGGTACTTCTTATATGTGGATGACTTTTTAATTTTTATTCCATCGTCCAGCCTGAGAAGCGCTGAGTGGTAACTGCAACTCGCGCTGAATGGTCAGTGCACACCGGCTTTAGTTTCTCTGCTGAGAAAACTCGGTGTGTACTTTTTACTCATAGCAGAAGACTTTTAGCAGAGCCCCACCTTACCTTGAGGAACACTGTTTTATGTTTTATTGATGCTATTCGCTTTCTGGGCCTCATTTTAGACAAAAGGCTCAGTTGGTTGCCACATCTCAAAGACATGAAAGCCAGAGCCCTGAAAATTTTAAATGTTCTAAAATGTCTGTGTGGCAGGTCGTGGGGTGCCGACGGCTTCTGCCTGTTACAGTTTTATAGAGCCTTTGTACAGTCGCGTCTCGAATATGGTTGCATTGTATACGGTTCAGCAGGGGACAGTTATCTCCGGATACTGGATAGTGTCCACCATGCAGGGATCTGGCTCACCACTGGTGCCTACCGCACCAGCCCAATACCCAGTATATGTGCTGAGTCTGGCAAGCCACCGTTTTCCATTTGCCGGCATCTCCTCATGGTGCGACACTGTATGCATATTCCCACAACATCTCGCAGTCCCGTGTACGACATAGTAATGAACCCAAATTGCAAACGGCCTTATGCCAATCGACATAGCTACCGTTTAGCTACTGTACAAAGGCTATTTTAGACAAATATGGGATTGGATCAGCCTGTTTTTACCACCAGGGTTGGAGTAAATTCTTCTCCCTGGCTTTTAAGGAGGCGCAGAACGATTTTAGAACTGTCAAGGTTCAACAAGGTGTCTACCGCTGACAGTGTTTTTACCAGAGTTTTTACTGATATTTTAAACCAGCATCAGTATTTTACCCCGGTATATACGGATGGGTCTAAGCAGGCTAACGGAGTTGGCTGCTTCGTAGTGTTCCCTCGAGCGACTTACAAATATAAGCTGGATAACAGGTGCAGCGTTTATACTGCCGAGTGTTATGCCCTGTTAAAGTCGCTCTAGTATATGAAAACAACTCGTAATACGAATTTTATCATATGCTGTGATTCCCTTAACTGTATCCAGGCGTTAGTAAACATGTACCCAGCAGACAAATTGGTCCAGGAAATACAGGACGCCCTCCTTTCTTTACAAACCCATGGAAAGGATGTTTTATTCTGCTGGGTCCCAGGCCATGTGCGAATCAGAGGGAAAGAGGCAGCCGATGAAGCTGCCAGGTTAGCCTGTGACAAAGTCAGAATCGTCTTCGCTCCTGTCCCGAAGTCAGACCTTGCCTCGGTGGCAGAAAGAAACGTCTTTGGTGTGTGGCAGTGGCTGGGAGTCGAGCATAATAAGCTCCGGCTCGTCAAACCAACCGTTCAGCCGTGGAGCAGCTCCTTCCAGCGGGCGAGAAGGGATGAGGTTCTCCTTACTCGCCTCCGTATAGGGCACTCTCCTCTGACGCATAGCTTTCTATTCTGCTGGGAGGACCCACCGGAATGTGATGCCTATGGTCTACCTAGGACGGTCTGCCACATTTTATCTGATTGTATTTTATTTTTAGACTTAAGGGCAGACGTTGGCTTAAACAATGACAGTGACAACGTGACAAAGATTTTAAAGGTTTGTGTATGGGTCAATCTCGTCACAAAAAATTTGGGCGCATCAGCCTAGGTTTTAAGTTGGGTTGATGGCCATTTACAACTATCAACCCAAGAACCGTTTGTATGTGTGAGATTATATCTGGCTGGCCCTTTTACAGCCAGCCAGTTATTTCACTGTTTTAATCCGGTTGGCCTTCTTACAGCCAACCAGTTAATGTTTGTATTTCTATTTTTTATGGCCAATCTACAGCCATAGTTTCAGTTTTATATATTATCTTGCTGCCTGTGTGGCCGGCCCCTTTACAGTCGACCATGCAGACGGTATTTCAGTCCGTATTTTATTTTATCCTGCTGTCTGTGTGGCTGACCCCTCTACAGTTGGCCCCACGGACGGCAATAGAGCTTTATGCCATGTTGTCACTTTGGGTATTGGTTAGGGCACTAATAACCTCGACGTTGACGTGCCCTAAAGCCCTAACAACAACGACAACAACAACAGAGCATTTAAGTTGGTTTAATTTTTTGTTAATAGCAGTTGTGGTTAGGTTGAAATGCAGCCTGGACTAGGAATTAAGAGTAAGAAACATACAGAATAAATGTTGACAAGTAATAACGTGTATTTCTTGCATAATGACTATCTACCCACATTTGAAGTGATTTTACCTTATTTCCACACATTCCAAGCTTACGTTATACACTTTTAATCTAAGGAACGTGTGTACCAAATTTCAGACCGATAGAACAATTTTTGGAAGTTCCGACGTATTGACGTGTTACCAAAAATTAATTTTGTGCTTCATTTAATCATGTTTGTTTCTTTTATGAAGACTCCACAATCAGCCAGGAGCACATTATGAATCTGCTTCAACTCGAAAATTTATTAATGGTCGAACAGAAACCATTCGATCTTGCTCTATTGAATCAGTAGAGTTTGCCAAAACCATGTTGGATAAATCAAAATCAAATGATGAGAAAGTAAAAGCCTTACACACTGCAATTAAAAGTCACAAGGATTACGCGCTACAGGTTAGTGCAATATGACAGTCATTTATTGTAAAGTTTTTTGTAAATACACATTTCCATATAGAAGTCCTTGATTATTTGCATGAAATTTCATTTTTAAATTTTAATAGTTGTTGTTAGTATTTGTTTATTTTTGTAAAATGGTAATGACAAGAATGAAAAGAAAAATGCTTTAAGGCTGCATTGATTACTTAAAAATAATTATTTTATATTTCCCTTATTTTTTGAAATCTGGTAATTTCTAACATGTTGATAAATGGAGTTTTTATGAGATTGTTGCCATGATTAATTTTTAAAAATAGTATAGAGAATGAACTATTATTTTATACAATTTTTGGATGATGATGTAGGACATTAGGTGACGTTGAGGTTAGGTGTAATTAGGTAAAAGCCTGAAATCATCTTGGGATGAGAATATTTTCAATCATTATCATTGGGGACCATCTCCAGTTTCCTGGGTGTGGTTTACGAGCCTTCCTGTGTTTCTGTCTTGGTTATTATAGACAATTGTCTTCCACTGTCTTCTATTCAGAAAAGTTTCTCTGTCCATAATATATTCCTAGTTCTAACCTCTTCTCTCCATGTCTTCCTTCAGTTGGTCTGTCCATCTTCTTCTTGGTCTTCCCACTGATCTTTTGCCCACTACCCTTTTTTTCAAATACGTTTTTGGTAGTCTTGTACTATTCATTCTCTTGCCATGCTCAAACCACTTAAATCTTGATGACCCAAGTGTCTCTTCCATGGATTCCCTTAACTCTAGATTTGATCTAATCTCATCATTCTTTATATGGTCAAGTCTAGTTTTTTGGTGGGCCGTTCCAAGAAACTTTGTTTCACAGGCTTGGATCTTGCTCTGGTCCTTTGATATTAGTGTTAATGTTTCCAAAGTATATGTGGGAATAGGAATGAGATATGATTTGTACAAGACAATTTTTGTTCTTCTGGGAACCTTCACGTCCCAAATAAACTCCGCATGGTACTGTAGAAGTTGGCTCCTTTGGTTACTCGATTCATTATTTCTAACTCACTTTTACTGTTACTAGCAATTATGATCCCCAGGTAGTTAAAAAGGTCAACAACTTCAACTTGTTGGTCTTGTAATTTTATATGACAGTGTGTATATTTTAAGTATATGGCTGAATTTTTTTTCATCTTGAATATTTTAGTATCAGGAACTGTTTTTATGCATAAAATCCGTATCATGCGAGAGATAAGGTCAATTTTACTGCGTGATTATATCTGAATGCTCATGGTGGAGTCATCAGAATGGATAGAAACATTCTACGATCAGAGCTTGGTATATTAGAAGTCTGAATAGGACAGGTATATTAGAATACTTAAAAATGAAGATGGGACGACTTAAATTAGATGTCATTGGGGTTAGTGGGATTAAATGGAAGAATGCACAAGATTTCTGGCCTGGGGAACACACAATAATTATCACAAATGCTATTATCTTGGTTCTCCGGGTGGAGCCGCGTCGATTTATTAAAACCTAACGTTTCTGCCATCGTGCTGTGGCCTTCTTCAGATGACTGCTTTGTCAGTCGCTAATATTGGCTTATATAGTAGCAAGAAGCTAGCGCGTGCGCGCTAATCGTCCACGATGATGTCACCGTGCCCAGTGTAGGCGGTAGGATAGGGTCATTCGTCTTTGGTTTTCCTGAGTAGATATGACCAAATATGGTCAAGTTGCAAACCACTGTCAGCATTCATATTGTTTGGCCGTTTTTGTATTTCTAATGCTTCTCTTACCTGCCCAGGCCACCATCTGCTCTCAATGGCTATAACGCTAGTCTTATCAAATAAAATTGAGTGGCCACTATTGGCTGAATGTAGAACTACAGTGGAATTCCGTGCATCGTTATTTTTCAAATGTCTGATGTGGTCATTGAGCCTCTCCGTAACGGTGCGTCCTATATACCTTGCTGCAACTACAAGGAAGTTCATATACCCCTGGTGTGTCCAAATGTTCTCTCTTGTCCTTAACGCTGGTCAGGATGCTGTACAATTTCCTAGGAGCCTTGTATATGGGACAGATGTGTGTGTTTTTTTTTTTTTTTTTAGCAGCCTACCAATCTTATCCATCACTCCTTGAATGTATGGCAGGATGGTCGCTGCCTTGTCAGGTGGTTTGTTGTTCTCCGCTTATGATGCTACATTGCGAGATGAAGTGGAGCAGTCAAGGCATGCCAGAGCTTCATTACAAGCAGTTACGCTATAGCCATTGGCTAGAAATGTCTCTTTTCAGTGGCCATACTCACTTCGTCACATACCATGGATGCGCAGAGAGTTAATGGACTGAGCGTAGTGCTGCAACGGTTAGCATTCTGGCCTCGCATTCGGGAGGACGCCGGTACGAATCCCCGTCCGGGCATCCAGATTTGGGTTTTCCATGGTTCCCCAAATCACGCCAGGCAAGTTCCGGGATGCTTCCTTCAAAAGGCCATGGTCGAATTCCTTCCCATTCCTTGCCCCATCCTTTCCCGTCTCTAAAGACCTCGCTGTTAAGAGACGAGACGTTAAGCAGTTAAAAAATGTTTTTAAAATTGTACTTTTGATCGCTTCCTGCTACTATATAAGGCAATAGCGGCAACTGATAAAGCAGTCCTCTGAAGAAGGCCACAGCATGATTGCAGAAACTTAAGGTTTTAAAAAAAATCGACGCGGCTTCACCTGGAGAACCAAGATAATACATACAGTGACCGCAGAAGCTTTCATAATCAACACAAAAGCTGTTGGAATTACTGCTGTAGGATTTGTGATGAACAAGAGAGTTGGGAAACGGGTGAGTTGGTGTGAACAGTGTAGTGACAAGATTATTTTGATGATAGTATAAATGAAGCCCACTCCAAACACATTCGTATACGTGTATATTCCAATGTCACAGGAAGATGATGAAGAAATAGATAGAATATATGATGGAATTGAAGAATTGATCGAATATGTGAAGGGGGAGGAAAATCTAGAATGTGATAGTGGAAAAGAAGGGAATACTGGAGGAAATTTTGGTCTAGAGGAAAGAAATGAGCGAAGAAGCAGGTTGTTAGAATTTTGTGAAAAATATAAACTCGTTATGATGAACACACTATTCAAAACCCATACATGAAGGATATACAACTGGAAACATCCATGGGATATAGGTACATATTAGCTAGATTGTATCATGGTCAAACAGAGATTCAGAAATCAAGTTGTAGACTGGGAAGCATATCTCATGTGGATATGTACTCTGACCACAATCTGAAGTGTAGGCTGAAATTAAAAAACAAAACTGAAACAATCTAACACGAGAGAAAAACTTGCAGAGAATGTAGTCTTGGGACTAAGAAATAACTCTGAAAGGAGTTCAACTAAATACGAATGGAATGCATTGAAGAGAGAAATAATCAGAACTGATAAAGAAACATTAGGCTTTAGGGAATAAATTGCCTCAAAACATTGGATCACTGAAGAAATTTTGGAGGTAATGTTTCAGGGGACAAGAACACAAAAATGGTCAGGATGAATCAGGGAAAGGAATGAAGAGGAAATGATTGTAGGTAAAGTAGGTGTGGCATATAGGAAAGTTGAACAGAATTTTGGAGAAATAAAGAAAAACATCATAGCTGCTAATGGGAAACCTCTTTTAATCTCAGAAGACAGATCTAACTGATTGAAGGAATGCGTAGAAAAACTATATAACAGGGCTGATTTGAACAACAGTGCACTGGATAAGAAGGCAGTCAGACATTGATGATTTAGGAGATCCTGTTTGAAGGACAGAATTTGATTGAGCTTTGAATGATTTGAAATCAAATAAGGCAGTTGAAATCAATGATATCCCTGCAGAACTTCTAAAATCCGTAGGAGAAGAAGGAATCCATAGATTATTCCAATTGTTATCCAAAAGTTATGAAACAGGAGAGATGGCAACTGATTTTAATTAAAGTATCATCTTCACACTGTCGAAGAAAGAACAAACTGACAAATGTGCGAATTATCGTGCTGTATGTCTAATATCACCTAATTCAAAATTGCTGACCAGAATAATACATGGAAGACTGGAAAGGGTAGTAGAAGAGAAACCATGGTACAAGAGAAGCGATTCTGGCCTTAAGATTAATACTTGAAGAGCGGATCAAGAAAAACAAAGATATTTATATGGCATTACTTGATTTAGAAAAAAACCTTTGATAATGTTAGGGGATGAGACAAGATTTTCAAAATTTTAAAGGAGTCAGGTATAAAATACCGAGATAGAAGAATACTTTATAATCTTTACAAAAATCAAGTTGATGTAATAAAAGTAGAGAATCATAAGACACGTGCATAACTAATAAGTTTCAGTGTATCAATCTCAAGATTGCAGATTTGCTTTGACAGTAATTACATGCTAATTACTCCCCTTCGAAGTCCTGGTACACAGAGCCACTTATAAGGTGAGATAAATGTGGCAGCGAACCAAAACTATCAAAAATAGCACACCCTTACTATGAAAATTTTTAGTTGTACTCTGATAATAAACTGTTCACTGCACAGATTTAACAACACTTGTGGTAGGATACATTTAGTTCTTGCACTGCAATAAAAGAAATACTCTTTCACTAAAATTATTTGTTATATATGAGGTGTTTTGAAAAAAATAATGGGAATTTTAATATTTTTGGAAAGAATTTTATTTTTTTGTCTACTTTGATGTTATCCCCTTCAAAATAGTCCCCATTAGATATTATACACTTATGCCAGCACTTCTTCCAATCTCCAGAACACTTCTGGATGTCAAGCTTTGAGCTCTTTCAGGGATTCACTTTTAATCTCATCTGTGCTTGTAAAACGACGACCCTTCAAGATTCTCCTTATTTTTGGTAGCAGAAAAAAGTAATATAAGGGCCATGTCTGGCAAATATGGAGGCTGTTGCACCATTACAGTGTTGCTTTTTTACCAAAAATTCATGAACAAGCAATGATGTGTGAGCAGGTGCATTATTGTGATGCAAAATCCATTAATTGTTTTGCCACAAATCCGGGCATTTTCTTCTGACTGCTTCACGCAAATGATGTTGAAATGGAAGGTAGTATTCCTTATTGATCATTTGACCTTGTGGCAAGAACTCATAGTGCATTATGCCGTTAAAATCAAAGAACACAGTGACTATAACCTTCACATTTGATCAAACTTGTCGAGCTTTTTTCAGTCTTGACGATCCAGTATGCCACCAATGGGACAATTGAGTCTTAGTTTCAACATTATACCCTTAAACCCATGTTTCATCATCTGTTATGATACATTTCAGTACTTCTTAATCATTGTTGACCTCTTTTAGTGATTCCTCCAACTATACTTCAGCTTGGAGCATCCGAGCATCTTCAGCATGAGCATCCGATTCTTGGGTTCTAATAACTTTAGCTGCTCGTTCTCTGCAAGAGCTTCAACTTAGGCCAATTTATGCCCGCAAGGCATGTCAAAAAGGAAGGCAAAATAAACTGGTGCCAGAAACATTTAAGCAGACACAAAGTAAAAGGACAAAAAAAATCGACATCTATACTAAATAATACGTTTTTTTCTCTAAACGAAATTTACTAACAAATTATACACTAACATAATGTGCGAGAAGTATAGCTTGAGCTAGTGATGTAAACTTAGAGACTAACACACACATCCGTCCCTCTGTCACCATTTGATAAGTTCTCAAAATTTCGGGACTAAAACTGTTAATCATACCGTAAAAAAATGTCCTGTGCCCTCCCTACAGATTTTCTTGTCAAATTCCGTCAATACCAGTATAGGCATTTAGTTGTCAAAATGTAACAAAAGACATACTTACTTCCGCATTTATAGTATTATTACTGCATTTCACACACACACTGACTGCGAATCACTCATGAGGGATCAATATAACGTAAAAAAAGTGTACACCTACAGCATTGCAAGACTACCTACGATTTGCCTCGCATTGCACCCCTAAGTTTGTGATATCTACAGTTTAACATTCAATCCGAATAACCGACGGCCCAGGCGTGATTCTTACGATCAAAAACAATTTTAAAAAATCTTAGCCTCCATGGAGATTTGAACCGGAGAACATTAGTAAGCAAGCACTTTAACCACTGAGCTACCTGACCAACACACGGAAAAACAGTACAGAGACCTCCATATTTAACGCGTCTGTCTATCGCCATTCAGTAATTTTTCAAAATTGTAAGACAACATGTATTATTTATACAGATAATTTTTCAACCAAATGTAGACAGTATTTTCTCCTTGTTTCAAAGGATAAGTATGCAAAGTTTCATTGAGATTGGATAAAAACTGTGGATTTGTATGAAGAACAAACAAACCAACATACATACATTCATTTTTATATATATAGATTTAATGCAAATTCTCTGACCCGTGATTTATACAAATGAAAAATTTCCAGCTG
This sequence comes from Vandiemenella viatica, assembly GCA_031002005.1. Taxonomy (NCBI): domain Eukaryota; kingdom Metazoa; phylum Arthropoda; class Insecta; order Orthoptera; family Morabidae; genus Vandiemenella; species Vandiemenella viatica. Next base: position 201,351,271 of record JARYHS010009186.1, read on the forward strand.
TATCAAAACACGTGTTATCCTTTTAATAGCTGACGAGAGACTAAACGTCCAATATAGCTCAAAACATAAACTTTAAGACATGTTTGCCAACACAACAACAAAAAATCATGTCAATCGGACTAATATAAACTGCAAAATTTCAAAATTACCATTTTTTTTTTATTTTTTTTATCACACCTCATATTCTATCAATTTTTTCCCCAAACTATTCATCATTCCAGTATCTTTCTATATTTTGCATGCCTTTATGAAATTATTAAAACATTAACCTCCCATAACCAGCACATTAATTAGTATACCTTGCTCACAGCTTTCAAGTTAGTTAATTATTATCTAATTATGTTTGCATATAATAATGTCTCTCTTCTTTGCTGTTATGCATGTATCTGGTCGCACAAAGAACCATCACATACTTAATTAATCTAACACTCAATGCATCAAAGGTTCTACATAACTAAATAATTATGCTAATTTGTAAACCTGCTAAAACTAAAATGCAAGTATGCTTTTAATAGACACATAATAATTATTTTTACTATAGGTATTAACCTCATTCTAATTGAATGTAGGGAGTTGTTTTGGTTTTTATACTTGAAGTGATCCAGTAATTTTTTTAAACTCGAATAATTTTTGAACTCATTCAGGTGGTTCATTAAGAAGTGTCCATAAACTTCATGGCTGCAATTTGGCCTCTTGTTTTCAAATAAGTTTTGTAAAGTAAAGATGATTGAAAAAGGACATCTGACAAAGCTAATATTTTTTAAACATCTACTTTTTAAATGTTTTACAATTAAACATGTAGTATTTAACGATAACGACTTTTTATAGTAAAATTGATATTTATTACCGTTCTTCAAAATAAAAAACCTTTCATTAATAAATACTTGCATTTGTTTATTTCCAAATTATTACATTACCATTCGGTCACTGACCACAATTCTATTCACAAGTGTCAAAGTCAAGAAGCTCATTAAACCAAATTCAGAATATTCAAACCCCTTCTTTTTGTCTGAATTGGATGCCGCATTGAAGTAAACTAGACTTCGCAAAGCCGCTGGACATGATGGCCTGTATCCAGAATTCCTCGTTAATACAGGCTCTATCGCAAGAAAATGTTTGCTTGCACTTTTCAGTGAAATATTACAGATGTCAAAGTTGCCTCCTGCCTTTAAAAAAGCTAAGGTGATAGCCATTGTAAAACCGGGTAAAGAAGGAACTGCACCAGAACACTATATGCCAATTTCTCTCCTTAGCACAGCATATAAACTTCTTGAAAGAATGTTGCTGGCTTGGATTCACAAAGCCATTAATAAAGTCATTCCCCCAAAGTAGGCTGGGTTCAGACAAAAGCGTAGCTGTGCCAAGCAGGTTTTGACTCTCGTCACCCACATTGAGACTGGATTTCAAAAGAAACTTAAAACTGGAGCTGTGTTTGTCGAACTGTCAGCAGCCTATGATACTGTCTGGCATGAGGGTCTCCTCAAATTCCTAAATGCTGTACCGTGCAAAAAAAATAGCTGAACTCTTGAACAACATGCTGCGTAATTGCAAAATCCAGATCCAATGCAGGACCCAAAAGAATCTCTGGCGTGTTCTCAACAATGGACTGCCTCAGGGTTTGGTGCTGGCGCCTGTGCTTTTTAATATATATTGGGGACATACCTCAACTAAATTGCATGAAATTTCAGTGTGCTGATGACCTGGCAATTACTTTCCAGGCTAGAAACTTCCAGATTTGTGAAGATAGACTCTCTGAGAGTCTTAACCAGCTCTATGCAGTCTTCTCTAAGTGGAGACTAAAACCAAATCTGACAGAGTCTTGTTGCTTCCACCTTTCAAACCAGCTCGCCTACGTCAGAATAAGACTAACCTTCGGACCCCTTGGAAGAGTAGAACACATAGACCACCCCAAATATCTGGGAGTTACCTTGGATCGAGCCCCCACCTTTCATCAGCATTTATCTAACACTGCAGAGAAAGTGAAGACCCATGTGAACCTTGTAAAGAAACTGGCTGGTACGTCATGGGGTGCAGGTGCTCAAGTTGTTCGAGGAGCAGTTCTTGGCTTGGCATCCTCCCCTGCAGAATACTGTTGCTCTACATGGCTTGGTAGTGCTCATACTGCCAAAGTTGACACCTAGCTTAATGCTGCTATGAGAACAGTGAGTTGTGTCATTAGGTCTACCCCAGTATCCTGGCTGCCTGTACTTTCCAACATTCCTCCACCTCATCTGAGGATAAAATCGATATTGCTTAGAGAATTGGAAGGAGTGGAGGAAATCAACATGATTCCTCTGCATGATGGATGACCTTCTTCACCTTCCTCGCACACATTTAAAATTGAGGAGACTTGCCTACATGGAAGCAGCCAGTCTCAGACATAACAACTTTAACTTGTATGAAGAGTGGAGAAAGGAGTGGGAAGCCAACAACCCACACAATTGTGAGCTTATAAAAGATCTGACAATCTGTGTTCCAGGGTTTGACTTGCCTAAGCGTCTTTAGCGTCGATTGAACGGATTTTGCACAGGTCACGGAGTGTGCAATGCATCATTGCATAAATGGGGTCTCCATGAAGATGCGTTGTGTGACTGTGGTATACAAACTGCTGACCACATTGTGATGGACTGTCCAGCAAGAAGATTATCTGGAGGCCTTCTCACACTGCATCAAGCTGGATCAGCTGCCAGAAGATGGCTTGAATTTATAGATATAGTTATTTGATTGTACATGTCTTTTGTTGTACTTGGTATATGATAATAATAATAATAATTACCTAGTGCACAAATATTATTCATTTAAAGATATAAGAGTTCCTTGCTGTAACGAAAGAGAACTTAACTAACATTTGTTCACCTTACTGGTACCTGAAACATCTACGAGGTGGCGTTTGAGCCCTTTCCGAGATACCAAATACAAGAATTGCTGATTTTTTTGTAAAATCGCATTTTTACAGGGATGATACCTGTTTAGGTAAATTTAAAAGACAAAATATTATATCAATATGAAATTTCATCCCAATCGTTCCAGCTGTTTCCGAGATTCCAAATATATATATAAGAATTTCTGATTTAAAGATGTAAGATAGTTTATTCAAACTATAAATTCTGATCTGATTAAATCATTGTATTTCCGTATTCTTTCTTCTATTCCGTGCCATTTCCAAGAAAGTAACATGATGTATGTCTGAAATCAACTAACTTTCGTAAAGCCTGTGAATTACTAATACTCCAGTCTCCTATTCTACATAGATTCTGTTGTTCCACCAAACTTTAACTATACAACAAAAAATTTGAAATTAATCCTGAGTATATTAAGAAAGAACAAAAGGGTATGTATGGTGCATGTAATATTAATTTAAATAAATTAAATTTAATTGCAATGGAGCGTACGCTCCAGTGGCAATTTCCCTACACACCCATCTTCCCCTTTTCCTGCATCCACCTAAATTTACCCTCTACAAATTTTAACTTTACATTCTTTCAACATTTTTAGTTAATTATTCATCATTTCCCTTGGTAACTTATTCCAATCGCTAACAACCTTACCTAAAAAAGAGAATCTTCCTATAACCTTGTGGCTTGTGTCATCTTTTCCCTTCCATGCATTACTTTTAATTCTTACATCAATATCTTTCCATGCCTCATCTCCAATAAACGCCTTGGTTCACTCCCATGACCCTCTTCACGATCCTCCTGTCTTGCAATGAATCCAATTTCAGCTCTTTTATGATATCTGTTACTGGTTGCATTCTGCGATAATTTCCAGAAACAAATCTAGCAGCCCTTTTTTACACCCTCTCCAACTCCTGTATTTGATACTCAAAATGTGGGTCCCATACTACACTATCATATTCAAGCAAAGGTCTGACAAAAGTTTTGTAACCCAATTCGTTTACTTCTCTCGTACATCCCATCATCACTCTCTCCAACAAGTGCAGAATTTTGAAACCTTTTCCTACTACCTGTCCAATGTGTCTTGTCCAGTTAAGCTCGTTGTCAAATGTAATTTATATTTCTAGTCTTCTACAAGCAATTCTTTCCCCACCTTAAAATCATAATCAACCTTTAGTTTTTTACTCTTCTTTGCATTTATCTTCATCCCACAGAAGTATTAAAGATAGCTGGGTGTGATATTGTGCTATATCTTAAATGTTATTCATAATGAGTCTGTATACTTGTTGCTTACCAGAGGACTGGAAAAGTGCAATAGTAGCATCAGTCCATAAAGGAGTGATAAATAGGGTCAAAAATTACAGGCCAATTTGACATCAGTGATAGGTTAATTAAAGGGGAGATTTATTTGCAATCATATTAGGAAAGAAAGTTTCAAATCAACAACATGGCTTCAGGGAAGGAAATTCATGTAAATCTCAGTTAGTGAGTGTGATATAAGCAACGTATTCAGATGAAACTGAATTCAATTACTATAGAGTGCATGCTTTGGTGACATTTTCCCTAATCATCTAATTACACATTTCTTAGTATTTTATTATTATTATTATCATCATCATCTTATATACTATCAGTTTTAAATTCCTCCTCCATGTACTTTTGTGATTTATGAATTGTAATTTTAAATTCCTCCAGTGTTTTTGGTAAATTATTCATCACTTCCCTTGATAGCTTATTCCATTCCCTGACACCCTTACCCACAAAAGAAAATTTTCCCACTCCCTCATGCATAAAATCAAGCATGTGCTCGTGGCCATCTTTTCCCTTCTATGCACTATTCCTAATTCTTTGACCAATAATCATTCTAAGCTCTTATCATACGCATTGTACATTCCCAGCACTCTCACCAAAGTAGGCCAAATTGATAGTGTAGCATAAGAGCTTTCTAGGCCATTTGGCAGAGTGAGCGATCAAATGGTCGCAAATAAAGTAAAAACCAATAGAGTGGATGAAAAAGTGATTTGCTAGGTAGAAAAATTCTTGTAATGTAGAAAGCAAAATGTTAGGGTAGAGAATGCAATATCAAAAAAGTAGAAGTGAATGTTGCAATACCACAGGGTAGTGTTATTTTAATGAATGATTGTATTACCGGTTTCCTGTCAGAAGTTAGGTTCTTTGCAAATGACGCAGATGACATAATGTAGTATAATAGGTTCACAATGGTAGAAGATTGTTAACAGTTGTTGAGTAAGAGTTCAAACACTTTATTACGATTGTAAGATGTGGAAAGTATTACTTGTTGAAGACTCAAAATGTAAATACCTTGGACTAACATATTGGGCGGACTCATTGGAGAAGTGGTAGACAAACTTATCAAAATTCTTCATTTACTGGACGGAGTGATGAGGGGACTTGCCAGAGAATTGAGGGAATTTGGTTACGAAACTTTGGTCGGACCATTGCTTGAATATGGTGACGTAGTATGGGACCCAAATTTTGGGTATCAACTGTAGGGGTTGGAGGTGGTGTATTGAAGGGCTGCTAGATTTGTCTTTGGAAATTACAGTAGAACACAATCAGTAACTGATATAGGAGATGGAGTGGGATTCATTGGAAGGCAGGAAGCAGGTAAAGGGATTCATGGTAGTGTACAAGGCGTATGTTGGTGGCAAGGCATGGAAAGATATTGGCGAATGAATTAGGATACATACATGGAAGGGAAAAGATGACTATGATCACAAGCCAGCAATCGATTTCAGGCTTAAGGAAGCGGATTACCTCCCTCCTCCCCCAGGGATTAAAATAAATTAAAATTTAATTCATTTGGGACAAAAGTAGGCAGGTACAAGAAAGGGGGAAAATGTGTGTATAGGGAAATTGCACTTTTGTGCACTATCACAATTAAACATATTAAATGAAATTAAAATAGCTTTTAGTTTAATAGTGACAGTGAAAATGCTGTTGCACAATGAGAATAATTAAATATGTGGAAATTAAACTCGCTACTCATCACATAAGAAGGGGCGTCATGATAAACACCTAAACACTAGTCCACTTAAAAATATTTGTGTTCATCATAGTCCTCTTGTCTTCATCTGTGGAAAGTTATGGGTTTACTTTCCGCATTAATCCTATTTCCAATATCACTCTTACAAGAAAATATAATTTTTATTTGTCTAACAGCTTCCAGTTCTTTATGAACGTTCTAGACATAATGTCTTTATTTGCAGGCTGTTAATGGCTTAGGAGTTGACAGACATCTACTTGGACTGAAGTTGGTTGCCATTGAAAATGGGATGGATGTGCCAAAGTTGTTCCTTGATGCTGGATATATATGCAGTTCGCACATGAGATTATCCACTAGTCAGGTAACCTTATGATAACAAATAATTATATTTTGCCCTAATTGAGTAGTAAAATTGTTATTATTTTTAAACTATGAAATTATTTTATTCTTTACACTTGAGCTAGTAATGCGGAACTAAACTACAATTTCTCCAATATGTTATTCCCAGTTAGTTATCTTAAGATATTTAAAAAAGATGTGATAACATTTTAAATGCTATATCGATTCTTCACATATATGTTTGAAGTGTGTGTAAGATGTTTTCAGAAATTCAAATTCTGATTTTTACTTATATGCTATTAGTTAAAACAGAATGTGGATTTGTTAATTTTGGTGAAGACTTGAATGAGTACAGGTAACCATTGTCAAAGAAGTGACTGAATTGAGTGGCAGTGCCAATAAATGTGATGAAAGAACGAAATATATGGTAAAGCTAAATAAGCATCTGAAAGTGATGCAACTGTGATTACCAAGAGTAACATGAATGCTTTAGTAGGATTGGTAGTAAATGCTATGTGGATTTTTGACAGGGAGAAAGTAAAGATTGAAGAACTGCCATGTTACTTTTAAAGGCCAGTTTCAAAACATAATTCATGAAGCTTTGAAAAGTATTCTGAATCAATAACATATCCACACAGACAACATTGCTCATATCTGTGGACTAGTTTCACTCAAACATCTGACATGTCTGTTTGTAACTTAAGCTTCCTGTACAAAAGTTTGAAGAACTGCCATGTTAGTTTTGAAAGTCAGTTTCAAATAGGGATGTAACGGATATCCGCATCCGCAAGTGCTGAACTTTCGCGTGAAATCCTGCATCCGCTTTCGCATCCCATCCGCAATTTTTAAGGCGGATGTTTTGTTTACATTGCATTATATATTATTCTTTTCTCTTTATTCTAGGTTCTGCCCACTATCGCTTAGCTAACAAAAAAGTGGTTGTTTTCTGATGATCTTGAAATAAAAGTAACAATGAACTAAACGGTGTTATTACCTAAGTGACAAATTTACAAGTTTGAACTTGCATATAAAGTACCGCACCGATCCCGCAATGTCACCTACCAACACTTTTATTATTGTTGTCGTTCACTCTGTTGAAGTGAGATCAAGCAACACTGCACCGAGTGTCGGCCGTCATAAGTTTGGTTAATTTTTGACGGTGCAGGCTAGTGTTGGGCCAGTCGATATGGAGAAGCGTATATAAAGAGTTCAGAAATTCCTGGTTCTTTACGACTAAATGTTGTTTTAGCGTTACTGATTGCTTTAGAAAAGTGTCCTTTTTTTCAGCCTTACTTTAGGTTCATCAGATGTTCGTAAAATGTAGATAGAGTCTTTGCATGTTCCCATTAACAAATCAAAGCTTTGCCAGAGTTGAAGGTCGATTTTAAGGCCTGTAAAAATTGCATCCGAGACCCAGATTTTGAACCAGAGACCTTCCATAAATGAGTCACATGACACAAGCATCTGAATTCAGGAGTACTGAAAAATATGTATTAAATCAAATAAAAGTACATTTGTGTTTTGGAATAACGAAAACAAATTATATAGAAAAAACTATGGTGATTTTACTATGTTTGAATATTTATTGGTCATTACGTCCAGATTTGTCTCTTGATTCAGATGTATACAGCGTACGTTTGGGGTACTGAAAGTCCCTTGTTCCAATCCCTGTCTCAGCTGTAATTTTCATGGGTCTTAAAATTGACAGTCACCTCTGGCAAAGTTTTGATTTGTTAATGCTGTGATGCTGGGATGCTCCGTGGTTTGAATTTCATGTTAATCTGTAGGTCTCCTTCAAAAAATAGGTGACAACAATAGAGGTGTACTGCGCGGCTGATAAGAAACACTGTGACCGGAATTTTTAGATCACGTGAAATTATTATTATTTTACAGAATCTTTGCAATCTGTATTTAAATTAAAATGTATAATAATCTTATCATTTTTTGATAAAAAAATATTGAGTGAATCAAAAGGAGCCTCAACCAAAACAAACACATTAAATGTGAAGTGAGTGAAGCTTGACATTTCATTGTGACTATGTTGATATAAACAGGAATCTTTCATTCCAGTACAGTGATAATCATTCGTCAAAACTGCACTGGGATACTATTTTTGTGCATAAAAGATCAAACAGTGAGCTGATAATGGGAGTCAGTATTTTAACGAACTTTATTACTTTTGTAGATTATAAAGTACGCTTATGCAAAATATAGTACACCACAATAAAGGGGTACCTTAGCTGCGATCCCCAATCACGTTAAAGGTAATTTTTTAACATTAATTCCGTGAAACAACGAAGTGTATACGTTAAAGAAGACTGAAGACAGAGTAGGAACCTGTCCATCGCATGGACGAGCTAGGGACCAGTGTGGATGTGGGGGGGGGGGGGCGTGAGCCGTCAGTCGCCCGAGTGTCGGTTCAGTCTAGTGTGGCTCGACCTTAAAGTGGCCTATTCATGATCCAACTTATACAACACGACATACATGTAGAACTACCATAGGATGCGCTCACCCATTCACGCTACTCTAGATGTTCCAAGCAATCCATATCACTCGTACTTCCTTGCGGCACACCATCTGTCCTTATGGCACACTCATAGGATGTTTCCTCCAATAGCTTCCCCCAATATCTATAGCTTGTTCCTCCAATAGCTTCCTCAATATTTATAGCTTGTTGGACAGCAAGGACCCTTTTTGGTTGCCTGGGAATCCAGCACCTCCTACATTTATTCCTGTAACCACTTTCACAGAGACCATCAAGAGTTGTTTTATTGAAAATTGGATCTTGTAGGTCCTATAAGTTTAACTGTGTATGGGCCACCAGAGAGGTAGGAAGGTGGGTGGCAAGCACGGAACTGAGCGTGGCTGGTAGGCGGTAATGGCCTGGCCTTGCACTCGGGAGGACACCGGTTCGAATCCCCCTCTGGGAATCCAGAATTGGGTTTCCCGTGGCTTCCCCAAGTCACTCCAGGTGAATGCTTCCTTTAAAAGACCTTGACAGAATTCCTTCCCGTTCCTAGCCCTGATCTTTTCACGCCTCTAATGGCCTCAACATCTACGAGGCGTATAGTTATAAGACAAAAAAAAAGTGAGTGCGGAGATGTGCGGTGGTGTGGCCTTGTGCTTGATGCTTGAATTAATCTAGCCACGAACTCCGCAAAGTTCATATGACGAAGACTGGTTTTCAGACGCGTGTGTAATTATGTAAATAGTTTAATTCACTTGTGAAATCATCCCACATTTTTTGTTGTTGAAAGATGAGGCAAAAGTAAATCAATATGGCAGTATTAAATGGAAATAAAATTTACTGATGAAAAAAGATTGATTTTAATTTTATTTTTGATAAAATATTAAAATCTAAATAATTATAATTTTTTCCACATCCGCTCCCGCGGATGTCAAGCACTAAATATCCGCTTCCACATCCGCAACAATCCTACAAATTGATGAAGCTTTGAAAAGTATTCTAAATGAGTAACATATCCACACAGACAACATTGCTCATATCTGTGGACTAGTTTCACTCTGCCATTTGACTTCACAACATCTCTGTTTGTAACATAAACTTCCTTGTACAAAAGTTTCTTTTGTGTAAGATAGCACAAATATTAACTATTCCTTTCATCAGAAAACATATATAAAACATTGGTCCTAGCTAAATACTACACAATCACATGAAATGTATAATAAGCTTTTATATGGAAAGACAGATGAAATACACCCTACACTCACCAAAGTTGAAGGGAGGAGTGCAATAGCAACACAAAACAACTCAAAAACAAATAAAATGTAATATTTCAGCCAAAACCCTTCTTCAAGTCAACAGATGTAAGTGGCTGGTCTTGCGCAAGACTTGTGTACGACACAGGAACTCATAGATTCTATGAGTGCTTGCGTCATACGCAAGTCTTTTTTCCAGAAATATTGTATTTTATTTGTTTTGTGTTCCTGCTGGCCTCCTCCCTTCAACTTTGGTGAGTGTTGGGTGTATTTCATCTGTCTTTCCATATAAATATTGCCTCGCGGCATTTCTTTCCTTTCATTGTTACCTATAATAAGCTTTTAATATTATACTTTAAATAACAAATAATAGGGAAAATGACTCATCACTCACTAGTGTTGAAGGCCGCGACGAGTGAAAAACATACATAACTAACAAAAACATATAATAAGATAGGATAGGGAAAATAAACAGTTTCCCCTCACTTACCACAGATGAAGGTAGGAGGGCGAGACACGTAAAAACACAAAAACGAATTACACAATATTTCGACTTTAGTCTTAAGGTGCGTTTATGTTGGAGCTGCGATAAACGATGAGAGCGGCGATACTAGCGAAGCAAAGAAAAGTGAAACATTGTTAACAATGGAGGTGTTTATATTGGAGCAGCGCTCAGAGCAACGCATAGTAGCAGAGCAGCGATGAGAGCGACACTAATCGCTGCGAGCATTTTCTTCGCTATTATCGAGGGTGGCAGCGACCGTTTGATCGGTGAAGTTTTTAGTAGGTCCCTTTTGTGGTAATGTAAATACAAAAATCACCATAACAGATTCGTTCTAGACAAATTGTAGGAGGAAATGGCCACTAAATATAATAAAATAAACAATTCTAAACGTTTTTAATTAGTGTGATTTCCGTAATTTAAACTCATTTTAATGTGTGAACACTACAAACTGAAGATTTAAGTAAAAAAATACTAAAATATTAATACAGCCAAAGAGAAATTGTACATAATTTACTGAAAAAATATTTTTCTATTAAAAGTAATTTACATTATAAATATCAAATATATAAAAATTCGTATAAATTTATTTCAAATTGTAACAAAAGTAGATTTTATATAAGATGCCGGTATTTTTTGCAGATTGGTTGGGCTTTCTAATATTGGTGTCAAATTCTTAGGATTTTAAGTGTTAGTTGCTTCGAAATTCAGTACCTTTTCAGTCAATAACATTATGGAGCAAACAAATGGACTTATTAGTATTGCCAGTTACGACTGAAGAAGTATCTATTGTTGTGGCTAAAATTCTCCATTTAGAATAAATAAGGCACATTTGATGGTTCCTCATGTTCACGATAACCTAGCATTGAGGTGTCATCTGCCTGCATCTAAATACTGTCCATAAGGATCTAATAAATTATTTAAAAATGGATAAGCCTCGTCACCTATAAAAACACGAGGTTCAGTGATTTCAGAATTTGGCAGAACGATTTGGGATATTCTGTCTTCCATCTATTAAAGAGACATATATAGCAGCAGATCTAACTGTTCCACCGTCACTCTGTTTACCATAACCTCCAGCTTCAATGACCAATACTTGCAGAACAATAGAAAAAAATCTTGTAATTCTGGAACATGAAATCAGAGTGGGCAAGACAAGTAACTCTGAAGTATTTTCCGTCGACAGCGCCCACGTAATTCGGAAAATTAGAAATATTGTAACAATCTTCCGCTATTTTTTTACGAAATCCTGTTCCTCCGGAATCGTCATATGAAGTAGTTGTAGTATTTTTCATAATTATTTCTCTTACAACTTCTAAAACTGTTGCAATATAACTCCTATATGAAAGAAATAAGCTAGATTTCTTCTACATGTAATTGGACATGTCACATGTGCTACCACTCACCTTATTTATCAACTCACCTGCATCCATTGCACTGCCTCTTACATTGTTCTCACCACTCAACAACTTTCCTATAGAATGAATGGCCACAGGCAAACAGTTTATACTTCCAACCCAGACCATCCCGTGGCAGTTCATGCGAACTTCCATAATTCAAACAACCTCAGCACCTGTTTCACAGTCAGAGCTATTAGAGTTTTTCAGAATACCACCACCCCTTCAGAACTCCGCAGATGGGAACTAGCCTATCAACATATCCTTGACACCAGACACACCCCTGTCCTAAACCTACGTTAAACCTGTCACTTGCCATCTCTCATTTCATTTTACAGTCTGTTATTTATTTATTTTTATTTATTTTTTTTATTTTATATATATATATATAAATTCTTCTATCTCCCTTTATTTTCAATTACAACTTTTTAAATTAAGCTACACAAAGATTATATTGATTTGTTTCACTTTTATCGCTGGTCAAGCCTATTTCCCCCCCCCCCCCCCTTCCCTGCAATTCTACCACTACCACGCGTTTTCCGCCTGTGCGTCATTCATGTGGCGGGTTGGGATGTGACCACATCTTTCCCCCTGCCATATGTCTCGCTCCACATGACTAAAACTAAAGTCGAAATATTGTTCAATTCGTTTTTGTGTTTTTACGTGTCTCGCCCTCCTGCCTTCATCTGTGGTAAGTGACGGGTAACTGTTTATTTTCCCTATCCTATCTTATTTTCAGTGCCTCGCGGCATTTTCTTTGTTTCCTTTATCTAATAACAAAAACATATACAATATTTCGATTGTCCACCTTTATCATGTTTTAGAAAATGAGCCATGTGGTTCGGGAGGTTTGCACATGACCGATTTTTCTCAGGAACATCAAAGATGATATATATATAAATATATATGTCACAGGTGGTGAGAAAATTAACGTATAAACAAAAGAGTACAGTGTTGATAAATAAAAAATTTGGCAGATATCAGATACCAGTCACCAAACTGGCTTTGTCATTCCCGAGAAAAATCAGCCATGTGGTAAAATTTGGCATGTGCAAACCTCAGGAACCACATGGTCCATTTTCTTAAACATGACTAAGGTGGACAACCAAATATTGTATTTGTTTTTGTTCATTATGTATGTTTATCACTCATTGCGGCCTGCAACTTTGGTGAGTGATGGATAATTTTCCCCGTCCTTTATTATTTATATTGCCTAAAATCCAGTATCATTAATATCATACTTTCTAATCTAAATAAACAAGTTGGTTTCTTGCAAAGTTTTGCTTAATGAATCCTTAGCCCACTGATAAAAAGATTACTAACCTAGTGAAATTAGCTGTGATAGTGACTGCATTTTTTGCCCTTAAATTGAGGGTTCATATAAATGGTCTCCATTTCGTCAGCTAGTGTAACAGCTTCCCCAGATTTGGCCCTTGTAGTGTTAAATTTATAGTTCCATTGTCTCTCCGCATTTATTTCAAACTAGCTGATGCCAATGACATCGTTCGTGATTATAAATATTTTGATTGACAGCTACCGACATGTAACCACCATAGTGCATGATGTGAGACTCAAGGCTAATATCACACATAAACATCAGTGATCCGTGCAGGATATTTATGGCTCCAAAGTGAAATATAGGTACACACTTTTCTTTGGTCGAAATGTGAATTTGCCCTCTGTCGACCCAATTTCAACCACCATATCTCCCACACACCCATAACTACTGATATGACATCACCATTGTGCACGGTTAGATTTCTTGATATTAATATCGCACACAATTCCCAGTTGACTATGCTTGGTAGTTTTGGCTGTGGAGTGAAATATAGGGACACACGTCTATTTTTTATCAGGTCGACCACTTTCAACCACCACATCTACCTCAAACCCACAGCTACACCGACATGCACTCACCATAGTGCATGATGGAAGACTCAAGGCTCACAAACATATGTGATCTGTGCTTGGTAGTTTTGGGCTGCAATGTGAAATATAGGGACACATACATCTTTGTTAGAAATAGGAAAATGCCCTACGTAGACCACTTTAAGTCACTATATCTCTCACACCCATAGCTACCAACAACCACCATAGTGCACGATGGGAAACTCAAGACCACTATCACACCCAATCACCAGTGGTCTGCGCTATGTAGTTGAGGCAGCAAAGTGACGTATACAGACACACATCTTTGGTTGAAATACAAAAATATCCTTGATCGGCCACTTTCAACCACCATATCTCCCACATCCCCACAGCTACCGAAATTCGGCCAACGTTGTGCACGGTCGATGGCTCTATGTTACTACCTCACGTAAACACCATTGATCTGCGCTAGATAGTTTTGGCTGAAAAGTGATTCATAGGACACACACGTCTTTGGTCGAAATATGAAAGTGCCCCAGGCCAACCACTTTCAGCCACCATATCTCCCACCCCCCCCCCCCAGAGCTACCGACATCTAACCACCATAGTGCATGATGGGATACTTGATGCTACTAACGCACACAAACACCAATGGTCTGTGCTATGTAGTTGTGGCGGAAAGAGAAGTATAGGTATAGTGACCTGACTGCCACCCCTTTGTGATGACCCTCGAAGTCACTCTGTCCAGCCGAGCGGTGAGACAAGGACAGATTGCCATAGTGCTTCGTGGATAAGCGTCTACATAGAAATCGACAACTGTTCAGATATGAGTCATGTGATACGATTATTACTTGGAGATCAGGGCTTATCATTGCTGAATATTTACATATTTATTTACATTAGGTTTGAAGGCATGATACTGCATATATATTTACACAAAAATGGAAATAGCTGTAAATAATATTTACTATTACTATTACTGTCTGAAACTGATAAAACTGGTACAGTGGCGTCCTGCTAACCATCACCAACATTATGGGAACGAGGAGAGACAGAGCAAGCTTTGCAATATGGGTACCTCTAAACCCAGAACGACAGGACTATTGTAATACATTGGAACTTCTGCCTAAATAACCCTATCCGCTTCCATATCCAACTCTTTCTCAGTAGCGCCTACCTTCTGCGTTGCTGTAGAACATCTCTTGTGGCTGCAATGGCTCCGTTCCGAGGCTGGAGCCTGGTGGCTTCTCCATAGACTCCCAGCTGCACAATTGGACAGTCAGATCAACCAGCAGACAGACAGATAGCTGTGCTCAGAGTTTTACTATGATAACCCCCACTCCACTCTTTGGAGAGGGCAAACCCTAACATCACCTAAGTGCACGTGGCCATAATGCCAGCTTGCATTCTAGTTTCGGCACCTGACAATTGCCGAATCACTGACTCGTGTTCTACTTGCAGGTTGTGGCTCTCATAACATTGCTTAATTTTGCTTGCTCGCCTGTCCTCTATCCCAACCCTAAACAAATGTACAAATTTCACAAGTAAAACATTTGGTTTTACTACATAGGTCCACACAAGTCTTTGGTCCAAATATGAAAATGACCTGCATTGACCACTATTAACCACCATATTTCGCACACCCCCACAGCTATCGGTATTCAGCCAACATTCTGCACGATTGGAAACTCCATTCTACTACCACACCTGTGCTAGGTAGTGGTGACTGAAAAGTGAAATATAATAAAACATACGTCTATATAAATATATAAGATTTGAAGTAAATTGAAAACCATTAATCAAAGTTGCACCAGGTGATATTCAGTAAGCATGAATTTTGGATATTATTTCTACTTCAGCCACTATCGAAATGTATCGTTGATTCTATTTGGCAAGTGTCATCTATTTATTACAGTTATTATGTTTATTGGACTTCTAAATAAAAATCTTCATGCTATTTACTGTGCTCATTGGTTTGGTAACAGACATCATGAATGTTGGAAACAACTGTACTATTTTTATTAACTTTTACATTTCAATTTAGTGTTTTTGTCACTATTATCAATCACCACCCCATTTTGTGTGTACTCGTATTTTGTTTTTGCGTAAGTATTTAATATGCAACCACAGACTCCTGGCAGCAGACCTGAAAAACAAATTCATTGGTACAATTTGTACAAATGATGGAGTCTGTAGAGATATGATTTTAAAGACAGTGAGTAAACTATTTAATCAATCCTGGAACTATCCAGTCATGTACTAATACCATTCATTTATTGGGCTTGTTAAACATGTTTAATGGCTGCTCTTAAAAACACTTAAAAAAAAAATGTAGTAAAGTCACTCTAATACAGCTGTGTGATGTTCTTGTTCTGATTGATTTTGAGTCCTGTATCACTAGCAATTAATTGTGGCAGGATCTACTGATGTTCAAATAACAAGTCAGTTGTTTGAGTTTACTTATTTATTGCTAACTTATAGAAAGTTAGCATCTACAAAATCATCTCAAAATATTATTATACCAAGCTATTATTTATTTAAAAGTGCTTCTAAATGGCACAGGAAGCAGACATAATTGCTAACAATATTTGCATACAACCAATTTGATAAGCATCAAAAGAATGCAGTTGAACATTCTTGAAGCAACACATGACTGTCAAGTATCTGTTAAATTTTGAAACTGTGTGACAAAATTTTATTCCCAGAACCACGAGTTAGATTGAATACTGGTAATGCATTTCATTTCTAAAATTAGTTTCTATGATAATTCAAGATAGGAATCGGGTTTTTATAGCTGTCAAGATAGTATTTTCTGTTACATTAGTTTTCGGCATTCGCCTGGAGTGGAAGTTCATATTTAAAGTATTTATTTTCGGCTTAAATATTAGTCACAAATTCTTCATGATAACTAAAGTTAACGTTTATTTCAAGATCTAGCGATCTGTAAAATTTCAAAGGGATTGAATTATTTTTATAGTCAAGATCAAATTAGATGATGCAAGGTTTTCTGACATGCGATTTGATATCTGATCAGCCTTCCAGGATCTATCCATGTGAATGAGGAAAAGAGCTTGTTCCCATGGTTCATGAGAGAGCAGTCGCCAGGAATCTTCGAGAAGCAGGGAGCGTGAAATGATATAGACGAGTACGTTCAGTTGATCGGCCTCAGTCGTACAGAAGCAGTCGGCGCAACACCACGTTAGGCTCAGTCGGCTATGAACAGTGCGAGTGATAACATGTAGCTCAGTCGGCTAGGAACAGTGCGAGCGACAAGATGTAGCCTCAGTTGTACAGAAGCAGTCGGCGCGACAACACGTTACCTCAGTCAGCTAGGAACAGTGCGAGTGACAAGATGTAGTCTCTAGCAGTTAGCTTTGAAAACTTTAGACTCACTGACATGCAGCGTAGATCACTCAGTTTTATTATAATGTGGAGTTGAAATTAGTATTTCACCAAGTGGGTCCTCTGGATTGTTTGAATTTACTAAATTGTGGCACAATGGGAGCGTCTGATTCACTTTAATTTATTTTTTACAACTGAAAGGTTTGAACTTTGAACTATTGGAGTGTGGTCTGGCTCGAACCGTTAATCGAACTTGTAAAAACATTTCTTTGGTAAATTTGTCTGATTGCCTGTACAGTTTGTGACTTTGAACAATCTGAAGAATATAGTTATTCAAATGATGATAAACTCTTTAACATCATTGAACTTATACCTTTCCATAGCTTTTGGTTTAAATAAGCTATGTGGCGACCAGATCATTATATTTAAGTCAGAACTGTTACATCCCAGGGCTACGCACGGTCAGAGTTAAGATTCAAGCTTTATGCAGAACCCCACTGCAAGTTCAGTTCTTACATGACCTCGACAGTAAACTTAAACAATCCAAACATCTTTAATTGCAAATACTAAATTGAAAGATCATACTAACCTCAAATGATTTTAGAAACTATTTAAAATCCTTTTTTAAATAACTCTGAAAGCAATAAACAACTTAAACATATCGAAAATAAAGTGAAATGTGGTGTCATGCTACTGTTCTAAAAATACTATATATTTGATTTTAAATTTAATTTAGGAAGGCTGTCAGTTATCTATTAAATTTTGTAACTGTGTGACAAAATTTTATTCTCAGAACCGTGAGTTAGATTGGATAATATGGCATTTTGATTCTATAGTTAGTTTCTATGTTAATTTAAGCTAGAAAGCAGTCTTACAGTTTTCAAGATAGTATTTTGCATTGCATCAGTTTTCAGCATTCGCCTGGAGTAGTATTTCAAAAGTTTGTATCTAAATTATTTATTTTCAGCTAAACTATTAAAGTTAGGAAATCTTTCATAATAACCTAAGTTGACATTTGCTACCAAATCTAGCAATTTGGAAAGTTTCAGAGAGATAGCATTATTTTTATTGTTAAGGTCAAAATTTGATGATGAAACCTTTGACATGTGATTTGATATATGATTAGCCTTCCAGAAACTACCCATGGGAAATGGAAGTTTGTGATTTTTCCCATGGTTCGTGAGACAGCAGGTAGCCGCCTAGAACCTACCCTCGGCCTCAGTCTTCGAGAAGCAGTTAGTGCGTCAAGATGTAAGCTCAGTCTGTCAGGAACCATGTGCGCTACAAGATGTAGGCTTTGTAGACCAGCAAGTTTCAAATTAAGCACTACTGTGCCAGAGGTTTTTTTTTGGTTACAATGTAGGTTCGCGTATTTAAGTTTATTACAACGTAGCAGTGATGTAGTATTACGCCATGTGGGGCCTCGGGAATACTTAAGTGTTGGTTGGTTTCAAACCAAGTGTAACAGGCATGTAAGGGCATGACGAACTTTTACCTACTTACAAGTGATAATCAATTAATTGTACTTTGAACTTTAGGGTGTGGTCTGGCTCAAACGGTTAATCGAAATTGTAAACATTTTTTTCTGTGACTTTGTATGATTGCCTATCCAGCTAATGACTTTACAACATTTTCCAGAATATAGTGATTTTAATTCCAACTGACTTGTGAACATTTATTCTCTCTATACCTTTCCTTAACTTGAGGTAGTAAAAAATGAAGTGGCGACCTTGTATCATTAGTATAAAGCCATAGCTGGACTATCCAAGGCAGGCTACACACAGTCGGAGTTAAGACAAGGCCTTTTTGCCTCCACCACAAGGTAAAGTTGTTGTCTTACAAGGTCAATGATTCTGAATCACCATAACATTTTGGTGAAGATGTAAATTTGTTCATTTTTCCATGTTGACATGCAAGGAAAAAAAATGTGTTTAACCATATCACTTCACTAAATAAGTACTAGATGATAGGTTTGTTCAAAATGAAAGACTGTTCTTAATAATTCACTTTTAATCACATCCAGGGCAGGATTAAAACAGTGCGGGGCCCGTAGCAAATGTGAGGAAGGGGCCCTTGGTTTTTGCCTCTGGGGCAGTAGTGGAGTTGCACATCTACAAAGTGCAGAGCCCCCCAGAAGGCGCGGGGTCCACCAGAAGGCACAGGGCTCATAGCATTTGCTCCTGTTACGTGGTTAATCCAGTACTGATCACATCTGAAAATCATTTGCCAGCCATCACTAACAATAAATATAATAAAAGTTGTTAGTGATTCAATCAGACCTAGAAATTCTGCAGTTTGAGGGTAGGAGATGTTGGAATGATTTTAATTGGAGAAATGATGAGACAATATATAATTTTCAGAAGCATGTATTAGTGAGATATGCCATGTGAATTGCTACACATTGGTGCACACGTTCTTTGTAGCTAATGGACACAGTATAATACTTGCACAAAACAGTGACCTATATATAAATTTCTTGAGTCAATCAATTTTATTTTATATTAAGATCCCCTGCAGTTTATTTTAATTGAAATATCATTAGCTCACTGCATACTCGAATTTACTTCATTCAGTATTATATTGTCGGTTTGGTGGGCTATGTTTAAAACAATACTAGTAAAGTATGCTGTAGACATTTCTTGCAAGAAAATGTTCTAGTAAAGAATAAAGAAATCAGATGGTGGAATGTCAAATTTATTAGGGCTTTTAATGAACAAAGAAAAATGCAAAGATATAGAAAAGCAAAATCAAATCCAGGGGTCAATGCCAAAGGATTTTCAAAGTATTGCACAGTTGTAGTAGTGAAGGATGAAAAAGCTAAGAGGTTAGAGATTTACTCCGAAGTCTGAAGACAACTGTAAAGAAAATTTAAAAATACTGTATGCACTATTGACAAATATAAGAACAAAGAAAGAGGACTTAAAGCAACTGAGAGAGGAGATTCAAATATAATAAGAGATGTGGAAATATTTAGACAAACTGTTGAATGTGGAAGAGGTGGAAAAACATAAAACCATTTAAATTAGTATGACTGAAGACCAACCATCTTATTATATGGGCAGAGACGGAAAGTGCCTTGAGACAGATGAAGGGTGGTAAGTCTGCTTAAAGAGAAGAATTAATAGTTAATGTGATAGTGGTAGTAGAAAATCAAATAACACAGTGGTACATTGAATACTGCCTGGTAAAGTGGTTAAAATACCACTTTTTAAGGAAGCCAGTAGGACAAAATGCACCAAACACAGAGCTAATATTCTATTGTCCCATATTTAAGACAATGGAAAAAACTATAGAAGAAAATAAAGAGAAATACTTTGGATAATATTAAAACAAAAGAGAATAGAGAAAGGAAAAGCACCATTTATCTAATTTGAAGGCAGGAGAGCAGCTAACATAGACACACAAACTTCTCTCTTAACCATGCAAAAATGTAATGAAAACAACAGCAAATCCATGGGAGCACACACACCAATTCTGATTATAGAATGGCTGAAGAATGAAGGGGAGGGGTGGAAGGATAAAAAATATATCTATGGATATGTAATGTTACTGGAAATGGTGATGAAGGAAAAGGAAAGGGTTTAAAAAAAATCAACTGATGTGGGATAGTAAAGGAGGTTAAGGCCAGACAAATGTCTGGTGTCAAGAATATGTTGGTAAGCTAGTTCCCTTCTTACAATTTTTGAAGGGGTAGTAGTTTCTTGAAAGATTCACTGCTGTCTTCATGAAGCTATTTCAGGTGCTCAAGTTGTGTGAACAGGAATGGGCGTCCATTAGATGTGATATGTTTTTTATGTAAACATTTTGACAGTGGACACTCATTCTGATTGAAAGTTAGTTGTTGACATATACATATTACTTCATAAAAACCTTTCAGAATGGTGCCTATTACTTACCATTTTAACAGTAAAGGGTTGACAGTGCAACCAACCACCTGTTAGCTGTTACAAATTAAATTAATAGCTTGGCGACTCATTTTTACCCTGCAACTTACGAATCCGATTGTAGTAGCATAAACTGTATCAGTAATGGTCCGAACTTCATGCAATCTGCTGTGAATCCATAACCCCCAACAACCAGATAGTAGACAATGTGAGACCTATAATTGAACTGAGGCAGTGGAAGCAGGTTAGGTACTCTATTAGATGTCTTAAGATGTATTTGGCATGGCCAGTACTTAGCTCTTGACTGTTCCCAATCACAATACAGATCCTTCCTTTGCAAAACATCAGACTGCAAAACCTGCTACTTGTTATTATCTCCTCCGCCATGTGGACCACAACACATTTCACTTATTGTATCAAATGTTCTTTCCAAATGGAAGAATGGCCAGAGCCAAATTTTTTACACCAACAATTTAGACCATCTCATGACTGCCTGTGCTAATTCAACAACTTGAACAACCTAAATGATTTCTTCACAGAGAGAGTAACCGGTCTTTCCGGTAACAATCATCCCTGACTAACTATCATACCCTGGAAATCAGACATTTGTTGGGACTAAACATCCATTAACATCCTACCGCTGATAAACCCAGCATTTTTTTTTTTAGTTTTGTTATTATTCTATTATTTTTGTTTCTATTACTTCCTTTTTATTTTCCTTACTGTTAGTCACCATTTCCAATGAAGTGTTTGCTTTCTACTCCATAACTATGTCATTATTGTTCTTTATCTCATCTCTTTCATTTTCACCAGCTCAACTGTCGGTAGCAATTCAAAATTTTATCAGTACTAAAACGGTGTCATGCTTTATGATTGTGATTTTTTGTGTTTTTACAGGTTGCTGCTCGCTGTGAAGCCTTCATGTGTTATGCCCCCTTAGTTCCTGATGGCTATGGATGTTGTTATAACCCAAGGGATGATGAAATATTTTTTGGCACATCTGCTTTCAATTCTAGCCCAGAAACAAGTGCAAAGAATTTTAAAAATGCACTTGAAGAATCATTAACTGATATGCAACAATTGCTCCTAAAATCACAGATGAAATCGAAGTTATAACATTTGCTCTCTAGAAACATACTCATTATTATTCAAAGGCTTCTGAATTTTAATGTGGAAGGGCAACTTCATTATGTTGTACACATTCTTGCACAATCACAACTGTATAAATGGCTAAACAACCATTAAATGTCCAATGTGGAATGTAATGTAATACATATTTTGACAGATGAGATTTGAGTCGGCGACAAGAATAGTCAGTAAAATTTGTTTAAAGGTTTTACTATCAAGTTAACAGAGATAATGAAATCAACACAGGGTCATGGGCTTTGGGTAGCTGCTGATAAATTTTCAACTGACAAGTTTTGTGTAAGACTGAATTACAAAAGTATTGTAATTATATGCCTCACAGTTTTCTGTGACAAAAATTTTTGTAACTAACTTTTATGGAAATGTTATTTCATGTATTTGTCTATCTATGTTAAAAATAACAATTTTATTAAATAATATGCAATAAAATAATCAATATTTTAAAAAAAGTGTGTCAATTTATAATACATACGTAAGAACAGAAACTTTTCCAGCATATGATTACAGTGAAATCTTCACACGTATACTGCTGGAATGTGTTGTAAAGATATGTTATTTCAATGATTAGCTTCACCATCTTCCTCAGGTGCGAAAACACCTGTTGTGGTCTGCTGATAGACAGATAAACCATCTGTCAATCAGCATACCTACTACGCCAAAAAAAATGACCATGCAGCATCCAGTGATCGGAATGTAAATTTCTACAGATTTCATGTGGATTCCAACCTCCTAGCTGACAAATTTATTGAAAAGCTTTTCTATAAGGTAAGAGCCATAAACACAATAAAAACATACATAAAACATCAGAAATATGTCAAAGCATAACAGATGATCTGGAGTAAGCTTTTATTACAGTATTTCAGGTCAAATAAAATAAAAACTAGGGTCAAACCCATAAAAATGATGGTTTCAACACAGTCATTTCTTCGCAGTTCCTAATCTAAATAGCACTGTTACAAAATAACAATCTAAATCCATACTCTGCAATTCACAAACATTGTGGGTGGCAGAGGGTGCTAAGCACCAATCTTAATTCTGCACATTCCAATCCCGAATAGCAAGAGGAAAGAAAGAATACATAATAGCATCAGTACAGCATGTTCTTATCCCTCTGGTCATTGCGATCCAAATAGGTTGGCGGAAGGAGTATCTCACTGCACTCGTAGATCATAGAATTTCGCATATTCTCCAATAAATTCAACCGCAAATAACATCGTCTGTCTTCCAAATGATCCCATTCCAATCTATGTATCAATTCTGTGACGCTTTCATAAGGACTGTAGCAACCACTCCCAAATCGAGTGGCTCTCCTCTGTACCCTCTGCACTGAGTCAATCAGGCCCTTGCGATATGGATCCCATACTCCACAAAAGTAATCCAGATGCGGATGCACTAGTGTTTTATATGCTATATCCTTTGTATGAGCATTACAAACGTGCAATTCCTTGTGTGTTATGCTGTAGCATAAAGTTTGAGTTTGCATACTGGTCCAAGTTACATTTCAAATTTTCCACAAACTCTATTCGTATTGCTGCTAGGAAATCAAAGATTCAATTACATGCTCATTAATAAATTCACTGTATAATATAATAATAATATTATAATAACATTTCCTCGCTATCGACGCACCCTAAAACAACAACAATATTTAATTAAATTGCAATGGAGCGCACACTCCGGTGGCAACTTCCCTACCACCCATCTTCCCTGCACTCACCTACATTTGCCCTCAGCAAATTTTAACTTTAAATTCTTTCCATATATTTAGTAAATTATTCATCATCTTGGTAACTTATTCCAATCCCTGACATCCTTACCAAAAAATAAGAATCTTTCTACACCTTTTTGCCTAAAATCGATTACCAGCTTGTGGTCATGGTCATCTTTCCCCATCCATGCATTACTTTTAATTCTTACACCAATATCTTTCCATGCCTCATCACCAATATACGACTTGTACACTCCCATGACCCTCTTCGCCCTCCTCCTGTCTTGCAATGAATCTCATTCCAGCTCTTATCATATCTCTTAATGATTGCATTCTGCGGTAATTTCCAGAAACAAATATAGCAGCCTTTTTTTGCACCCTCTCCAACTCTTGTATTTGATACTCAAAATGTGGGTCCCATACTACACTATCATATTCAAGCAATGATCTGTAACCCAATTCGTTTACTTCTCTCATACATCCCCTCATCACTCTCTCCAACAAGTGCAGAATTTTGAAACCTTTTCCTACCACCTATCCAATGTGTCCTGCCCAGTTAAGCTTGTTATCAAATGAAATGCCAAGATATTTACATTTCAAGTCTTCAACAAGAAATTCTTGCCCCACCTTATAATCATAATCAACCTTTAGTTTTTTATTTGTGTATCTAATAAGCTGACTCTTCTTTGCATTTATCTTCATCCTATGTTTACTAACCCAACTAGATATCCTGTCCAGGTCACCCTGCAGCTGTTTACAGTCCTCTACTATTTTGATCCTTTTATATAACATTAAATCATCTGCAAACAATCTAATTTCAGTGACATTATACATCACAATATAACCTTAATGAAAAATCTTTAAGGTTTCTAACCACTTTCTTTTTCGTTACCTGTGATTGTGATTCAGATCTATATTACAACATATTAATGGCTGACACAGTTGGACCTACTTACATGTGGCTGCAATAATGACCACAGTAATATGACATCAGTACAAGTAAAGGAACTTAAAAATAAATCATAACAATTTACTTTATGCTATGTAATATTATCTTCCATCCTGGTCCAGGCTGCATAGATCACGATAAATGTGGTACTACTTTCATCTGCATAAAGTAATGTTTTCAATAATGTGGTCCCCATAAAAACAATTTTAAAACTCATTCATGCTATCTTCTATAACATAAGATGTTAGATGCCATTTCTATCTAATCATAATTCCTGCCAACATTGCTACTTTTACCTTACATATCAATGCACATATAATTTAACAAAAACATCTACATTAAACAATTGTAAATAGGTAAAAAGCAACTAATAAATAATTTGTTATGTTAAACACAATACATTCTTTTCTTTAAATGTTTTATCAATTCATTTCTTCACAGATTCTTAAGTAATTACAACTTTTAATAACAACACGCTTAACCTGAGGTTGGCAGTTACATTTCGTCTTGGCAGGAGACTTTCTATAACTTTACACTCATATCAAGGACGGTGTATCAAGCTCCTGGCCATTTAGCGTTACACCTAAACTGTCGGTTGATGGCGACTACCCTACTACTAGGTAGTCCACCTCCGGCATGTAACGAAACTCACTGATTCTTTTACAACATGGTTCCTAGCTCTCAGATACAGAACCTTGCAAGTCCACTTTACAGCTGCCAGAACTACTTGAGTTCAACAAACGTGATGGTGGGTAATGGTCAAAAGGAAAACATTGAAACAAAATGTCTATTAAACTTACTCAGATTTTTTGGACACTAAATTTCCCACTACTACCACTTATTTAATACAGGACTTTCTGAAGAATACAAGCATTTTTCCAGAAACTTTACAATATTTAGTTACAACTGATTTTACTCGCTCAAAAAACAAAGGTTAGCAGATGTTTCCTAATATTGATACAATTCTTGCACACTTGAATCATTACAGTGCTAATGTTTACGTCTTTAAACACAATATAGCTAGAAGTCAGTTAGTGCATATTACACACGTGTGACTGCAGAATCCTGATCACATCTGCCTCCACAGACCTTTGTCATCTGACTGCCTCATTTTTTGTGTAGTCTCTTTAGGGTGGCACCCTTTTTCAGACTTGCTCCGACCTTCAGCATCTCCGCCTATTATATAGTAATGTTACAATCTCTGTCTGCAATTAGTTTGGCAATGAAGGACAGGAGTGTTACAATACAGTGTTATTGACAAAATGATCAAGTTTACCCTATTATTAGTATTAATGTATTACACTGTTTTTATTTAAATGCTATTGACATTCATGACATTAAAGAAGAGTAATTTAATTAGCAACACAAAAATTGTTTTTCAAATGGTATGTAGAAACTACCTAGTAACAAAAACAAATCATATTTAAAATTTTGGAACCTCTATTTTAACATCTTAAATTCTTGTATAACTAAATAAATAAGTATGTATTTGGAAAGGATAGATAAAATACACCCAACACTCACCAAAGTTGAAGGGCAGAGAGCAGCCATGTCGATTTCAGTCAAATCTTCATCTTGAGATTCTAGCAACTCTTGAATGTCACTTGATTCTATCTATTCAAAACCGTCTCGTCCTATTCCATTCGCAACTTGAGCAATGTTTGTGGTTAAAGTTTGAATTTGCACGGATTCTCCATCATTTCCGGCTGTGAAATCGGGTCACAGTTTTTTCCAGCATGATTTCAAAGTTTATGGCTTCAGTTCTTGCAATTCTTTTATTTTAACAATGAAACAATAAACAATTGAAAGTTTGCATAATCTACAATACATCTCTAAGTAAATCTTGTCTTAACTGACAATGATTATAAATGCATAGCACAAATCACTGGTCATAGGGGTCAAAATTTTAGAAAAATCTCCCTCGTATAAATTTTCGAAATTTCACTGCTTGTAAACTTATTTTGTACCTCAGTAACATACAATTACCCAGATCACATGTAATGAAGAAATCTTTCACTACTGATGACACTATATAGTATCATTAACAGTAGCTACTTTCCATCTACCCAACTTTCTAAATGTCACCTGAGTAAAGAGATCTTTTACTACATCAGTTGCATGTTCCCTATTAATATTTTAATAGGTAAATCTTGAACTGCAAGAGAGCAACTGCTGCAGAATAACCCGGATACGATATCTAACTGGATGTTTCAATATGGGATGAAGTTAAATGCAAAGAAGAACCAAATTATTAGGCAAACAGATAAAAAAAAAAGTTTGATTATGATGACTGTAAGGTAGGAAAAGGATTTCTCGTTGAAGACCTGGAATGTAAATGGCATAACATCGGATAACAAACTTAACTGGATAGGATACATTGGACAGGTCATAGGAAAATGTATCAAAATTGATCATTTGTTGGAGAGAGTGATGAGGGGATGTACCAGAGAAATAGGGGAATTGTGTTACAAGACTGTTGTCAGACCATTGTTTGAATATGGTGGTGTACTATTGGACCCACATTTTTATATCAAATACAGGGGTTGGACGGGGTGCATTTAAGGGCTGCCAGAGTTGTCTCTGGAAATTACCATAGAACACAATCAGTAATTGATGTGATAAAGGAGATGGAATGGGATTCATTGGAAGATAGCAGGAGGATGAAGAGAGTCTTGAAAGTGTACAAGGCACACGTTGGTGATGAGACGTGGAAATATATTGCTGTAAGAATTAGGAGTAGTGCATCAAGAGGAAAAGATGACTGTGACCACAAGCTGGCACTCTATTTCCGGCACAAGGGTGTGGTAAGATTGTTAGTCTTAGGTAAGGGCAGGGCTGACATTGGGGATTGAAAGGGGGGGGGGGGAAATGGGAAAAAATCTACCGCAGCTAGGATGCCTTACTAAATGGAAATCAAACATAAAAAACATTTCTTAGAAATATATTATTTGATATTTTTTGCATTAAAATTTTCTGACTGTCCAAAAAATTTTGGGTTGGGGGGGGGGGGGGCGAAGAACGATTACCTGGGGCCCAAGAATCCCATCATCGGCTCTGGGTAAGAGGATTAGTAATTGGAATGGGTTACCAAAAGAAACCTACATTAACATCCATACTCTGCAATTCACAAATATTATAGTTGGCAGAGGGTGCTTTGCACCAAACTATCTCTGTATTCCAATCTCGAATCGTCCAAGGAAAGAAAGAATACATATAAGCAACAGTACGGTATCTTATTTCTCTAATCTTCTCTCTCCTGTCATTTCGACCTAAATATGTTGGGGACGAAGTACTTCACTGCACTCGCAAATGAAAGAAGAATTTCGCATATTCGCCAACAAATTCAGACGAAAGTGATGTCTGTCTGTCAGACAATCCCAGGGTCAATTTTGTGACTCTTCCATAAGGGCTGTAGCAAGTAGCCACAAATCGAGCAGCTCTCCTCTGTACTTTTTTCCAAGGTGTTAATCAATCCCTTACGATAAGGATGCAAATGTGGATGCACGAGAGTTTTATAAGCTATTTATTTAATATGAGTGTTGTAATTCTTCAAAATACGACCTATGAATCTTAACTTGGAATCAGCTTTACCCACAAAAGAAGTTACGTGCAGGTCCCTTTTCATGTTGTTTTGTACTATTACCCCCAAATACTTCACAGAATCAACTGAACCAACAACTGATCTGTTCAATGTGTACTCATGAGCAAACGGATTCTTTTTGTAAGTTATGCGCATTGCTTAGTACTTTTTGCTGTTTAGTGCAAGTTGCCATTTACAGCGCCATTCCGAAATAACATCCAGATTGAGCTGAATTTCTAAGCAATTGTTAGAGCACCTTGTTTCCCTATAGATAACTGCATCATCAGCAAACAATCGCAGCCTGCTATTAATGTTGCCACAGAGATCGTTTATAAAAATTAAGAAAAGAAGTGGTCGTATTACAACCACCCTACAAAAACATCTAGATTAGAAGAGGCTTCCCCGTCAACATCGACGTACTGTAACCGACCAGTTAGATCCGGTACACCATACGCATGAATTTTCGCTAAAAGTCGGTTGTGTGGCACCGAGTCAAAAGGGTTCTGAAAATCCAAGAAAATTGCATCAACTTGTGATTCTAAATCAATAACTTTCATTACGTCATGAGAAAATAGGGACAACTGTATTTATTTTACACGATCTGTTCTTCCGAAATCCGTGTTGGTTCGCTTTAAGTAACTTGTCTTCATCTAGAAACTTCATAATGTTAGTACAGAATTCTGCTGCAGACAGATGTTAACGATATGGGTCAATAATTCCTAGGATCCTCCGATTTCCTTTCTTGAAAACAGGAGTTACATGGGCAATTTTCGACCGGAAGGTAATTCTTTTTCTTCCAAAGATTTACAGAATATATCAGTCAAAATTGTCCTATTTCCTCCGCGTACTCGGAACATACTCGTACTGGTATACCATCAGGACACGGCGCTTTCGTCCGCTTCAAGAGCTTTAATTGCCTACACTATCTGTTTGTATCGAATTGATTTCTAATTCCACACGATGTGGAAAAATTGGTAGATTATCCATATTTTTGTCCGTGAATTAATTTTTAAAATCGGTGTTAAATGCGGTAGCTTTATTGAGGCTGTTGTCTACTTCACGACCGTCTTGTATTAAAGCTGTGGCCAAATCTATTGGCGGGTGGCCTCAAATGCGCCTTTGCCAAACCGTGCGCGTAGCAATTCACCTCTTTTACTTGTAGTAATAGTTTGTACTGTTTTTTAAATAATTTATAATCACTATTTTGTGATAGAATATTGATGTCATTTCGTTAAGAAAGTTATGTTAGTGCAGATGCATTTAATATAATTGACGGTTTCAGAAGACCTGTTATTTATTATTCTATTACCTGTGCAGAAAAAAAAAACTTTCTCTATAAACTAAGGAAACTTATTGAAATACTCTTCTTTTATTTATGGCTTAAAATCCGCAAGCACATGTTAAATTTTATTTTCAGTTGTATGTTTACAGCTATAATGAAAAATTTATTTTGTTATCCTCTGCACAGAACGACAAAATTATTTTTTTATATATTTTGACTATAGAATAAAAATTGCCAAATACAAAAAAAATATAAGTAGAAAAAAAGTATGGCCATTACAATTTTCAGTATATAAAAATCAACCATTATATAAGTAAAGAAAAATGTTATATCGTAATTATGAATATTATTAGAAAACCAAATTTTTTAAGCAAAATTAATAGTATCCAAGAGTAATACAGTAACTTACTACCAACAATAAAACAAGTTAATTATGAGTTTCGGATTTCAAATAACATTAACACAACAAATTAGCTTATTAAACTATTAAGTACAAGATATTAAAGTTGCAGAATAATTGATTATAAGTGTATTGCATTATATGTTAAATATTCTTTAATATCTTGTCATCATTCATCTCCATGAACGCCTTCTTCATCTTTCACTTCTTCGCTGCTCTCATCTTCTGTCGAATCTTCCTTGAGGCTGATTATAAGAGGCTCGATTACACTATCTCGGACCACTTCCTCCTCGAAATCTTCTGTTTGTAGTATTTCGGTATGGTAAACACATTTCTGCCATTGTTCGACGGTGACGTTTTCCAAGACTTCGTGCAGCAAACGTTCGACATCGGCGATTTTAACAGTGTTATTTTTCTCCGCCACTTCTCCTTTGACTTGGGCATGAATGAGCTCTATCGGATTGTACTGGCAATGATAAGGGGGTAAGCGGACTACTTCATGTCCTCTTTCATTTTCAAGAACATCCAACTCATATACTGTATCTTCTTTATTCATGAGGACCCTCTCCAGCATCTCAGCTCTCATCTCCGTAGGCAAATAGGAAATTTTCTTTTCTGTTACCCAAGCAGCTACATCAGCTTTCGGTGTTTTGGTTGTTGGAACTTGGTTTATCACTGCCGAAAGATATTTGGCCTTGCCATTGACGACGATAGAACCTTCCTCCAAAACATTCAAAAACCTGTTGAGAAACCATTGTTTAAACGTCGTTGTATTCATTTCTGAGTATAATCTTAAGATCTATTGGTTTTACTGCATCTGTAGACCAACTTGCTTTCCTGGAGAAAGCCAGTCTTTGCTGAACGCACATGCAAAACAATCAGCCTTGCCCCTTTTCCGACAGGTATCTTTAGGCCCCCACTTTGGCTTGAATTCTGCCATATATTTTTTAAAGAATGGTTCTGGGTTACCCAAGTTTCATGTAACTAAAAAATGGGATTCGTGTCACCTGAGCTACGGAGGGAGTTTAGTTTCCTCAAAAATTTGATTCCAGAGGCCACTATATCGTTTCGCTCAGGCAAAAATCGCCTACCATCATTCTGACTTCTGTATTTAAACCTTATATTATTCAATATAAATCTTACATATCGTGCAGATCCTGTAAAATTTATCTTCTCTACTAATCTTTTTCTTAATTTTTCTGAGGTAGAGTACTCACTAGGGATGTAACGGATATCCGCATCCGCAAGTGCGAAACTTTCGCATGAAATCCTACATCCGCAATTTTTAATGCGGATGTATATCGGATATTTTGTTTACATTGCAATGTATATTATTCTTTTCTCTTTATTCGAGATTCTGCCCATCGTCGCTTAGCTAATAAAAAGTGTTTGTTTTCTGATGATCTTGCAATAAAAGTAACAATGAACTAAACGGTGTTATTACCTAAGCGACGAATTTTACTTGCATGTAAAGTAAAGGTCGGGCTACAATAGACTCCACCGAGCCCACACTGTCACCTACCGACACTTTTCTTATTGTTGTCGCTCACTCGATTGAAGTGAGTTCAAACGCAGTGCTGCCATTTCTACGGATTTATCCGTAGATCAACGGATTTTTATAAAAAGTTAGGATTTTCGGATTTTGTTAAAATAACTACGGATTTTTGTTCTATTTGTTGATTTTTCCTTATATTGGTGTTTTGTTAAACTTTGAGCATATAGCGTTAATGCATTACAGTATTGTCAATAATTGTTAATCGTTTCCTTGCAACCGCTGGCGTGAACCAACGATTGAAATAAAGCTCATATTTTGTTTGATTATAGATTATATAGATCTTAAAAGACCGTAATACAAAATTATCGGCGCAATCTTTATGCACGGTGACACGCTCGTTGGCACGGCTTACAAAGCAGTGACTTAGAAGAATTAACCAATTATCCGAGAGTCAAAGTGTTCGCAGTATTTAAAATTTTCTGTTACCGAAGATATACTAAATTTAATGACAACAAAGAAAATAGATACTGTATAAGCCCCCCCAAAAAAAGAGAAGGCACAGCAGCAGCAGCGATGAAAGTGACGATGTATAAAACAGGATCAGAGATATTTCTTACTTTCAATGTAGAATATTATTTTATATTTCGAATTTTAAAGACCTGGAAATAAAATATATTCTTAATTTTGACTCTCTCTTCAATAATCATTGTTTTAGTCTTTTAGTTAGCGAGTCTCCGGAATTTTGTACCCAATCTACAAAAATTTTAGAGGCCATCTACGGATATTCAAAGCCAAGAGGCTGGCAGCACTGTTCAAACGACACCGCACCGTGCGTCGGCCGTCAAGTTTGGTTTAATTTTTTACTTTGGGGGCTGGTGTCGGACTGGACGATATGGAGAAGTGCATACAAAGATTTTAGAAATTTCTGGTACTTTACAACTAATTGTTGTTTTAGCGTTACTGATTGCTTTAGAAAAGTGCCCTTTTTCAGCATTGCTTTAGGTTCCGGATTTTGAGCCGTGGACCTTCCATGCCCGAATCAGACGCACTGTCTAAATTTAGAATTACTGAAATATATGTATTCAATCGTATAAAAGTACATTTGTGTTTTGGAATACAAAAAAAAAAAAAAAAAAAAAAAAATGAAATAGAAATAAAGGACGTTGATATTACTATGTTTGAATATTTATTTGTCATTACATCCAGATTTTCCTCTTGACTTAGATGGATACGACGTACGATTGGGATACTGTCCCAGTTGCAATTTTCATGGATCTTAAAATGCTAAGATGCTGAGACGCTCCATGGTTCGAATTTTACATTAATCTGTAGGTTTCCTTTTAAAAATAGATGACAACGATAGTGGTGCACTGCACGGCTGATAAGAAACTCAGTGAGTGGAATTTTTAGATCACGTGAAACTATTATTATTTTATAGAATCTTTGCAATCTGTATTTAAATTAAAATGGATAATAATCTTATTGTTTTTGTTAGAAAAATATTGAGCGAATCGAAAGGAACCTGTAACCGCTTTCACGGACCATCAAGAGTTTTTTTTTAATCGAAAATCGGATCTCGTAGGTCCTACAAGTTGTACCGTGAATGCGCCACTGGAGCTATGGGAAGGTGGGTGGCGAGCACGGAACTGAGCGTGGCGGGAAGGCGGTAACGGCCTGGCCTCGCACTCGAGAGGATGCCGGTTCGATTCCACGTCCGGGAATCCAGATTTGGGTATTCCGTGGCTTCTCCAAATCACTCCAGGCGAATATTCCCTTTAAAAGACCATGGCCGAATTCCTTCTCGTTCCTAGCCCCCGATCTTTTCACGCCTCTAATGACGTCGACGTCGACGAGGCTTATAAGACAAAAAAAAAAAACCATTGTGGAGATGCGTGGTGGCGTGGTCTTGTGCTTGACGCTTGAATTAGTCACGCCACAAACTCCGCAAAGTTCATATGACAAAGACTGGTTTTTAGAAGCGTGCCCCACATTTTTTATTGTTGAAAGACTAGGCAAAAATAAATCAACATGGCAGTATTATATGGAAATAGAATTTACTTATGAAACAATATTGATTTTAAATTTATTTTTGATAAAATATTAAAATCTAAATAATTATAAATTTATTTTTCCACATCCGCTTCCGCAAAACATCCGCATCCGCGGATGTCAAGCACTGAACATCCGTATTCGCATCCGCAAAGATGACACCCGCAACAACCCTAGTACTCACCACTGTCGTAAAATTCGCGCACTGTCCTGACAATGTCCCTGTCAAAGTCGCTAAGATTCGTTAGAGTACTGTATTATTTCATATTTTTCTTTGGAGAAACAAACGTAGGTGATTTTCCCTCAAGACACATGCGCTAGACAGTTCTCAAACCGCCAACACAAGCTGCAGCACAGATAGCCTGTACATTCCCTAATTTTTTTCGCAATATGGTTGTTTTTTGCGGTAGCAATTCGCTACAGTTTTTGATTTCAGCATTATGAAGTACGTCAATATTTTTCAAGTCTTTTCTCACCATGTAGATGACAAAATATCACTATCAATGTCCATAAGAAGTTTGAAATATTTATACATATTGTGAATGATAGATTACTCTGCCGGCGGAAATCTGTTGTCTTCTTCAGCAGCGGTTGTTCTGCTGTCGATAACGTGCGTCTTGTTGAAGTCGTTAGTCCGGTAACACCTGGAACAGGAGAATAAGAATCCATTTTTAGTAGCACGATTGTCTTGCTAAATTGCCCCAATTATAAATTACTGCACTTTTTTGTTTGGTAAAATGATTACACTAAATTACTATAATTAATACATAACTAAAACGATTTCATATCACACGTAAAAATCGCACATCTCTAAAAATCAAAATATCCTCTCTCGATCATGCTCACCCTCACACTTACACTTTCTAATTCCCATTCACAGGTTCGCACATTTTTTTGTGCTGAAAGGGAACTGAAAGGTTTGGTGTTGGGTAGTGAGCCGTTGCCGCTCGTACTAGGCAACATAGGCTTCTCAGCGTTGCAATTTTCTTGTGATAGCAAGAGAGTGCATCGCGAGATTGTTCCCAAGTGCGGCAACAGCGCTTTTACACAGACCCGCCAATACATTTGGACACAGCTATAGTACTGGCATATTGTTACTGTTACAACTGACTTTTTTAACATAGGAGACTGATAGAAAGTGAATTGCAACGGAAGTCATTAAAGGCTTCTTGCTTCGCATTTTAACACGTCCTCTAACCTCATCTAAATTTTCGAATTGACTACGGTATCCAGTCCTAGGTTTGGTGGTGCTGATGTGAACAGTTTTGTACCTAGGACACATGATACTGGATGGCAGAGAGGTCTGTAGTGTGAGATAAATGAGACGACGTTGATGTGAGAAGTTGGTACCTGGAACACTTGTCACTGATGATTTTTTTGGTCAGTCATGAGCCATGGGAGTACTGCCACACTTTTTCGTTACCATAATTGGACTGGTTGTTGTTTTGAGCTCACTGTGGGTATGGAGATGTGCGTGTGTGTTCCTCTCTCTCTGTGTCTGTATGCATAAATATAGTGACACATTACTTAAACTCGTCTGTCTGGATGTAAGATTTGCTGTTCCTCCACTTGTTTCTTTGTGCTTGTGTGTGAGATCTAATACGAATATGGGAGTTATGATATCTGTCTGATGAATGTTTCTCATGGTACCCGGGGCACATGTTACTGCATGGATGAAAAGGCTTAGGTGTGAGATAGGCGCGGTGGTGCTGATGTGAACTGTTTTGAACCTAGGACACATGATACTGGATGGGAGGTCTGTAGTGTTAAATAAATGAGACGATGTTTATGTGAAGAGTTTGGTACCTGAAAACCATGTTACTCATGATTTTTTGGTCAGTCATGAGCCATGGGGGTTCTGCCCCACTTATTCGTTGCCATAATTGGGCTGATTGTTATGTGGAGCTCACTGCAGGCACGGAAATGTGCGTGTGTGTGCGTCTCTCTCTGTGACTGTATGTGTAAATATGGCGATACATTACTTAATCTCGTTTGTCTGGATATATGATTTGCTGTTCCTCCACTTATGTTTCTTTGTGCTTGTGTGTGGAGATGTATGGTTTTGCGGGTGAGACCTAGTATGAATATGCGGGTCTCTGGCATCTGCTGATAGTCAAGTGCCTATTGCAACTCATGGTACCTGGAGTACTGTTAATGAATGGTAGAAACGGTTACGGTGTGGGAGAGACGTGTTGATGGTACATGTAATCAATTGGGTGTGATGAGCACTATGTATGGGATAAATACTGAGGTGTACGGTGAAAACATGCCATTTTTTGCACACCTTCCATCTTGTCAGGCTGATGATATGTAAAGAGAGTTCTGTTTTTCAGCCAGTCATGAGGCAAGAGAGTATTACACCAATTTTTCATTCCCATGATTGGTGCCAGTAGTTGTGCTGAACTCGCCGTAGACATGGGCATGTGTATCTGCGTC
This sequence comes from Vandiemenella viatica, assembly GCA_031002005.1. Classification (NCBI taxonomy): domain Eukaryota; kingdom Metazoa; phylum Arthropoda; class Insecta; order Orthoptera; family Morabidae; genus Vandiemenella; species Vandiemenella viatica. Next base: position 201,387,270 of record JARYHS010009186.1, read on the forward strand.
CCTCTTTATGCATGTAAGTGTAAGTATGGTGATACCTCACTTTACCTCGTCTGTCTGATGATTTTTGTAACAGGAGTTCTGCCCAGTGAACCAGTGGTAATGACAGTTATATCCCACTTCATCGTTTCCATAACGCTTGCTGTTAGTTCTGTCGAGCTCGTTGTAAACATGGAAATGTGCGTGTGTCATCCCTCTGTGAATTTGAGCCTAAATATATATGGTTATTAAAATATGCTCACCATCAATGTGTGCTTCTAACCATTGCTTCAGGGCTTAGGCAATCTCCCATTTAACTGTGCTCTTTACAGTTTACTGCCGTTTGTGCTGCCATACGAATTGTGTTTCTCAGGGAAGAGTGTTGGGGGAGGGGGGCCTGTATGTGGCGTATAATGCTGTTTTAATGGATATTGGTGGAATAATTCTGAGTGGTGTAGGGTGCCTAAGTTGACCGTGACCACAATCTAGCAGTAGACTTTAGGTGATGAGGCCTGAGTGGATAGAATATCCAAACGCCCACTTTGACCTAACAATTTACGACAGTTCAAGTGAGGGTGCTATCTTCGGCGTAATAGAACTAGTGTCTGCACTTATGGTGACGTTTTGGATACTTGTCGATGTGTGGGGATCTTCTATGAAAATGTGGGTAATGATGTCTGTTTGATGACCATGAAACTATCAGTTAGCTAAGAGCGTTATGGTAACTTTATCGTGTGCGCTGCTTACTTGAACAAAGCATGCAATTACAGACAAATGTCTCACTTGGTCCTGAATCCGAAGTTTGGCGTCAGATGGGAACATTTAAACCGAATGGAGAACTCTCCTGGGTCTTTATTGACTGAAAAATACTTTTGCAGAAGTTTCCTGGAAAAAGGGAGAACTTTCCTGGAAAACTGTAATAGAACCACTTTAAGTGAACATTATTGTACCTGGGACCCCTGTTAATGAATAGGAGAAGACTTTGCGAATTCTGAATTTTTGTTTTACTTAAACGCAGGAACAAGAGGTAACCCTGTCAGTAACTGATCAGGCTTTGGATTGGGAATCATTGGAAAATAGAAGGATGTTTGAGGAAGTGCTAGGGGGAGTATACGGCTTATGTTGGCGATGAGGCTAGGGATGGATCTTGGTGAAAGAATTAGGAACACTGCGTAAAAGACTATCAGTAGGAGCCGGCACTGGATTTCTTCCATAAGGGAATGGGTAAATTTTCTATATCTCCACCTTGGCCACAGGCAATGGTCTTAGGCATGTTCTGTGCTTAGCACTGCTTAACGTGACTCGATTTTTATCACATAGGACTGGCGTACTCTGCTGCGGACCGATTTCACAGGGGTGAAATTAGTAAGATAACAGACGGTGTTTCGTTTCTGGAACATAAGTGCTGTGCAGTAAAAGACAGTTAAAAGGAAAGTATATGCCACAGCGTATATCTCTCTGTTTCTAGTCAATCACTGATGTGTCACAAGGGATTGATTGGAATTTTAGACAAAGTACAGCTAAGCGCACTCAATTTGTGATTTCTTACAAAATCATAACAGAATTTATATATAGATTGGTCTGGATAAACAGACGATAAGGGTTTGAGCTTGATGGCAAAAATTACGAGTGCTATGAAATATATTATACCAATGGCAGCAGAGATAAGTTAGAGAAATAAGGAGTCGTACTTGATACTTATATGAATTCTATCTTCCCTCGTTCAATTCCATGAGTTTTACCATCGTCAAACTGGAAACTTCGATTTTTCTAGCCTTGGTGTGGGAAAGGCTTTGTTAATCATGTCATAAATATTTTCAAGTGGGCTCTAGTCCAAAGACTGAGTTAGCAGGGTTGAGAAACAGGCTTGAAAAAATTACTGGCTGATTGGTTTGACATCAGTGGAGAGATTAACATGTAATCACTTCAGAAATGTCTGCAGGAAAATAAACTGGAATTCACATCTGCAACTTTGCATTAGGCAATGATATTCATGTGAATCTAATTTGGTGGGCATATTTCAGATAAAAAGTTCATCGAGGTTGCAGACACATACATGAGGATATCACTTCTTTGAATTTAAAACATTAGTTGGATTCTCGCTTTCCTTTATTGCACATAATTTAATACATCCTTTAAAATAATGGGAATGTGAAAGAAATTCACGAGTTATCATTAACGCTGTTAACTATTAATTATATTGGAATCCCACTGTAGTGACGCTTGTATATATTCTTTATTTCCTCCTGTTATTCGGGGTTGGAATTTTTTGTTCAAAGCACCCTCTGCCAATTTCGAATATCAGAACTGCATTGTATAGATGTGAATTTGAGCTATGCCAGGACATTCCATGGTTCATTATCACGTTTTAAACGTAAAAGTTACGATTTCACATGGTCTATATCCTATTTTTTTAATTAAATACAAAGACTCAAGCAGTTTTTCTGTTCACCCAGAATGAAAACAAAATTTACGATTTTCGTTTTGAAAACACGTAATTCTGGCGAGGGATTAGACTACCATAAGTGATTCTTAGATTTGTACTATGAAAACTGACATATAATAATTATTCTCATCTCGTAATAATTTCTTCTTGGACTGAAGTGAATGCTGAAATGTATCCTCCTGGGGCGGTTTCGCAGTGCAAGGGACATATGGCGCAACCTGCATTCCTTATTGATAGCTGGACACCTGAAAAAATACACACGAAATAGTAAGTCCGAGACTCTGTACAAAATACTGCAACCACACGAACTCTGTGTTGGACGCCCTACTTTCTTTGTCAGCAGCCAGACACTCAGCTATGACAGAAATAACGAGCCTGCTTTTGACAAACACACACCAGCCAAGATGTTTCGCACTGTAATGGAGCCATTTCAAACCTGCATTGCCTGTCGGACACCCGGACAAACACGCGAGTGGCTTCGCAAACATCGACAGGTATGCCGAAATATTCCTCCACTCTTAACGCATATGAAGCATGCCGTGCAATCTAGCGGTGACCAGAACCATTAGGTGCTGCTACCTGGTGACAATTATGCGACAGGCGAGTGGCCTGCTCAAATATTCGTCGCAATGAGAAAGCGCGTACCGAGAGCTAACAGAGCGTGTTCACGCAGGTCGCAATCCATAATGAAATATCCCCACACGGCACACATTTCGTAACGCCTAATGGAGCGCATACCAGGGTGTGTTGACACAAGTGATCCGCATTGCAAGAAACAAGTCTGTGGTGGACGAAGTCCGGACGGAATTTCCCAGGCCATGTTTTAAGAAGATAAGGTTAGCTTGACAGCAGCTGCCATCTGGTCGGTCGGTCGAGGAACTAACGCATGCGCAAGCCCGAGCGGTGCTGTCCCCTAGCGGCCATCAAATGAACTAACGGTCCGCCATCTTGTGATGTCACAGCTGAGCCAGGACGCTGATTGGCTAACCCCCACCACCACCACCCCATGACGTCACACCGACGGTGCTACCACCTGGCGGTGTTCCAGAGTCGGTGTCCTCCCACTCCTAATAATTCAGGCCAATTTGTTACGAGAATATTGTAAGGATTTAAATTAATGAATTGTTAAATAATCATATTCAGCTGACTGGTGGTGGTTTGTTTTATTGTTTTTCTTTGGCGTGATATTAACATTAACTTCAATTGCAGTCCTTAAGTCGCTGTTCACTGGCCATAAAACATAATTACTCAAGTCGTCGTTATGTTAATAACCTAATTTGGCCGTAATCCGAAGGTTGCACAGTTCGTAATTAGGACAATGTTCAGGCCAGCATATACCCGCTGTATTAGACTCGTTGCAACCATTGCTTTGAGCAAGTTCACAGTTTCCACACAAACGTTCTGGAGTAATTCATACATTTTGCAAACAGCTATGTGGTTTTACTACTGCGTGTTCACTGCCACACGCACAAGTACCTTATTCGCGGCATTCTTCAAAACTGTGCGCTTAAACAACCTAACTGTACGGCAGCTAGCAACAGACTAACGCCAACTTTACCTTCTTCTCACGTTTACCAGTATCGATATACCAGCGAAACTGTTGTATCGTCGCAATATTTAAAATGTTTCCGACTGGGCCGGCGTTTCGTGTTAGGGTCGGGAAGCTAGTCATGGGATTGGGGGTGGGGAGGTCGTAAAATAATAATAGTGATAATCATACAAACAAATTAATAAGAAAAATTCATAGGGATTACAAAATTAATTAAAAAAATTGCCATATAATTTATTCAATATATTTGACTTGTATACAAAATTATTTTTTATTTACTATTCAGTATTAATTAACACTATACTGTGTTTTGCTTGTTTGGAAATGAACCAACTCAACAATTTTTCCAAATGTAGTTCGTGAGTTAGATTTCCATACACATGTAATATTGCGATGTTATTAAGTCTATCTTGCAAAGAAAGTCGATCTTGAGTTGGCGTAAGACCGAGAAACGTCTTTCATTCGAACAGGACGTTCCAGAAATCATGACGAGTAGTCGAATGCAGCGCACAAACTCTGATATGAGTCGGAGCGCAGACTTCCGCGGTCGTTGTCGCTGTTATCTTGGTTGTTCGGGTTGAACCACGTCAATTTATGAAAACCTAATGTTTCGGGCATCATTTTGTGGCCTTCTTCAGAGGATTTTCGAGGCTGGGATCACTGCCGGCTATATATACGGAGCGCGTTAACCGTTCGGAGTGACGTCACTCAATTTGCCGCCGCCAGCGTGGTCGGTCCAATTGGGGCCTGCGTCCCGCGTTTTTTCTAATCAAGCATGACCATATTTGGTCAAGTTGTAGCCCGCAGTCCGCGTTTCTGGCCAACTGCTACAGCCTTAACGTTATGAATAAGGCCACCGCAAAGCTTCAACCTCAATCACTACTTTGTGCTCCAGTACCGGATGTTGAAGCCAGAGGTCAAACAGTCGGTCCCATGGCAGTATTGCCATACGTTCAGTGGTGACATATAAAATTGTCCGTCTTCTAAAGAAGAAAAATATCTGTCCGATATACAGTGCTCCGAGGAAGATTTCTGATGTGCTGATAAAGGTTAAAGACAGGAGGGAGAAATTGCAGACAGCTGGCGTGTACCAGATACCCAATAGCTGCGGTCAAGTGTATATCGGCGAGACCAGACGGACGGTCAAGGAAAGGCTGTATGAACACATAAGACATCTTAAAAATAACGACGTCATCAAATCAGCTGTAGCTCAACATTCGACTGACAGTGGGTACACAATTTTATTTAGTGACACTAGTGTACTGGTTCATGAAAGCAGATGGTGTCCCCGGCGTATCAGAGAAGCGCTGGAAATTAAAAAGAGGCCAGATAATATGAACGGCACGGCAGGCAGGCTACAACTTGACCAAATATGGTCACGCTTGAATAGAAAAGCGCGGGACTCAAGCCCCAATAGGACCGGCCACGCTAGCGGCGGCAACTTCAGTGACGTCACTCGGAATGTTTTTTTACATTTCATTCCTCCCAGGTAAAGCCAGGCTGTTGGAGAATCGCGGGGACTCTTTTCAGCCTACTTAAATCTAAAGGGAAGGGAAGGGGGATGGAAGTCGGCCGTGGCCTTGTAGGGTACCATCCCGGAAATCGCCTAGAGTGACTGAGGAAAACCACGGAAAACCTCAGTCAAGATGGCCGAACGAGGTTTGACCCCCATCCTTTCGAGTGATAGGTAGCGCGCTCACTGTATAGCCGGCAGAGATTCCAGCCTCGATATTCCTCTGAAGAAGGCTACAAAATGATGGTCGAAACGTTAGGTTTTCATAAATTGATGCTGTTCAACCCGGACTACCAAGATAACATTGATAATGCCTTTTTCTGTTCTGCTCTTTTTTCCTGCTATCATTACTACGTCACTCTTTCTTGACTGAGCATGGTGGGTGAACGGTTAACGTTCTGGCCTCGCATTCCGGTTCGAATCGCCGTCCTGAAATTCAGATTTGGGTTTTCCATGGTTTCCCCAAATCACTCCAGGCGAATGCCAGGATGCTTCCTTCAAAATGGCCTTTGCCGAATTGCAGGACTGAAGAAGGCCGCAAAATGATGGTCCTAACGTTAGGTTTCATAAATTGATGCGGTTCATCCCGGATAATCAAGATAACATCTGATATGAGTCCGCTAGACCATTTGTTCTTTTGTAAAAAATCTACAACCCTTCCAAAAAGTTTTACCTACTCATCTTGCCTTCTAAAAAGTTGTAAAAAATATGTCTCTATCACTCGGCGATCTTTCTTGATCAAAATCATGGCTATAGAAATTTATAATTCCTTCAACACATGTGACCCCTCCCAAAACGAACGCTCTAACGGTCTGAAGAAATGTATGAACTCGTTGTAGAATCGACTCTTTAACGACATGAGTACATGGTCATAAACTTCAATATAATATTTACAGGAAAATCTTGAGGTGTATCGAATGTGGGATTTTCGCTTCTACCTTGATGGAGGCGCTTAGGAATATTACACTGATGTGCTGAAACGTTGTCTGAAATATTTCCTCAAATTCGAAATTTGTGCCTTTCTGTAATTGTACCTACTTCCTTCTTCAATTTTGGCTGCTATATTACTGAATCCTTTAATATCTATAAGAACTGCTTCATGACCTCTTATTCCTTAGATTAACGTTATCATTGGGCTTTACTAGGAATATATCCGAAATGTTTTGTCCCCTCGTATTCTGCTCAACCACTTGTGTAAAGCTTCCTTCCTTTATTAGCGTATTTTCAAATCTCTGTTATTTTGTGTTATTACTGTTATTTCCTACCCAGTTTGCACCTGGTAAATTTAGATCCCCACCAATAATGACCATTCTATTCTCACCTCTGAAATCTGAGTATGAATTAAATTTCTCCCCAAGAACCTCATCTTCATCTGTCATTGTTCCACTTCGGTAAGTATCCAACGCCCTGATTTTTTTTCTTTTTTAGTGCCTTAGAAATCTACCCCAAGTAGTTCATGGTCATAATCAATGAATACCAGTGAAATGTGATCGTTTTTGTTAACTAGCATGAAAGCTCCTTAACCAATTACTCCTCTATCTCTGCGGTACACTGTGTAACCATCGGAAAAAACCTCACTGTCTAGTACTTCTTCTTTTAACCATTCTCTACCCCAATTATTACCACATCTTTCTCAGTTTTACCCCAGTCAGTTATTGTTTCAGCAACTTCATCTATTTCTTTAACATCTGTGATTTTTCCCATCGTGGATCTTCAATCAGTGTCACTTTGATCATCTATTTCCATCCCTTCACCAGCAGCCCCTATCCTACATAACGCACAGTCCTTATCCCATTATCACGGGGAATGGACTCCCTACTGCTTTAGCTAACAACTCATAAAGTACCCCCTTGCCCCTTCTATTTAGGTGTAAGCTAGGCCTAGTGAAACCCCACCTACCAATGGTGTTCACAGACACAACCCCCAAGACAGATTTAATGCCTTTACCAAGTAGCACTTCCGTTTCCACATTTACCCGCCTCTCAGCTTAATTCAATTGCGACCAGTCATGGTGACTTAGGACCTGTATGAGTTCCACCCTGGTATGCTGCGTCTCCTTCACTACCTTCATCAGGTCACTCTCTATACTATAACAGGTATTTCTATCAATGCTATTCCTCGCACCTCCCACTATCACTACTCGATCATCCTTAGTGAAACTCCTATAAAGTGAACCTATATCCTCTATTACCTGATCTACTATTGCACTCGGTTTGAAGAAACCTGTGACCTTGTCACCGGTACCTAATTGATTCTGCAGAAGAGGGCCTACACCTCTCCCATGGCTACTACCTAGCAGCAGAACGCTTTTTTTCCTATTCTTACCTTGCACGCCATTATTCCTTAAGGTCTGCTGCATCTTACCTACTCCTACATCAACATGAGCCTCTTCTCCTCCTTACTCTGGCAACAAGTCAAACCTATTTTTCGCCACAATTTGTAAAGTGTTTGGCTTCTTCATACTATTAACCATATTTCTCCTACGACCTGTTATTAGGTCCCAACTATTCTTCTCAACTTCCTTCAACCCACCATCTCTACATTCTGCCTCTATAAATGAGTATCGACAAGCTCATACCACAAAGACTGCGCTTCCGCAAGCCGAACCTCCACAGGCTGATACTCCACAGGCTGAGTCTCCACAAGCTGAGCCCCCACAGGATGAGCCTTCACAAGGTGAGCCCCGACATGCTGATCCACCACATGCCTCGCATCCACAGGCTAAGCCTCCACAAGAAGATCCTTAAGAACCCTGATCCATCCACGCAATTCCCTCATGGTTTGGGTCACCTGCTTCATCCTTTCATCCCTAAAACCATGGGAGGGCCTAATTTATTTCCCACGTTTCCTCTTTCCTACATGCCCAATGAAACCGACTCTTACCCCAGCTACAACCCAACCCCTTCGGAACGTACCTGCGACTGGCGCCAAACTTTCCAGTCGTGATTTTTCCCAGATAATTCTAGCACCTTCTAAACGAACCTTAAATTTATTTGATAAAGTAGTCTAATAAAGTTTATTCCATGTTTTTAACGTTTTTATTTAATTGAATAATAGTATTACTTCTCAAACAAGTTACAGTAATTAATTAGTAGATAAAAATACTTTAATCAAATACTTAATTTTTTTTTTACTTAGAAGTTGCTATTTTAATATTTTGGAAATAAATAAATACAAATCCATTATATTTAAGAATGAATCCTTTTTTTTACCTTTTGCTTTACTGCTCGTCGACGGCTAAGGTCATTAGAGGCCGGATGGTCCTGGGTACAAGGAACGGGAAGGAATTCGGCCATGGCCTTTTTGAAGGAAGCATTCCGGCATTCACCTGGGGTGATTTGAGAAAACCATGAAAAACCCAAATCTGGATGCCTGGACGGGGATAAGGATCCGCGTCCTCCCGAATGCGAGGCCAGAACGTTAACCGCCATGGTCGGTAAAATGACTGAAACAATTAATAAATCTTATGATTTACGAAGTTAAATCTACATTCCATATTTTTTAAATCGATAGTATCGAAGCGGAAGTCAGATATTAACAATTATTTATTTATCATAATTATTTGTTGTATTTCTAGGAAATTGTTATTTTTATGCTTTAATACTAAGAGACTGTTATATATCAGAACAAACAAATGTCTTAATACGTTTTAGCAACAATGTACAACGATCCGAATCTGTAACACTTATTTTTTTTAGTTAAACAGAAAACTCTTTAATCTCTGGTTCATATTCTTGACTCGGTTCTGAACCAGAGGTCCAAAGTCAGTTCTGTCGACAATGCTGCAGACAGTTAACTCAGCCGAAATTTTGCGGCCACTGGCCACAGTATTCATCCTTTAAGCAAGCAGTCTGAAGGAAGAGAGGATAATGTGACGGTCCGACCGTCTCTATGCTTAAATAGCAACGAAAATTATGAAAATTTAATATTTTAATTTTAGATCAAAATTTCTTGTATTAATATCTTTTAAGCATTTCATCTTGCAGGGAACTGAACAGATTCGCTCTGAACAAAGAAATAGTTATAAAAGCAAACATTTATTTTAACATATAAAACATACCTTTGATTATAAACAGAATTGACAATTATTCTCTTTTACATGATGATCAAATATAAAACAACACTGTATACCATGGGCGCCACCCTACATGAGACTACTATATGCTTATGCTTACACGCTGTTAATACTCAATACAAATTGTCCGACTAGCTCAAATAATAAACAATTTTAATAGGCATGAGAAGTTCTCATCTGGTGAATTGCTTCACCCAGGAACGTTTACCGGAGTCTTGATCCATAAACATTTTCAGTCGTAAAAATATAATCACCTTATCAATTTCTCACTTGGTGCTGTATGAGGTTGTGCAAAAGTGCACCAAGCCACGGTATCCTTTGTCGAACTACAGGTTCAACCGCTGCGCCAAGCAACCATAAACTTTGTTAAACCATAGGTTCAACCACTGCACTACTTCCCACTGAAAACGCACTTAGACTCGTAACTTTACACTTCATAACACCATTTCTGATCTGCACCCACTGAGAGGTGGCACTGAGGTCTTGCTTGGGCAGGAACTTGTGGCCCAGTGTCGTCCTTCTCCGGCAACCGACGCACCCTTTGTCTGTTTTTGGCGGGCGAAACTCCATCGGCCAATTAGGTGTCTAAGCCGCTGGTTAACCTCCGCCATTCGAACAGCGCCATGCATAGAGAAAAAAAACATCTTTCCGTCAATAGGTGGCATACCCTATCTCTCCAGCCAACCTTTCCATTCACACATTGGTCCTATTAATATAAAAAACTATGGAGTGACCCTATTCACTACAATAACCTCCGACCCAAGGTGGCAAGCATAATTGTTGGCGACATGAGCTACAATCCGCAGCTGGATACACCCTGTCCGTTCAGTGGCATACGAGATGGCGTCTGTTACATCTTGAATCAGACCGAGAATACCAAATGAATTGATTTTGGATATCATCCCCGACCTAATTTCCAATTTCCTATGGGGCTCAATATACGTCCTAACGTTGGAGCTTCCTACCTGTAGAAGCCCTTCTGTTGTAGCGGGGTGATTGGGGGGGGGGTGAAACTGCTAACGCACAGGACGACGATTGTGAAACTATATCATTCCCGGCCAATACGTTAAACCGATTGGACAGTGGAACAAGCTCACTTTCCTGGCATTCAGACTTGTATGACTACCCCCGCATGCGGCGTCGACGTCCAGAAGCCACATGTCGGTCACCATCAGACCACCACCGCACAGATCGGGGCCGCATTTAAGCATAGGCTACATAGGCTTTAGCCTAGGGGCCCGCACCACAAAGAGGGAGCCCACACCACAACCCTGGATCCCCCACCTGGGCCAGTAGTAGAGTTAAAAAAAAGGACGCCTATGAATTTTTGGTGCCGAATATCGAATATTTCGAAATTTAAGCATCCTTAGCCGGAGGCAGACAGGGCCACTGCTGAAAGGGAGGCCCCCACCACATGTAAACTAGGGGCCCACAGAGCCTAAATGCCGCCCTGGTACAGATTCCAACATCTCAACCTGGACTACAGGTGCAATGATTGGTAATAGGAACAGGAGAACATGTGAGTGGCCTAGCTTCAACAGGATCACACATACCACATCTGTTGCAAACACTTACGGAAGCTTCCAGCTATGTAATTTTCGTTAACAAAGCTGCAAGCCGAGTGCGAATATCAGTCACCTCAACAAGCGCCTGCACAAAGGAATCATAATCCGTACACATATTCTCTTTCAGAACAAAATCTGAGAAGTGGATGAGACAATGAACTAACACACTGTCCTCTCGCGTGAACCTCGAGGGGCAAAGATCAAATTCACTACTTACTAACATTCACTAATCATGGCTTAATTAAAAACCTAACTATGTAGATAATTGAGTTTAGACCAGACGGCGGATACTGTACTAAGTAGTTAATAGAATGTACCAGTAAAATGTGTTAACTGACAACAGTAATAAATAAAAGATCAAATAAGCTCTATATAATTTTTACAGAAACATTTTAAAAGTGATCACAATTACTGTACGCTGCTGCTAATGAAATAACACAAATAAAACAAAAGCTATTTACAACATTTTATATTAAATAAATTAATCCTGATGGTTGCTTAACAACCAGAAGCGCTGAAAGAATTTAAAGTTGAAATTTGTAGAAACAAAAGTACTAAGTGGGTACAGAAAAGGGGAAAAAATATGCCAAAGTAACGTGTGTTCCATCGCAATTAAATTAAATTAAATTAAATTATACAGTTTCAAAAAGAAAGGCCACCGTAAAATATAGTTTCTCCAAGTTTATTGTAAAACCATATAGATGGAGCTGCTAGCATCAGAGTTACGTTGTAGTATAATACTGATCGTATATCGGTCTACGAACTTCTATGAAGTTTGCAGGTTAACTTTACGAGACACTTTCAGAACGAACACAATATTCGTTCATTCTCTTTAAAGTGATGAAATGCACGAAACCATTGTTGAAAAAACTTGTTGGCAATAGTTTGTGAAGTAACGGAACCTATTTGTTGAAAGTTCACTTCCATCGGAAAACTTGAATTATTTAGCAATATTCATGGAGGAAAGAAATATTTGGGGACGACGCAAGAGACCTTCACCACGGATTGAAGTGACGCCGGGCGGAGGAGGAGTGGGGGGGCTTGGCCGTACCCATACAGACACGGGGTATATGTACGAAAACATCAAGAGGACTCTACGATAAACGTGACGCCGCAATCTGCCAATGGATTATTATGTAACTCAATGAGACAAATGAAAAAATAAAGAATAAAATTTTTCGATATCTCGCCTAGTTCCCGAGATATACTATATCAAAAGTGAGGCGTCTTGAGTTGAAATGCAGAAGATACATTTCGCAAAAGTAAAATTTGATTATGGATTCTTATGTAACACGACGAAAAAAATCGAAAATAAAGAATAAAATTTTTCGGTATCTTGCTTAGTTTTCGGGATATACTGTCTCCAAAATGAGGGGATTGGGATTGCTCCTGGCCTGGACCAAAAATTAATTCTGCCAAAGCCACAATGAATTACATGATGGACATGCAGAATGGATATTTCAGTTTTATTACTACCACTTGTGGTTAGGTTGAAATGCGGCCTAGACCAGAATAAAAATAGTTATCTGGTTGCCATAAATTGTAATCTTAATTGGGAATAGCTGGAAGTAGTTTCCATCACGATACACGTTTTGTCACTAGCATGGTTCTCATGAAATTACTAACAATAATAGATAAATCCATTGCCCCTTATGGAACAACAAAATCATTATGGTACAGACTGCGTTTAGACCTAACCACAATCTCCATTAAATTGCCGCTACAGAATCAAACTCTGTAGATACACCCACACAGCATATTTGAATCGCAAACTGCATGTGGGGTAACAACACAGTTTGCTTCATCAAGATTCATAGATTCCATAGCATAATTTAACACATTTAATTTCATCATACACTGTCAGTATAAATTTCAAAGTGATGAAAAAATCGTAATATTAAATTCACTGAATCGCGATGTAAAAATCTCCCCTTTAAATCTCATTTTCAACACTCGTTAAAAAGTAATGCTAGTTTATTATGTGCAAAATACCAGGGTATGGTGAGTTTCTACACTACACCAACAAAAAATTTGAGAACAAAGTCATCCCATTGAGAGCTATGACTAAATCATTATGGACAGGAACCAAAGTTTGCAATTCCTACTGCCCACTTCAAGAACTATAATTAGAATGCAACTTACTTATTAAATGATATTCCAGGTTCTTTCCTCTCTTGCCTATTTGTGCAACCGTATGCAACACAAGATGGCAGTATTAAAAACTTAGACAAGTTACAAAATGAAATAATCACAGCATCAAACACAATGTGAACTTTGCATTTGTATGGGTTCGCAATATGGCCACTGCTGCCACCGCGCATGCGCAAGAGTTTAGAGCCGGCGTTACAGATTTAACGTCACTACTCTTCCATATATTTCCTTCCTCCATGGCAGTAATATGTCACCTGGTTACCAAACGATGAACTCCACAGAAATGTTTCTAAGCTTCATTTGTAGTAAAAAATAATCTATCACCGAAACTGTTTTATTTGAAAATAATCTAAAGCCAAAGTTGTACTACCATCGCGCTGACAAACACGAGCGTTTCAGAGCTACGACCGAAATTCTTTTTCATTCAACTATCTCTATTTGATCCATCAAGCTGAAGAGAGTTGTTAAAGCAAACTAAACAAAAACTGCTCAAACTAATGCAGGCACGACGCATGGCTCTTCAAATGATTACCAGGGCATACCGAGCAGTTTCTAATAATGCTTTAGCAATAATTGCTGGAATTCTTAGTGATATACTTGTTAATGAGAAGGCAATGATATGTTCTGTAGTAAATCCAGATAGGTATCATTGTGAGACATCGTTCACTACAGGATTGACAGACGCACTGGGAACGTTCTACTGTGTGTAGGATCACTTAAGAAAACTTTCAGAACTTAGCTGACTGGACAAAAATGAAATGGATTCAACTAAATTACTATGCAACTCAGTTTCCAATAGGGCATATGAATTTCCGGAGAAAACTGAAAGAGATTAAACTAACAGAAGACGCAAACTGTGTAACCAAATAGAAACTTCGAGGAATATCTTGTACGAATGTCCGAAATATAAAGAATAATGTGAAAAAACCGATTCGGTCCTTACATATGACGTTGGCCTCGTTCGATCCGCAGGGAATAGTAGTCAACGGAAGAGTACTCTGGTCATGCTTTATGGACACACGTGTAAAAATTAGTAGGAAACATGAAGAAGAAATAAGACAATCAGAGTGACTGTTGTAAAAAAGAGAATGAATAAGATTGAAGGTGACAACAAAAAAAAAGTTTGAAGATGAAAGGAGTACATCTTATGCGGTACACTTGATCTTGGGCAATTATCAGGCTCGGACCGAATTCTGAAGATGGAGTATATAAAAGTCACTTATAAAAGATGCCTGCAATGTGAGCGCGAGCTCAAAAAGCAGGAGTGGAGATGGGAATATTATTATTCCGTATAAGTGTATGTCGGAGAGTGTATTGCACCCATCCGAAAGTGTAACAATTTGGAAGTGATATATGGGATATCGCAGAAGGAACCATTCGCCTGGAGCGATGTGGGAAAACCATGGAAAATACAGATTGGGAAGGCCGAAGTGATTTATCGAGAACTACTCCTGTCAGTTTTTAGTTTACACGCCCGGAAAATCCTTCCTATTCCACTCCCTAATCGTTTGTGGAATAAACCTGTTCTGGCCCTGATTTCTTTTATCTTAGTTTCGCGGTCATTCCTAGGTATGAATGTTGCTGGAAGTAATATTTGTTTTCTATCATTCCGAAACAAATCAGTCGTGAATTTTTCAATTATCTTCTGTCGAGAGCAACGCCTTCAGGGTTCCAGGTCTTCCCAACATAGCTCCGTCAACATCGCACTTACGCTATCCTCCAACTATATATACCTGTCGCGAATCGGGCGGTTCATCTTTGGACCTTCTCCAATGCCTCCATCAACCCCTTTTGATAGGGAAGCCAAACAGAACAACAATATTTTAAATGAGGTCGCACCAGAGATTTGTATTCAATCGATTTAATTTTTCGGTATGCACTGTTTTAAATTGCTTCCTAGAAATCAGAGCATTCGATTTGCTTTCCCAATTACCTTCTCGATATGCTAATTCGGGACAAATAACGATTTGTTGCGCCTAGGTATTTAGCGGAATCTACCGTTCTAACGACAGTGTGTAAAACTACTCGTTTTACTGGTAATTAAATAATGATATCTTATATCTTATATCTTTAAACGAGCAATTCTTGTATATATATATATATATTTCCGATCTTGGAAACGGCTGTGACAATTGGGATGAAATTTGATATTTAGATAACGTTTAGACTTTTAAGATTACCTAAATATTTGTCTTCCCTACAAAAAAGCGAGTTTACAAAATACGAACAATTTTGTCACTCCTTATATTGAAAACGGCACTAGCGCCATCTCGTAGACAATTCAGGCACCAGAAAGCCTACAAATAGAATTTCTTTGATTTCAAAGAATAATTAAACAAACAGTTCTTGTATACTGGCTGACCCGTGGAAATATTAGCACTGCAAGTTTGATTGTAAAACATTTAAAAGGAAGATAATTAAAAATTTATTAATGGTTTTATCAGAGGTGATAACTTTACAGAAACTTCTTTGAAAATAATTTTACCGGTACCAGTTATAAAGTAATCATCGTTTACTTTTTGACCGAAAAAAGTGGTTGTTATTTAGTAATTAAATACTGCCACCTTAATTATAAAACATCTTTCGATTTCTGTAAATATACAAGATTTCGAGTAAAGTACCTTGTGCTTTATTAATGTTTATAACGAAGGTTACTTCTTATGGGAATTGTTTTATTATCATTTTGAAATGCTGATCAGATGTGAGATTACTGCGAGGTATGAACATAGTTTTATCGGAGTGAATAAATTTAGCACAGATGATGTTCTATTGACGTCACAACCTGATGATGAATTCTTATATAACTCGACGAAACATATCGAAAATAAAGAATAGGCCTAAATGCTAAAAGGTGGTTGTTATTTAGTCATTAAATACTGCCACCTTAATTATAAAACATCTTTCGATTTCTGTTAAATATACAAGATTTCGAGTAAAGTACCTTGTGCTTTATTAATGTTTATAACGAAGGTTACTTCTTATGGGAATTGTTTTATCATCATTTTGAAATGCTGATCAGAAGATGTGAGATTACAGAATCCCCGCAATTCTTATGTATAGGTAAAATTAGTTTCTTACAAATATTTTCAAGCAATTTTATGAAATACTGCGTGGTAAACAGAGATCGAAAGATGCCGAGCGAAGATCGGTCACCCAGGTACTATTGATAGTCACTACACACTTATATTCCGAACAACCTAAGGAAAGGTTTCAGACTTCGTATTTTCTTGCTTGTACATTCGGTCGCCACGATTGGATAGTCAACGTATTTGCAAGTAGTTTCAACACTAAGTATAGTTTAAACATTTAGTACCTCATAGGGCATTGTAACATTGAATACATACAAAGTCAGTTGATACTGACGTACACTTTTATTCAACCAGTTTCTAAATAAGCACAAAAATACGCTGACCACCAATCGAAACTGCAGGTCCTTCCGAGTGAAAAGTTCAATCACCAGGAGTTTATTCATTCATTAGCAATAGTTAATGACCACACAACAATCACCATTCGTATAACACATATTACACACTCTCTAAAGGTGTGTTTATGCAGTTTTATGTCAATTAGCCTGGCTGAAAGTTGCGGGAGCGAAGGCCAGTATTTCTTTCCCTGCGCGGTAGCGCGAAATAAGTATCCATTTTGACCCGGGGACACTTCATCCACCATTGCAGTTCCCGAAAAAACACATTCTCCCACGACTTCAACACAGCAACTGTTCTCCTACAGAGAGGCTAGTACAATTATGTACCTTTCGATAAGTATCGATACTTTAATAGAGATGCACTTTAACAGGTCCCTAGCCTATGATATTGTAATGTCACAAGTGCCATTAATTGTATATTCAGAGCCAAATGGTGTCACCATTTTATTTATACGCATGACTTAGCACTTTTTAGCGTTTAACTCCAACTGCCTGTTTTTACGCTACGCAATTATTTTCATAATATAGTCTTGTCACAAAGCGGAGTCGTCTAGAGTTTTGATAGCATCATCGACAAATAGTCTTTTCTTCCCCTTATTACGTCGCACAAATCATTAATGTATCTAAGAAACAAGAGAGGACCTGTCACACTTCCCTGGGTAACCCCAGACCTAACTTCGGTAAATGAAGAACGATCACCGTCGGGAACTATACACTGTGCTCTTCCCTTCAGAAAGTCTGCAACATAGTTGCATTTTTGTCTAGATATGCCATAACCATGAAGATTTCTAAGTAACTTTGTCTGAGGAACAATGTCGAAAGCTTTTTTAAAAACTAATAGAACTAATTCAACCTGGGATTGCTCATCAAAAATACACACGAGTCATGAATTAAAAGTACAAGCTGTGTTTCGCATCATCGGCCTTTTCTGAATCCGTGATGATCAGCCTGGACTTTACGTCGTTATTTACGCGTGTGCCTTTATGGGAGACTGTTGAACTACTTAGTGAACATTTTGATCCGAAACTTGTGGAGTTATTCAGACACACCCTCACGTCTACGTACTTCGTGTACCAGGGCGAATACTACGAGTAAACAGTTGGCGTGGTTATGAGGTTCCCGTTGTCTCCCACAGTAGCTAACTTCTGTATGGAACATTGTGAACATATAGCTCTTGACACGGCTCTTTTAAAGCTTGAATGTTTTTACAGATTTGTCGACGATATGTTCCTCGTGTGATCTCATGGAATTCCAGCATTGAATGAATTTGTGAACCATCTTAATGTAATTCAACCCAATATTAAATTCACTGTAGAAATCGAAAGGGAAATATGGTTTCCGTTTCTAGATGTTCTATTGCGTCGGAAGCCAAATGGTAGGTTAGGGCACAACGTTTATAGAAAACATACACACACCGATCGCTCTCTTAATGCTCTAAGTTTTCACCATCCTTTTCTGAAACTGCGAGTGGCTCAATACTCTTGTCCATAGGGCAAAGGTGGTGTCCAACAATGAAAATTTAAAGGAGGAACTTGTAACGGAGCTGATTGATACAAAAAAGGCAAAAAATTGAAAAAAATATTTACCATTCAATAAAGTTTAATGAATGATCAAAATTCCATTGAGAATATTAAATACACGTGCTTTGAATTTCCCGTTACAATTCACTGGTCATTATCAACAAACAGATGAAGTCAAAAACTTCAGTGGAAAGAAAACGTCGCTTTGCGTGAAGTTCCGGTTACCTATTAATGAACCTGTAATTTTCGGAAAGGAAGTATTAAACAACGATCCATGTAGATTGTATGACGGGTGTTGGTTTAGCCTAGTTATCGTTGTTATTAAAATGTAATTATTATAAACTGAGCCTTCCTTCATTAAAAGTATATACTGATTATTTCTAACTCTGAAAAGAATGATTAAAGAAAGAAGTTATCACCTGGAATGCATATTTCGGATCAATGGTTATAGCAGTAAGGAAATCCGACGTGCACCCATTGGAAGAAATAGCAGAACCAATACAGTTGATAAAGATCGAGACAAGCCGCGTGCCTTTTTACCTTTCTGTGGAGCAGTAACATAAAAAATAGCGTGGTTGCTCAACGTACAGGACATCCGTTCGATTTTTCAACCTCCTCCAAAAATTGGACAGCTGTTGCGAACTCCGAAGAATGGTCTCAATCTTCGGGCTCCTGGTGTGTACAAAATTCCGTGCGAATGTAGCACTGCATATATAGGGCAAAGCTTAATGACGATTAATGAAAGACGCAAAGAACACAAAAGAAATTTTAAACTTGGACAAATAGATAAATCTGCTATAGCCGAACATGCCATTGACAACGGGCACGAGCCATACTTCAACAAAACGAAACGCCTTTATTATGCAAATAACTTTGGGGACAGTGTGGTGAAGGAGGCGATTAAAATTAGGCTTAGTAATAACGTTATTAATCGTGATCAGGGCCTCAATTTAAGCCAAACATGGATGCTAGTAATTGAATTATTACAAGCCACCCGAGATCGAGCCATATTAGGGCCTGATCATGACGTCACCAAGCGAGCAGGGCCAAACTAGATCGCCCCTCAACGCACTTTCCCCTCCGCTTCCGGCTGCTGGCCCTATATAATAGACCACCGTGCGGCAGACTTCAGTGATATTAAGCGAGACCTAACAATGGAACCAGTACAAGCTTCCGAAACGTCGCCAGACGACTCCATTTTGACGCGGCTTGAATCACGAGACATTTTTATACAGCATTGCCGCCGCGAGGGCGTACATAGTTACCTAGAGTTTGTTTGCTTTCTGCCAATAAGACCATATCATCAGCAAATCGTATGCACTCTATTATCATGCCACAAGTACATACTTCCCTTTTCAATTTATACATTTTCCAATAATTTCTTCCAGGTATAAATTGAATACTAATGGTATTGGATCCCCCTTATACAAGAATTCTATATATTCTTGCCACTTACTCAACACCTCATGTGGTTCTTTGGCTAATATGCCGTTCACTCTTTCTATTTCCATGTTGTTCTTCTTTCTATTATTTTCGAAGGCTACATCAGAAGACATTTTGTACATCATTTCTTACTTTTCCACTTTCTCCAATTTCTCTATTTCCTCGCATTTCTCTTTCATCTATGTTTCCTCTTGATTGCTCAGTTTCTCTCTTTAGTTCATTGTTCAGTTTTCTGTACGTATTCCTTCTTTTCCTGCATTTTTCCACTTATACCGTTCTTCCATCTTTTTCAACATGTTTTCTGTTATCCATTCTTTCCTGACACTTTTAGACACTCTAAATCCTAGAATTTCTTTGGCAGCTATCATAAGCCTTTCCTTAATTTTTCCATTTTTAATTTATTCATTCGTCAACTTTTCTTGTTTCGTAGTTTTGCACAAATCTTTGTTCAAGCTCCAAAGCCTTACCTTCCTCCTTTAGTGTTTCTAAGCGCAGTCTTTCTTTGTTTCTCTTCACTTTCTTTATCTTTGCTTGTATTTCTCCTGCTACGAATTTATGTCCGCTCCTGGGTAAGCTTTGGCATTCTTCAGACAGTTCATAAATCTTTTTTGTATCTAAATATAGTCCAGCTGGTATCTTTCTGTACTTAAATTAGAGTTCTATGTATAATGTCTCCTTTTGTGATTTTCAAATGGGGTGTTACACACCACTATTGAATTTTCTTCCATTTTTTATTTCTGTTATGTCTTCTTGTTTTTCTTCATCTACCACTGCATTCCAGTCTCCTGTAATGATGATACAAGCATTTCTATTCTCTTTCTCAATAAGTTCTTCCATCTTCACATAATATTCCTCTACCGCCGCATCTCTACGCTGGCTAATTGGCATGTGTACCTGTATTAATACCATATCTTTCGTATTGCCCTGCAGTCTTAGCATCATCAATCTTCCATCAATATATTGCATCTTCACAACCTTATATTTCAGCTTTTTTCTTATCATTATTTCCACTCCATTTCACGTCTCCCGAGTAGAAAAACTTATAATCGACACTTTCTACCACACCGTTTCCTCCCCATCTCACTTCACACATGCCAAGTGCGTCTAAACCATTCTTACTCATCTCCTGTTTTGTATTTTCTAGTTTTATTGTCTTTAATAATGTTCGTACATTCCATGTTCCAATCCTTATCTTTTCTTCCTTTTTTCGTCCTCTCTTCTTTTTTAAAGGAATTCCCTCTCAATGCATTCCCTTCCCGGAGAACCGAGTGAGGGAAAGTTTTAACCTCCGGATTTTTCTACAGGAGAGCCATACCATGTACTTGTAGGTAAATATAATGTGGTAGTATCTTGTTACTTTCCACAAAAGCAGTAAGTTGCCCATCCTAAAATCCGCCACTCACTTCAAGTCAGACGTTGCTTGTAGCCGCCTCTCTGATGTACATTCTTTATTTTAGCCCCGAGCGGACGGGTGCCTCTTCCGCCAGATATACCGTTCCGAAGGACTCCTTCTCTGCTGTCGCTGCCGATGTCTTCACCGTTTTCCTGTTAAAGGGCCCTCACATGGTGTTATCAACCACAGCCATTTGACCCATTTTTTAACGAAGTGTTACTCTTCCTACTCCTACTTCCCCCTTCCTTGAGAATTGGGGTTCCAGGTCTTAGCGGAATTACTGGCTTTATATGTAGGATCATTTTTATAATCATTATCATCTGAATCATTTTCAGGTTGAGCTAGGTCAGAATCACAGTAGCTAGTTAAGGTCTTATCTGCATATAATGGTACAGGGAAATCTCTAATGTATAAGACAGGCTTCATTGCAGATGGCAAATTCTGATACTTAACTGTTTATTTTGATTTAGGTGTAATTCCTTTAATATTTGTTACACAATAATAACAATCAGATCGATGATTCTTCTGTTTCCTCCAAATCATGGGAATTACAAATGGCATATGATGTGTACCAGTTTTCCACCCAGTCAACAGTCTGGCACACGAAAGACAACAAACATTTGGAGCCCAGCTCTTATCGAAATCATCACTTGACAGCAGGGCCGGCGCTAGAAATTTCTGACCCGGGGTAAAATAGGCTACCTTTTTTTTTTTTTTTTTTCTAGCTCTACAAAATGGCCAGGCGACAATGGGCGTAATCTTGGCTTCATGATGGCCTCAGTTCCTCTACAGTCGGTGATCGGGCCCCCCATCAGCCCGCGGGGCCCGGGTACTTTTGACCCGCTTACCCCCCCCCCCCCCCCCCCTAACGCCGGCCCTGCTTGACAGTCCAAGTAAAGTAGGCCTATAAAAAACTGCTTCACAAGTCGCGTAAAATTTCGTCTCTGAGACTTGAAGGATATCTTACCACAAATATAGCAGAAATTATCTACATAATTTACACCCTTTCGTAGCTTGATGGAAAAAGAAAACTCTACAACACTAGGTACACAACACATTTCTAAACAAAAGGAAGGAAATATTTCACTAGTGATATTCGTGCTAATATGCTCACAGTCAGCTCAACAATGACACGTCAAAATGCCAGTTTAACAGGTCTGCGAAAGTCAAAACATGAATAAACCGGCACAGTCATGTCTTTTGGTGCTTCAGAATGTTATTACATATAATTTCTTTAAATACAGATTCAATAGAAACGTTATATATAAGGTAAAGGTTCCTATGTCAGGTCAATGAGAATGATAAAATCTATTTTTTTAAAATAGCTGGAATAAAAAAACTGGGCCTGATGGAAAAATTCTGACTACATATCTGAATTCTGTATGAAAAAGTGCACTAGGTGCACTAATCAAATTTCTTGTGACGAAAACCCTGTCGACCAGTGTAATAATGAATCATTAGTTTCAGTCGCATATACTGTACAACCTAATGACGGAACAAGATGCATCTGCAGATTTAAATCCACATTCCACGTCTACAAGGTAGGAATACAATTGAAATCATTTGAAAAAATAATAAGTTATTCTGGTTCAGTGTTGTTCTGTGTACACAAAAATACCTGAAAATAAATGTTTTTTTTAAATTGTCTCTGACAAATCTCTTTCCACATCGTCGGAAAACGTCAGCGTTATTGCATTATGTATTTCTGAGCTTATATTGTCTCTGTTTCTGAGATTGTGTTTGAGAAGTTCAAAGGGTTTGTTTTGTTTATTGTCGTCAGTACTCAGTAAGGTGGTATGTCAACAACAAATCGGGAAAAAATAAAATAAAATGGATGGAATGAAATCATTTGTACTAGTTCATAATATTGGTTAAAACTGTTATTAGAAGCGGACTGTTTATGGAAAAGACTTGCACTTTAACATGGCATCATTACATCTTTCCATCCCTTACTAATGTTATTTAGCATTGAAGCTAGTTAAGTCGTATCTATCCATTCCTAGTAATGGCCGCGAGATGGAGCAGTGAGTTCACAGTGTCTGAGCACAAGGACCTACAGGTAATTTTTATTAATTCATTTGCTTAAAAACCGACCGATCTTCGGGTATACTGGAGGTCGCGATTCCGTGAGGATTGGGTCATTATATTGGGGGATTCTACGATATCCGAGCCACTGAAATTTGCTAAATTCTATGGTGTGTATCTGGACGAGATAAATCAAAAGTAAATAATAAAATTTTGGGTAATATCAAGATGGGGATACCGCTGCGGCCTTGTGTAGTAAACACACAGATTACATGGTATATATGACATCATTGTGACGTATGGTTCAGGCTGTATTATAACATAAACTCAAATCATGACTGACGAAATCATATTTTATAAATATGCGTTTCGGTCGTAATGCAGCCTGGATATCTTGATATTACCCAAAAATTTTTGATATCTCATTTAGTTCTCGAGATGTCGCTTGTTAGGTTAAAAAGAAGAATCAGACACTAAATTTATCAAATTTCAGTTGCTCTGATATAATTGTATTGCCTAATACTGCAATTCAAGTGCAAAACAACGCCAAAGATATTTTACAAATTAGTTTTAGCAGTTAGCAGTGTCATGCTGGTTCGGGGTGTATTGCAACCTAGTGACTGCTTGAATAATAATGGTCCAAGTTGTATTAAGACATAATTACTGCTTGAAAATAAAATGTCCTCTGCAGTATTAAGGCATCATTAGTGATCGTGTAAGAATGTTGTAGTGGAATCGCGATCTCCATTGGACCCCAAATCTCTCCTGTTTCTACACTAAACTTCAATGGAAACTATGACTGTCTGCTGGATGTTGGGCACTGGATGAAGAATTCTGGTGGTCTGTTTCAGTTTACTACTTTCCAAGGTAGTTCTATCGAGATTAAATTAGATCGCAGTATCGTTATAACACCCTTGACGTCACACTGTGCCCTATATGATTTGTACATCGCGTTTGCTGCTATATGTCACTATATGATTGTAGAGTGAGGTCAGAATTCCTTGTTGAAGGCTTGAAATGTAAATATCTTTGCATAACATTTGATAACAAACTCAGCTGGCAGAGCACATTCAATGGCATAGATAGGTTAACAAGGGCCCAGTGGCCCAGGTTTTTTTTAGCTCTACCAAGTCTTGTGAGGTTTGCTGGCAGGGGCTCCCTGAGCTGAGTTGGGGGGGGGGGGGCAGCTACACCTCTCAGCACATTGAGCAGTTGGTATGAAAAAGGTTACAGAATTCTTCCTTTACTGGAGAGAGTGATGAGAGGATGTACCAGAGAAGTTAGGGATTTGGGTTACAAAACTTTGGCCAGACCATTGATTGAATTCGGTGGTGTAGTTTTGGGACCCACATTTTGGTTATCAAATTTAGGAGTTGAAGGGTGTGCAAAGAAGAGCAGCTAGATTTGTTTGTGAAAATTATCGCAACATCCAGTCATTAACTAATATAATAAAGGAGCTGGATTAGGAGTCACTGGAGGAAAGGAGGAGGATGAAGAGAGGTGCTAGGGAATGTACAGGGCATATGTTGGTGATAAGACTTGGAGGGATAAGTTTTATGGACACCTTTTGAGGATGAACAGCAACAGGCTTACCAAGAAGGTCTTCTTGATTATCAAAAGCTATAAGACAGGAAGCATGTGGCTCAATGAGGTTTAAAAAGATTTGGACACCACTGGGATTTCCAAGACCGAGCGTGGCGGTGTAACGGTTAGCGTTCTCGCCTCGCATTCGGGAGGACGACGGTTCGAATCCCCGTCCAGGCATCCAGATTTGGGTTTTCCATGGTTTCCCAAATCACTCCAGGCAAATGCCGGGATGCTTCCTTCAAAAGGCCATGGCCGAATTCCTTCCCATTCCTTGCCCCCCCCCCCATCATTTCCCGTCTCTAAAGACCTCACTGTTGAGAAACGTAAAGCAGTTAAAAAAAAAAAGGGGGGGATTTCTGACACTGATGTTGCAGATCGCTCCAAATTTTTAAAGGGATTTTATGATGAAATTTGATATTTTCCAAACTCTATATGAATTGTTCACCTTGGCAAATTTGATGAAAGTCTGAGTTGGTGAGGTTTAGAGAGGATAAATTGGTGAATTATTAAAAAACTTAATTCTTTACTAGTATTGATTTTTTATGCAGTTTTTAGCGAATATGGCTATCAAGGTATAAAGTAAGATTAATAAGTTGAACTCCAGGTGATAATACCAATCCTTTTAATACTACGACATTTTTTAATTTTAAAAATATTCTTGAATTTTAGTTTTAAAAATTTGAAATTTTTCTGACAAGTTGTTTGTATGTTTTTATTATTTTGGAATTATATGGAATTAATAGGTATTAATTACAACTCTTCAAAAAATATATGAACTTTTTTTAAGGAATAAGTGAAGTTGTACTGCCCTCGTCCAAGAAAATCCCTGTTCATCATGCAGGTCTCACTAGCGATATCTGTAGCTGTGCATGCGGCACATAGGCCTACGTCATAATCAGCATGGTGTGATACTGTAAGTTAATCCTCCAGAAAGTATTATGGTATTATGATCTAGACCAGTAATTCCCAACGAGGGCGGTACTGGTGGGCATTGAGGGGATTGTAGGAGGCATTTCTGGTCCAAGGCAAATTTAGGGGCTGTTGAGGATGAACTGTCACGCCTGCTTCCCAGTATTATATTCAGCTTTAAGGGTTGTATAAAAGAAGTTTTTAATTGCATTACCATGATCGAAAGAGGATAAAATGTAATCAGGAATTTATTAGCAAGAAAAGAAGCAGATTGTCAACAGTAGAATACAGCAATATAAGATTGCAGATGACAAATGAGTGTCATCATACTGAGCTCAGCCATCTAATTAATAGTTTATTTTATAATATGTATTTGTTAATCAAATTGTGAACAATACATCAAAATTGTTAATATCTTTTTACAAAGTAATTTTAGAATTGTGTTCTTGTTTTTCTATGTATGAGGTTATGCACTTCATCTAAGACAGATGTCATCAAATCACTGTTTCAAAAAGTGGGTTATGAATCAAAAAATTTGGAGCATTATGGGTTACATTATTTACACAGTCCAGTCACATTAATGTGACCACCACCAACTTTCGACGTCAATGTGAAATAATCAATCACAGAAGGCAGGTGGCAGCACATTAAGTGGAGTGTATATAAAGGATGTCGTAGGGCATCGGAAAGCATTTCAATCATTGGCGTAATGCAGAAACGTAGCGATTTATCCGACGTCCAAAAGGGCATGATTATTGGCTTTCGGGCCAAGTGTGGAAGCATTTCGGAAACGGCTAATTTGTGAACTGTTCACATGCCGCCATGGTGAAAATGTACTGTGCATGGCAAATTGGCACTATTAAAAATCAGTGGCATGGAACATGTGCACCACGGGCTATAGATGACAGAGGTGAGCGAAGGCTACGGAGATGCGTTCGGGCAAATAGATGTGCAACAGACTGCCCATATGAACCAAGGAGCTACCAAGAGTGTATCCTGGACACCTGGTTAATGCTCCTATGCTGACTGCTGTTCATTGGCGATGAAGGCTGGAATTTGCTCGCCAGTACCACAACTGGATGTTCACAGAGTGGCGACAGGTGGCTTTTTCTGATGAATCACGTTTTATGCTTCATCGGACAGATGGACGTTGGCGCATATGGCGTGAAACGTCTGAAAGCAAACACCCTGCAAGAATTGCCAGAAGGACCCAGGGTGGAGGAGGGAGCATTATGTTTTCCTGGCATTCACTGGGTGAACTCATCGTTGTGGAAGGCATGATGGATCAGCACAAGTACATATCTGTACTTTCGGACCTGTCCACCCCTACATGCAAATAATTTTTCCTCAGAATGATGGCATCTACCAGCAGGACAATGCGAGGTATCATACAGCTAGCAGTGTATGTGCATGGTTCGAAGAGCACGGGGATGAGTTTACTTTATTCCTCTGGCCAGCAAACTCGCCAGATTTAAACCTAATCGAGAATCTGTGGGACCACCTCGATCGGGTTGTTCGCGACATGGATCCTCAACTGCGTCATCTAGCGCAGCTGGCCACGGCACTGGAGTTGGCATGGCTCAACATCCCAGTGATCACCTTCAGAAACCTAATTGACTCTCTTCCTGCACGCCTCGCAGCGGTCTACTCTGCCATAACAGTGGTTATTCTGGTTTTTGAGAGGTGGTCACATTAATGTGACTGGACTGGGTATTATAAGAAAAGGAGTCTGTGAAAAGTGGGCATTAGGCCAAAAGACATCTGGAAGCTATGGTCTAGACTAAAACTGTTCTGTTGGTATCGTGCTGGTCTGAGGTGCTTCCAAATCTAGTTACTACTTTGAAATAAAATATCTTGCTATTGACTACCACATTACTATGATATCATTACCAAACATGGTGTAAAATGAAAACTGTTATTTTATATGTCCATGTGCCCAGTTCCTGATTATTGGATCAGGTGGACAGTGGCGCAATCTCACCTTCCTGGCATCTAAGCTTGTTTGAATGCCCCCACTTGTGGCTTTGAGTTTCAGATGCCACACACCAGTCACCGATGAGGGATTTGTCTCACAGCATCTATACCCTCTGCCATGGTTACAGATACGAAGATTGATAGAGGAGAACATGTGAGCGGCCAGGCTATATTAGGGTCACCTATATCACATCTGTTGGAATCTCTCATGGCAGCTTTCAGCTGTGTTACCTTTGTTAACCCGGGATCGCTCGTGCGTGTGAAAAAATCTAACATTGATGATTTTACTGAAATATTACAATATATTTAAGAGATATTGAAGTCTTGATCTAGCAATGCTTCCTTTGATATCTCTACCTTCATTCCACGTGTCTTTCGTTGCTCATAGTACAAGTAAAGCCTGCTGATAGCGGCTTTGTTTGAAGGGGTGTGCATTGTTAGCTTATTTCCCACAAGGGAGTTCTCGCGTAACAATACCTTGTGGATTCGTGAAACACCACCTTGCTTCTCTTTTAGTGTGTTTCTGTGTGCTAGTGACGTGCGATTAGATTAATTTCTTTTTCTGGACGTATTCTGCATGTATTACGTGGTTTATAAAAAAGGTATACTTATTGGGTTTTATATATTGAATGAAGCAGTTGTGTACACCTAGAACATGAAATACTATATCAGATGTGAAAATATATAAAATTTTACAGGAAAACGTCATTTCAAGCGAAAAGATATTGATGTTGCTATATATCCATGAAGAGGGCTTGTCTTCAGATACCGATGCACAGTATGAACATGAAGAGATAGACACAGCAACAGATCAGTCTGGCAGCGATTAGGAAACTGCGTCTGCTGTAGCCCTGACTTCTGCAAATCGTGATATGTATCTAGGTAGGGGTGGGAAAACAAAATGGTTCAAGCACAAAAAACCCTCATTCAAAAACAGCTTGTCAGAATATTGTGACACAGCTTCCAGGTGTAAAAGGGGAAGCAAAAAATTCGAATTTAAAACTAAAGCAAGATGTATGTGTCATTTAATGTTTATATGTAGTTATAATGTGTTGGTGATAGTAAAGAAGTAATTTACTTGCTAATTGTATCTCTCTATGGAACCCACAGCCAAAAACGTAAAAAAATATCTTTGTTAGAAAAAATCTAACACGGGAGTTATCGCGAGAAAACAATAGGCGCGAGTTATCCCGGGTTAACAAAGCAGAAGTTGTGTGCACAGCTCAGCCACCTCAACCTACATCTTCACACATCAATCATAGTCTGTACACATACTATCTTTTGAAAATAAGAACTTATACTTTTTTTTACCTCATCACTCTAATGTTATGTACATACCCTACCATGTCCCTCAGAACCTCACACCTACCATAAGAACCCTCAGGAAACAGTCATTTACTTAATACTTAGATGGCAACTGGAAATGAATGGACAATTTTAGTAACAATGCTGTCCTACACTCATTCTGGAAATGCCAGAGTTTTGCATGATCATTGTAATATTCGGTACTTTTAAAAAGTTAGGTTTGTTCGGTCAAGATAGTACCGGGAATTGATAATTTAAAAATCCTGTTTAAAGGGATTGTGAAACTTCTCTTTGTTGCAAAGTTGGCACAACGGTCCTCTGTACTGATGCTGAGTTTGAGCACTATATGTCATTTAGTTTGTTTACAATGTTGTCAGTTCAACTCAAGTGTTCTTAGTAATTTTTACAAGGGACAAAAATATCGAATAAAGAATTAGTCTCAAATCGCTGAAAATGTTATGGAAGGTTTACAGTGAATCGACTTTATCAAAAACACATGCATATGAGTGCTACAGTGAATTCAAAAGTTGTCCAGATGTGATGTAAGATTTGCCTTACTCTGGTCGGCCATCAACATTTCCAACTGAACATCACTAAAGTGAAGCAAATGGTGACTGAAAATCATCACTTAAGTTTGAGATAGATAGCTGCTTCACTTTGTCTGTCTAATGAATCAGTTCATACCATTTTAAATGATTGCTTGGGCATGAAATGCGTTGCTGCTCGCCTAGTTCTGAAAGACTTGAATTTTCTTCAAAAACTTAATCACGTAAAGGTAACTTAAGTCATACTAGAACAAGTCAATTCTGACCCCACATTCATAAAATGCATTGTAAATGGTGATGAGACCTGGGTTTACGATTTTGTTATGGAAACCAGTCAACAAGCTTTGGAATGGCATCTTCCAATTGAGCCTAAACCGAAAAAGACCATGTCAAAGTCGATCAAAAGTCAAGGTGGTTTTGACTGTTTTCTTTGATTATCTCAGTTTTGTGCTCTTGGAATTCTTGCCAAAAGGTCAGACGGTAAATAAAGAATATTATTTGAGTGTTATATGGCATTTGAGAGAGCAACTTTGTTGAAAAAGTCCAGATTTGTGGAAAGAAAACTCGTGGATTTTACGCCATGATAACGCACCATCTCGCAAAACTGTAATTGTGAATGAATTTCTGGCTAAAAACTCAACAAATACTATTGAACAACCACCGTATTCACATGACATGGCTCCGGTCAATGTTTTTCTCTTTCCAAAACTCAAATCACCACCTGTTTTCAGTCGGTACAAGACATAAAAGAGAATTTACAGCGAGATCTGAAGTTGATTCCAGAAAAAGCGTTTAAAAATGTTTTGATGGTTGGATTATTCATTGAAATTAATGTATTATTTTGAAAGGTGCTTCTTTGAAGGTGATACAATAAATTTGTATGAAAAATAAATATTTTGTTGGAAAATTCATGGTACTTTTTGAAAGAGTAGTACAGTGCAAATACAATATCAAAATTTATATTATTGTGTCTGCAGACCACTAGTGGTTCATGGACCATGTAATGCAAGTGTGGAAACTCCAGCTAAGCAAGCAAGGAATGTTAAACTGTTTTGGTCCATGTAGTAATTGGTCAGAGAGGTTGTCAAATAAGAAGAAAGACAATAAAAATCAGTATGGTGTAGGAAATAAAACAGACTGATGTAAGAAGGAATCTTTCCCATATGAATTTAATTAGAAATTCGTGACAGTCTATAAAAGGTCACATGAGGCCAACGAGAATGTGTGATTGTCTGAAGTGGACCAGAAGGAGGAGTGGCCATGTTTGACTTACTTGGCATTTGATTAGGAGTTGCTCGGGTTGGAAGTGTGTAGAAATTGGGAGAGTAGTAGCCGCCATTTGGCCACTGAGCTGTACTTGTATCCACGAATAACTTACGTGGAGTGATGAAATGAGACCGGGAAATCCTCACTATTAACTGACTATATACAGAAATGTGTGTTGTGACAAATGTGACCAAGAAATGTTCTGTTTCTAATCGCAATCATGAGTCAGATCTAAGTTCCATTATTGTTCTAAAAGTGTGATAAGTGTCTGGTACCAGCCTGAAGGTTTAACAATTCTGAATAATCTGTGTTGTAACTTATGTGAAGTGATTTTTAGTTATTTCAAAGTTATAAATGCCCTTAAGGACCAGTTACCTAAGTTGGTATACTGTTTATTTTCCCAAAGTCTGGGATGGCGACCATTGTCGGTTTGAATGATTTTCAGAATCTTTTTACAGAACTATAAATTTGATTACCCAGCACCTTGCAAACTAAAGACAGATCACGGTCAACACCCACATGTGGAGTGTGGAACAGAAATTACTTGATATTCTTGTGTCCATTTCTCAAAGTGTTGATGACATTGTACAGTACCATTGATAGAATAAGATGCAGTATCAACCTATTCACTGCTGTTATCATAATGGATGGCAGCCTACTTTAAACTTATTTGTTACAATCACAGTTTGAGAAACACTGCTCTGTAGGATGATATGCGCAGCCAGAGTAAATACTTTGTAATATGTTTTTAGTTTCATAGTTTTCATAAAGATTTAAACTTTTGATTGCAATTATATGTTAAATTGTAAGTTAAGGAGGGAAGTCATTGCCTATCTTAACTCTGAAATTTTTTGCCTTATTACTCCCCATACAGGAGAATCCATACAATTATTTGTTGGAAAAGATTAAAATAGTTATTTGAAAAGAATGTATGCCATCCTTGTTTAGATTGAAGTCCTTCAAAGGAGTTGTCAACTCTTTAAATAACTGTTCAGTTTAATTTATGTAAATAGAAATAAATTGGTGCTCTTTGCTTTGGTAATTTAAATATTGACATTCTGCTTTTCCTTTTTTCCCTATCGGCATTGGTAAAATAGTCTTCTTAACTAAAGAAGAGAAGCAGATTTTTAAAGCATATGAAATTGTGGCTGTTAGATATGCTTGATTGTTTTTTTACTGTCCAAGACTGGAGCAGTTAAATGTCTAAAGAAGTAAAATTTAAGTATTTTGTTATTTTGTACTTCAAATGTTTTACAAGAATCAGTTTTATGACTACTGTTATTTTTCTTTTTTTACATTTTTTTTCTAGGCTACTGCCATGGCTGTTGATTGGACAGGAGTTTTTTGTTTTACTTGCTGGGTAAGTTGCATAAAATTCAGTAATTATTAAAATGTGAAATAATTTTTTCCAAATGAGAAGCCAACAGATAAAACATTTTAAGTCCATAAAGAGAGAGAGAGATTATGATGTATTCTGGTAGCTATTAACGAATATTACATGCTAGTCCAGTCCAATTTTGATGGCATAAACTGTATGGTGGGGATGACCTGAACAGAAACATAATAGAGAAGGAAGGCGATATCGACATTGATGATGTAACAGATCCTGTTTTGAGGACAAAGTTTAATAGAGCTTTGAATGACTTGTAATTAAATAATGCAGTTGGAATTGATGAGATTTCTGCAGAACTTTTGAAAATCCTAGGAGAAGAAGGAATCCAGAGATTATTCAACCTAATATCAAAAGGTTATGAAACAGGAGAAATTCCACCTGATTTTAATTAAAGTATCATCTTCATACTTCTGAAGAAAGCACAGGCTGACAAATGTGAGAATTATTGCACTATAACTTACTCAAATGCTTCAAAGTGTTGTAGAAGAGATAGTAGGTGAAGGTCAGTTTGGGTTTAGGAAAAATCGTGTTACAAGGGAAACAACTCTGCCTTTAAGATTAATACTTGAAGGGCGGATCAAGAAAAAACAAAGGTTTAGAAAAAGCTTTGGATAATGTTAGGTGGGACAAGATGTTCAAAATTTTAAAGAAGTCGGGCCTAAAATATCGAGATAGAAGAATACTTTATAAACTATATAAGAATCGAGTGGCTATAACAAACATAGGGAACTATTAGAGACATGCATCAGTTAAGAAGGGTGTGAGACAAGGATGTAGTCTATCCCCATTAATATTAAACTTATATGTAGAAGATCCAATAAAGGAAGTAAAAGACAAATTTTCATGAGGCATAAGTGTTCAAGAATAAAAAAATCAGTATTTTACGATTTGCTGATGGTATTGCCTTGTTAGCAAAACAGGCTGAGGATATTGAGAAGTTACTGAATGGCATGACCAAAATACTGAAGGTAGATTTTGGACTGAATATAAATCAGAGCAAGATAAAAGTGATGAAATGTAGCAGAAATCACAGTAGATTAAACATAAAAATAGGATTGGATGCAATAGAAGAAGTAAGTGAATTCTGCTGCTTGGGAAGCAAAATGACAACCGATGGCCGAAGCAGGAATGATGTTAAAAGCAGAATTGCACTAGCAAAAAGTGCCTTCATAAAAAAGAAATCTCTTAGTTTCAATCATTGATCTAGGACTTAGGAAGAACTTTTTAAAACTCTATGTGTGGAGCACAGCACTTTATGGTAGTGAAGCATGGACTTCAGGAATACCAAAAAAAGAAAAGAAAATTGAAGCATTTGAAATGTGGTGCTGCAGAAGAATGCTGAAAATTAAGTGGACAGACAGAGTACGAAACAAACGAGTTTTTGAAATGATGGGTGAGGAAAGAAGTTTGTGGAAGAAGCTTACAAAAAGAAGAGAGAGGTCATATTTTGAGACAATGAGGATTGGTTTATTTGTTAGTGGAGGTAACAGTTGATGGTAAGAACTGTAGAGGAAAATTGACATTAGAATATATGAAGCTAATAATTGAGGACGAAGGGTGTAAGGGGTTTGTTAAGATGCAGAGGTTAGCTCAAGATAGAAAGGGATGGAGGATTGCATCAAACCAGTTGAAAGACTGACGAAGATAAAAAAAATTAACTTTTGAGATATCTTTACTCAAAATTTCGCATAAATGCAAATTATATAGCTGTTCCTGAATTCATATCAATTTCCTGTAAAATACTGAAAAGAGGACTTAATGTGTGTTATCTATGGGCTCTTTAAATGTAAAAATATATTTAGGGATTTTGTAAATGACAGAATGCATTAGAATTTTAATTATATTTATATCAGTTGTGGTGGACTGGCGAATCTTTTTGCTCTCGCTCTGCCACTTCTCGAAGGTACATATAAATTGTGGGTAAGACTCTTGTCATGTGAGTTGTAGTACTCGTCAATGAAACTCTCAGTAAGGATATATATACATATACAATTTATTTACATCACGATTACGTACATCCTGAACATCCCTCACTCCCTTGCACTCCTCCATAGGCAAGATTCCCTTTACGAGCTTCTACTACTTGACTTCCCCATTATGTTGCTTTCAATGGTTTCCTCCCACCTGTTATAGTGACTGTTGCTGGCTTAGGCTCCTGGCTGCCCCCAGTGTAGGCTGCTGCTCCCTTGTAAGTCCAGCTCTACCTTCCTTCTGAAACAATCTCTTGAACCTAGCTTGCCATTGCTGCTAGCCCCTAGCTCTGCCTAGTTAAATTGCTCAAGAGCTGCCAAAGATGATCTTCCTGCAAGAAGGATACAGCCCCTCTCTGCTCATGCACCTGGGTTTTGATAGTTGCTCCCCTCCATGGAACAAACAGTGGGGAGAATCCTCAGCCAACCATGGTGCCTGTCTCCCTACCATCTTCTCCCAAATGCTGTCATGCTTCAGCTTAATTCTGCTGACACTTGACCTGTTTTACTGTCATTGCCATCTGTATCGCCACATTCCAATGCCTGTAACTGTTTTCTTAGGCTGTTGCAATTGACGTGGTTCTGGCTAACACTATGAAATCACCTATTGCCCAGTTTTAGTGAAAAATCCCGACGCCATTACACCTTTCACCCCCCCCCCCCACTCAGACGAACAACTCCTTCCTCTAATCCCCTTGAAACTTTCCCCCTATAATTTTTTTTGGTTACAATTAGGTATATGAAACTACATGTATTTGTGTAAAATATTTATTGTGTTCTTGTGGTTTCAATCGCCTTCATCGATCTTTGGGTGCCTTGCTCCAATGGTTATGCCCCCAGATGCGTCCACACTCTGGTCTCGTACTGTCTTGTTGCTCTGCTGCGCCTGCTACTGCTGCTATCAGTGTCTGATATGTGTATGCCATCTGCCTGCGTGTGACCGACGTGCCGTGCCCCTCGCGTCTCTCAAGGTTGTGCTGACGTACTCCCCTGTTGTCTGCCCTGCTGTCTTGTCTGTCTGCGGTTGACTTCTCCATCATACTGCGCTCGCGTATTCGTCTCCATTGCTAGATCGCCTTGTGTCCATCTCGTACCTTTCTGTGAACATACTAAAACCTACCATCAGCTTCCCCCTGTCTTCATCTCTCGCTTCAGAGGTGAATTATTTTTCTGCGTTGCTGATGATTTTTCGCTTTTATTCATATCTTCTTGTCCTTTCTCGGACTGCTTTATGAACACTGGTGAATGCTGCTTGGTTCTCGTCATTTCTTGACTTATTTTCTTCTGATTTAGACCAATAGTCTCTCTATACATTTGATTTATTATTTCCTGTGACAAACTTTTCCTGTCGCTGTTTCTTTCATTCATTTCGGCTTGCAACGCTTTCCCTGCACTCACTTGCAAATTACTTATTACTGATGGCGTATTTATGATGCCACTAATTTTACACTTTATTATTTCTGCCTGTGGAATTTCTTTTGCGCCCTGATATAAACTTCTTGTTACTGTCGCGGATTTCCTTTTCCAATAACGTTGCCTGCGACGACTTTTCTATGCCATTTTGCGGATTAATTACTTGCTTTTCGGGTATTTCTTCCTACTTCATTTCTTCATTTTCTCGTCACCTCCAGCCTTTCCTGGACTTTCCCATTCCGCTGCCTTTTGCATCAACATATCTACCTTCCAATGAAAGCCATTTTGATATGTTGGACATAAGCCATTCTCCTGTTGCCTCTCCAGTAATTGCGAGCGCTCTTCTTCTTTCTTCCAATCCCGATTTTGCCCCTCGGGGTTTTTCTCTTGATGCTCATTAATCTTCTCTGCTGCTTCTAACATTCACCGTATTTCCTGTCCTATTGTGTCTATGTATTGTAGTGTCCCTTCCTCCAAATGGAAGACATCATGATATGCTGCACACATTTCCCTTACTGCTTGTCTGTCTGACTCCACCAGATGCTCTAAGCTCAAACCATCTGTAATTCTTTTAATGCGCTCTCGCGTTTCCATATTTTACTTTGATGTGACAACGCGCACCCTTGCCGTCTCCTGCGGCTTCTCATATTTCTCTGCTTTAACCCATGCATTATTCAGCATGACTTCTTCTTCTGAAATATTTGACACGGTCTGCATACATTTTTCTCTTCTCACATTTACCAGTGCTTCTGGAACCAATATACCTGCTGCCAATTCTTGCTTTGGTACAACAGCCCCTGAATCTTCCTGAACTCCGTCCATTGCGAGTTTGATTATTTTCACTTGTCACGTGCCAACTCGAGTACATAGCATCCTCTCATATGCCCCTGTTTTCTCCTGTATTTCTTCCTGTCGCCACTTAACATTGTCTTCTGCCTCACTCTGCATCTTAAGGGTACATCCCTGTACTCACCACCGATTTTCAATTGTCTATGATGGCTCTATACTCCTTCAACCAGCCACGATCTAGAATGCCATCATAGAGAGTATCTACTCCTGCCGGAAACATTTGCATCTTATGACACATTTTCAGCTCCCGACCTTCTTTTTGAGTAACCCTTATTGCTCCTTCAGTAAATATGGGATTTCCTGTGATTCCCTGTATGCAAATTCCCTCCATCATGTTCCTCTTAAGACCATTTCTTATGCACTCTTACTTGATAAGAGAGGCCAAAGCTCCAATATCTACCAATAATCTAATTTGCTCTATTCACATTCCAACTCAATGTAATCATTTTGGTTTTGCTATTTGCAGCCACTTTCTTCCGACCCCCGTCTCCGAACGTTACTTGGCTGTGCAGTTCCATTCATACTTAGTTTTCTGAAGATCTGCCATACTTCTGTGCTCCATGTACTTGCTCCAACCACGGCCTTGGCTTCTCCAAATTTACATCTCTTCGGCAGTTGCCCTTAAACTCTTGCTCATTCACAGCTCCTAACTTCTCTGGTCTGTTTTTCCATCATCCTAATTCCACTTTACACTCCTCATCGAAATGCCTCCTCTCAGCTTGTTTACAAGTTCGGGCAGTGGACTGTCTCCCACTTGCGTCATTCTCGCACTGCCTTGCCTTGTGTTCGATTTCATTACACCATTGACACCGCACTCTTGCTGTGTGTCCCACTTCTCGTATTCTTGAAGCTGTTACACATTGTCTCGCATTGTGGCCCCTTCTTTTGCAAATTTGACAAACATCCAGCGTCCTTCCCAAATTCCAACCGTCACTCCTTTCTCTATTGAATCCTGTATGCGGCTTGTGTTCTGCTCCTTGGTACTGTCATTTCTTCTTGACTGACAGAATTACAGTTTATTCTAACAGTGCCATGTCAATGATCTCTGCTAACGGTAAATCCGTTCCTTGCGCTCTCAACACAGCCACAATTTTTTCGTCTATTAGACTGTTCATAAGCACAGCGCGGCTCAGATTATAAATTAATTTCAAAGCTCCATTTAATTCACTTCCTTTTAGATCCTCCTTTGTTGCTTCTCGCAATTCATGCACAATTCCATCCAATCTACTTGCCCAGTCCGCTACAGTTTCGCCGACCCGTTGACGACTTGATAACATGCTAACAGGCTAGTGATCCACTGTACGTTTAGGCTGAAAATTCTCCACTAATATTGTTCTCACATCCTTCCATTCTTTCACCTTTTCCCGGGTGATTATCTGCTGTCTAGCTTAACCTCTGATATGTGACTTAACAAATTTTAATAGAACCTCTTGTTCTTCGTCCACGACAAGACTGAATGCTGTATCGCAATTGTCCAAAAACTCATTGAGGATTCCTTTCTCGCCACAGAAGGTGTTAGGAATTAATTTTAACACTTCCTCTAAACTCACCCGCGGCTTTTACTTTTTTACTATATTCTCGCCTCTGATGGCATCACTGCTTCCTGCACTGTTCGGAATTTTTGCAAAGCTTGCTTACTCGCTGTTTGTGTTGCGTCGATGCAGCTTTTGCTTTGGTTGCACAGAAGCGACCTTTACTGCACCCTTTTGCTGCATCGTGTTATACCAATTCCGCACGTCCCAAGCTGCTTACTGCTGATTAGCAAAGGCTACCACTGCTCCGATTTTGTAACACTATTATGTTTTGAGCGGTATTTTCCGTCTCATATTTTCTTACTTTACTTTTCTCATAATTATCACTTACTGGAGTAGTACTACCCTCAGACCCAATACTCTATTGCTTGGCTGACACCACACCATGACACCATAAAAGATTTTACTGTGGTGGACTGGCAAATATTTTTGTTCTTCCTCTGCCATTTCCCAATAGGTACATATAAATTGTTGGTAAGACTCTTGTCATGTTAGTGGTAGTACTCGTCAATGAAACTTTCAGTAAGGATATATACACATATACAATTTATTTACATCAGGATTATGTACATCCTGAACATCCCTCACTCCTCCTCTTCTCCACAGGGAAGATTCCCCTTACCTGCTTCTACTACTTGACTTACCCATTATGTTGCGTTCAATGGTTTCCTACCACTTGTTACAGTGTCTGTTGTTGGCTTAGGCTCCTGGCTGGCCTCCAGTTTAGACTGCTGCTCGCTTGTAAGTCCAGCTCCACCTTCCTTGTGGAACAAGTGCGCCATTATTGCTGGTTGATGGTTTGCCAGCTCAGGAGTACAGGAACCATTTGATACAGCTTGACATATCTCATAAAGATATTTTTGATTGGTACTTAGTTCATCGACCACATTTATTGGCAAGTCAGATAAATTACCAGCCGTTGCACCAAAAGACACCGTGGTTTTATTTTCGCAACCAGCTAATTGTTTTCCAATAGGTCTGGAATATTGTCTAGGACCCGAAGTGCAGCCATTTAAGGTTAAGAATAAATGATGAAGGGGTAACTCATTGGCATGAAGCATACAAACACACCATTGTATCGGACTCTCCAAATACTCTTCTAAATATTGAATCACACCGCCCTTCTAACCGGTGTTAGTTGCAGTTCCGTCACATCCATTGCAAATCGCATCATCTATATTCCAACCTTGATCCTCTAATAAAGTTGTGATCGAAGTAAGAATTCACTTTGCAGTGCCACTACTTGGCGTTGTGTGTCGCAAATAAATTGGTCCAGGTTCTGCTAAAATTGAGACGTGCTCGTCTAAACCTTCTTTCCGATGGTAACAATCCCCTATTTTCTCATTTATCAGAGTCTTGTCTTTTCATCCATCAAAGTAAATGCTTTTTAAAACAATACGTACAATATCTTTTGAAGCTTCTGTCTGGGCTGTAGATACTGCTCTGTGGATCTTGTTTTTATCAATAACCAGAGTTAAATCTTCGGTAGAGACCATGCCGATTTCAGCGAAAACTGCAGAAGCAACAGCAGCAGCAGATTGCATCAATAAACCATATCTATCACAGACCTTAGCAACTGTTGGCAACGGCAAAGTATTCCGATTCGCCATTGAAGTCGATGGTGTCTCTGTCATGGGCGTATTTGTCGGGGATGCCTCTGTTATTGGGTATGTTTCTGGGGAAGATTCACGCACCGAATCTTCATCACAATTTGCTAAGGCAGAATCTGTTTCTTGAGTAGAACTTGACTTTTTTGCAGCCCTTATTGACTCTTCAATTTGTCTCTGCTGCTGTTTCATTAATCTAGCCATTTCTTTCTTATCAACACCGCTTATAACCATTTTCCTGTCACTTCTTTGACCCAACAAAAAACTTCTTTCATTGGTGGGAACTTTCTTAGGTTTCAAACATGAACTTGGCTATGAATAAAACACTCGCGAGTCAAGTCAACAATGTCCTCGATACAATTACTTGACGGTATTTGCAGGTTGGAACCTAACAAAATCAAAATCACTGGTAATGTGTTGTTGCATGCAAATCGAAATGTGAATGTATTACACCTACATCAAAAAATAAAGTAATTTTTTGTATTTTGGTGCATGAGTCGAAATTAAGGATAGCGAAATACCACCATAATAACATCAGTTTTTCAAAATTTTGAAGATCAGTAGAACCCTAAGGACAGTTTTATTTTATTTTCAAAATCATTTTGGTAATCTACGACCAATTGCTCAAATTTTAAGAGGTCTTGCGTTACGGAAAACATAAACAAATATTTTAGGGACACCCTAATGCGCATCTCGCATGCTACATACAACACTGAAAAATGGAGTGTACCAAGTGCCTAATATACTGTTGCCCTTACTTGCAAGTGATGGAATAAATATCATCTTTTGATTTGTGTAATAAATCATTTATCTTCATGGGTTAATGGAAGAAAATCTTCATACCACTTTTGCTAACCAGTCGGCGATTTTTGCGAGTCACTCCGGTGTAAGGTAAAAAAGCCTATTGGTCAGCTTGTTTGCTGTTTTGCTTTCCTCTTGTTTTTCATACGGAAGGCCCTGTTGACCTGGGCTTCACTGTATCCATTCATGTGGAAAGAACAAGTGGTTTACCGCTGCCAGAAGTTGAATCTCAGATGGCTCTGACCCTGTTGCTAGGGTTGATAATACTGAGCTGCACTGATCACGATGATGGTAGCTGTGCACACTGCGGTATAGGTTGGTGTGAGTTGGTTTCCTATGCACACTGTTGTTAGGTACCCTTTAGTTCACGAGAAGCATTCCCACTAGTAGTAACATATTCTATAGATTGATTTTGAAGTCACTTATGCTGAACTTAGAAATTTTATGTAAAGTAATTGTCAACTTGAATGGATTTTCCTGCATTCATTTCCACAGTGAAAACTCGTCATAAGAATCATTTTTAAGTATATTCATTATGTCCAGGAAAATTTAATTTAAGAGATAATTTGGTTTGTTGACATTTTGAAACACGCAGTTAGGAAGGCTAATATTTAAAATCTGAAATAGCTTTGAATTGAGTTAAGCCACAGCTGATCTTTTATCACCAGCTATCCTCAGCACTGTCCCGAATGTTTTGATGGCAAAATTAAGTATTTTGGTAAAGTTTAATTAGTGGTTTTAATTAAAAGAAAAAAGAAAGTTTTTAACTAAAAGGAATACAGTCGAGTAATTTATGTCAGTAGATAGCTTAAATTGAGGGGATCATGAATATATTATGGTCTCACTAAAAAAGTTTAAGTATGAATGATATAATTAAAATTTTGAAGATAGATTGTCGTTAAATATTGTTGGAGTGCGAGAAACTCCGCCAAGTTGGTGGCGTAAGAGACTTCAAGGTTACTCTAGTAGAAATCCTTTTAAATGTGGAATTAAACTCAAACAGATAGAATAGGATCATAGGAATTTCCTGTATAAATTGCAAGTTAAACCATTTAGTGTATCGGGAGATATTAATGTTTGAAAAAAGTTACTGATGTCATAGAAATTTAAAAGCTTATAAATGTCCCTGCAGCCACCTTGAATTTTATCAGTCTTTTGGTAGTTATCAAAGAGGTAACTTCGTCTTGCTATTTAGCCCAGTCTCTAAGTGATTTTCAATGAAGTAACTTCATGTCGTTATGTAGTCCAGTCTTTCACTTGATATCAAACGGCTAACTTCGTTTCATTTAGTGGAGCGAACTGCTCCACATAGTTGTTGCGGCATGTTGCAATGTTCAGTAATGTTGGGGGACTTAGTGAATCTGTCTTCTTGTATGAATGCGCTTAATCTGTCAATCTTCTATGGAACTGTCGTCTGATGTCTTATCCATCATTCTGGTACCAATATTGTATGAGTGAACTTTTCAAGAATAAAAGTATTGTGTGACTCTAAAAGTGGGTTGTGAACTTGTTTAATCATACCCTTCGTGTTTGGGGTTCATAATACAAACTCGTGGCAACCGATTTATTAAATATTAAGGTACCAGAAGGCTACACAGGTCATGAACTTTTATGTTCACAATTTAGGCAAAGTGTTTCAACCCCCATGTACATTTTGGCCTAATACTGTGTCCTAGTGTGCCATCTGCATTCCTTCTTATCAAAATGTCCAGAAATGGCAGGGAACCCTCTTTCTCAACCTTTATTATAAATTTGACACTTTCATATATTCCATTTAGATGTTTGAAGAAACTGTCTGATTTTTCTCTTCCATGTGACCATATGGCGAGAGTGCCATCCACATTACACTCTTTCAGTGCCATGTCCTCGAAATGTTCCATAAACATATTGGCGACAAGTGGAGGCAGTGGCGAACCCATGGCAACTCCGTCACATTGTTCAAAATAGCCTTCAAGGAGGAAGAAAGTCGAAGTCAGTGTGAGGCAGAAAAGTTCCACCATTGGCAGTTCCGAATGCTGTCTGGGCAACTCAGATATCTGGATGCTTTCATTTAATAACATTTACTCTAGTTTATACATTACAGCTGATTACAGTGTTTACTTATTTTTTTATCTCCTATCATTAACTGTCAGAAGAAAATGTTTTCTTCTGTATTATTAATTTAAAACTGCAATGAATAATTCATTTAAATAAAAAGAGAGTAATAATAATGTCATGTACTATGTTGTCTAAACTGTTCCTCATGTTCCAGACGGAGATATCTTGCAGTTAAGAATTTGAATGATACATCAGATAGTCTCCATAAAGTCGCTCGGCATAGTAAATATGATGTAGGAGCTGCTGAATGGAACCCCAGTTCATCAAACAAGGAACAATGTGCTGTTTCTGTAAGATTATTTAAACTATTTGTTATTTGAGAATCTTAGTGGTTGGAAGTAGTCAGCATTGTTTAATAGATAATATTGATTTCTTTATTGGCATCCTGTAGCTTACTGTAACATCGATGAATTACAGTCTAAATAAGGAGAAAATCAATATTGTTCAACAGATTATTTACACAATTATGTTTGCCCTTTTGTTGTCTCTTGGATCTGTTAGAGGAAGCAATTAAGAAAGTCTTGCTGTTAGGTAGCTATCACAAGGGAGCTGTGGGCCAGCAATTGCATGATTATCTAGGAAAGGTATATCTAAGTCAAGTGCTAGTCTTTGCTGAGTTGAGAATATAGAAGTAAAGTGTTTGATGGGATAAAAATTGAGCTTGATATACATCAAAGCAAATGAGAAAATACAGAAACAAGAAATTGGGGTTTCATTTGTAAATTGTGGCAGAAAAATGAATTAAGTACAGAGTATATTGAATAGACTTTAGTAACATATTGAAAGTACATCAACTGCAGATAGTTATAGTGGTTGAATATTGTTTAAAGGAAGGAGTTCTAGATAATTAAGTTATTACTGAGGGTTAAAGATTGTACAATAGAGATAGAGGAAGCTTTGGTGGAGGAGTATTTAAATTGATTAGTGGTATCTATTTTAATTCATGTGTATGCACAGATGATGAACATGAATTGCTGTGGGTACAGTTTTGGATAGTACGGAAAAGAAAAGAATCATAGGTGCTTTTAAAGTGAGAGGATGAATAGAAAAAAAAAAAAAAATGGAAATTACACAATGGGTGAGAAGATGATTTCATTTAAGAGTTGTGAATAAAAAAGGATGTAATTTTATTTATTTATCATTTAGAATTGCAACAGTTTTTACAGAGATAACAGTTCATTACAGGGATTGAAATAGAATACATGACCAATAATTGACTCAGAACAATTCTGCCAGTCATGTTTCTATATCCTGCAATGCGGATGGTATAGAATTAAGCTGTGTATCGACTATGCATGCTACCGTGGAAGAGCGCCAAACCAAACCAGTTAAGGTCAGGCTACACTAGCCCGCACCGTCACTGCACCAACACTCGGCCGAGTGTTTTCTCACTCCCCTCGCATCCACACTGGTCCGTAGCATGGCCGTGTGATGGATGGGTTCCTACTCGGTCTTCAGTCTCCTTGAACCCTTTAACTGCTAGGGATCACCCGGTATAGCCCTCGCTGGGTGCTCCTTTGATGTCGCGTAAGAAGTCTACCTGCACTGGGAGGCCGCGGTCGGCCGATACCTGCGCTGCTGAGTTCGGCACGCGGCCCGACGTGCTGTGTGCTGAATATTTCTGGAGCATTGTGTGTGACAGCCTTCGGCTGTTGCTCTGCGTTTTGAAACCCCAGATACAAAATAAATGTAGTTATTCTGACATCTTAAGTTTTTCAATTTAATTTTCCTCTAAAAAAGAATGTCCGCATAGACAAACATACAGGTACTTCATATACTAAATAGATATTACAGCAACAAAATTTTGTATGGTTTTTTGTTTGTGAGCGCAGTAATTCATCTGGAGAAAATTTCGAACTTAAATGTTCGAATACCTTTCACAAATTCTGCATATATTTTTCATCCTTCTTTTGGATCCTGGCTTTGGACCGGTGAAGTTAAATATATATATATATATATATATATATATATATATATTGTATTTCACTTAGTTTTAGAGGCTTATAAATGTAATGTAATTATTACAGTGCAGTTACCAAT
Organism: Vandiemenella viatica; assembly: GCA_031002005.1. Taxonomy (NCBI): domain Eukaryota; kingdom Metazoa; phylum Arthropoda; class Insecta; order Orthoptera; family Morabidae; genus Vandiemenella; species Vandiemenella viatica. Next base: position 201,431,638 of record JARYHS010009186.1, read on the forward strand.
GGTTAATAAATCTTTTTCGTGTGATAAGCCACGAAACATAGCACAACACACAGTGGTACATTGCATGTTCTGTTTTTGTACCTGGTTTCTGGACGCCACGAAACATAGCACAACACACAGTGGTACATTGCATGTTCTGTATTTGTACCTGGTTTCTGGACGCACTTTCTGTTTCGAACATTCAGTGCATCTACGCATTGGCGTGTTAATTTTGGAATTTTCAATATGAATAATATTTTGAAAATGTCTCCTAGTAAATCCTTCCACCTTGAAAATCTAGTGAACTGATTCTGGCATATTTGTCTTCGTATATAAATAAAATCTGTCGTTCTTCAGCAAAAGATTTCATAAGATCTTCTGTTAAAAATATCAGGAAAATGACAGCATACTGGAATTTTGACTTAATCCATATTTGTGCTGCAGCTGAATCGTCAAATGCATGCACAAAAGGAAGAAAATATTTTTTTTCCCAGTCTAACCTGTCACTAAAGCGTCCTCTTTTTCCACATATTTAGCTCTTGCTATCTGAAGCTTCAGTTTCTGAAGAATTTTCACCTCTTGTGGAGACAAATGGTTGTTTTCCACTAGCTGATGTACACGGGTTAGAACTATTTCTTTGAGTTCCTATCGAAGGGTCATCACTATCATCCACATCAAAGAGATCAATCTCACAGTCGCTTCTAGTAAGAATCTCCATGATTTCTTCCTCTGTACAAACACGAAGGCGAGCAATTTTTTCAGTGCCAACTAAAATGAAAATAGCAACATAAATAAGATCGTAGTGGCAAACGTTCACAGGCCGAACGTAGGAAAGCAATTATCCAGCCAGGGTGGAAATACGGCTACATGAACTGACCGCTAAAGTGGCTCGTGCATTAATGTGTGCAGAGCACACAGGGACCCAAGTGGTCAGACTTCTTAACGCGTCCAGAGCACAGATAGGTGGCAAGGTGGCGCGTGTTGCCCGACCTTTATTTGTCATGCGAGCCATTTTGTTGAAGAGTGGGGCTGCTGCATGCACCAGTGCAACCCAGGCAGGATTGCGTGGTAAACTATCAAGACAAAATATTTTCATGAAGCCACTGTGAACGTTTCATGTACACGAGTAGCTGCCATATTCACTGTGATGAATCACATTGTATGCTAGAAACCTAAACAAAACATGTGTTGGTCGATAAGGAAATTGTATTTTGATAGAATGCAGTATGGTGTGAAACTTATGGAAGACATGAGATATGAAACAACAAGGATACGATAAACAAATTTTATGAGAATGACAATGATAGAATTCTTAAAATAATTAACTAAGCCATGTGTGAATAAAATGAACAATCAATTTTGGAGGCAATTTCAGTTACTGTAAGATGCTGTAACTTTCAAGATTTCTAGCATTTGAAGACTCTCGAACAGCTTGCAGTACTTTTCTCAAATATCAAAACAATCATTTTCAAAAATAGTTCCAGATATTTTTGACACATTATGCGAAGTTCAGAAAGAACGGGTAATGGTAAGGAAATAATAAACATTATTTAAAGTTCTTATTATTCAATTTTCTGTTGCCATTCCTAACGAGAACTTACTTCTTACTTAGGTAACATGTATTGAGCTAATTATGTCATTTGGCAATTCTATAGATTCGTTGATTGGAGTGATGGTTGTGGTGGTAATTGAGGTGATACTATTGGAGTCTGATTAGGCTGCACATTTGCTATTCCACAAAAAAATCTTTGGCAGCTTAAAATTGTATTGAAAGGCGTCACTTTTCGTTATCCATGGTAGCAAACTGTCGCTATGCTGTGCGAGCCAACTCGAACAGAGACACCCCCCTCTCAACTGCACATGAGCCAAGTAGTGGGGGCCTTTGCCATACACCTAAATACTGACAGAGAATGGCTCGCAGCATGATATATTCAACCATGCTAATGTTTAAGCTGGCTCACGAGCCAACTGCATATCTACTGCTCACTGCATCCGCATGAACCAATGTTCTATGGTTTGCTGTGCATAGTGGATACACTACTTTATTACAGTTCTTTAGTTGTGCCTCATATTTTCTTAAAGATTGCTGGCGATATTGTGTTTCACTGACTGTTCAGAGTCTCTACACTCACAGGAGGCCGAGTTGAAAAGTCCCCACTTATGCATTTTTGAATTACATATGGCATTTCTACTTCTTACCCAGTTTAGCTTTACCCAGATTTGTCTCTCCACATTAGCTCCTGATAAGTTCCATGATGGGTTTTTGATGCCTCGGTGTGTAATTGGTGTATTTTTCCATTTTTACCACCATTCTTCTGGCAGGGTGATCTTGCAGGACTTAGTGTACAGGCATATCTTGTGGATAGTCTGGATGGTATAGTTTCTGTCATTCTAGGATAGAAGTTTCTTGCCATTTCAGCTCTGGTGGAGGAATGTGACTGATGGCGTTAATATGGTTTTTAGTATGCCTATGATGATCTTCATAGATTCGTTGTGGGTGATATCTCCCTTCCAGGTTTGAGCACTGTGTTGTCAAATGGTGGCATGGTATTTGGTAACTGGGTACAGAGTGGCAATTCACAATGTTGATTTAGCACCAAAAAAAGTGTTAGCTAGTTTCCATGTTATTATGTTCCATGTGCTGAGTTTTTGGCTTACATACCAAAGATGGTTTTTGCAAATTAGTGAGCAACCAAATGGTACACCTATATACTTATGGTAGAAGTTGTGTTTCACTCTTTGCTAAAATGTTGGTTCACTATTTTGTTGTTTAGATTGAATACACATACTTCCTGTTACTTTGTGTTTAAACAGAGTCTCTAAAATTTTAAATATATATTCAGAATTTCTAAGTCTCTGGGCAGTACCTCTAATACCTTCTCAAGATTGTTAGTTTGGGTGGCTGTTTCTAGATCCTCATTACGGCAGAACTTCGTGCATGTTGCTTCCGGCACATCATTATTGTATAGGTTGAAAAGCAATGGTGCAAGAACTGATCCGTATTGTTGTTCGGATGGTAAATGATTGGTTTGTTCTGTGTCCAATAATGATTTAGAAGTAGCAGGAAGTCATCATGTTCTTGTTGGGAGTGGTTAGTTTCTTGCAAGCTATGTGTTTTAATTTTTTTTAATTTTTTTTTTTTTTTATAAAATTTCGAGCTGTAGCGAATACAGCCACACTGTGTCATAGACTGCAGATAAGTCTACAAAAGTAATGGATGTTTTCAACTTCTTTTGGAACGTGGCCTTGATGTATGAGGTTAAAGCTAGAACTTGTTCACAGCAACCTTTTCTGCTTCTGAAACCATTCTGATATGCTGGAGTTATACTATTTATAGCTCCTTGGATTCTATTGAGGTGTTCCAGAAGTTTAAAGCTGAATAATGTAATTGCACAGTAACCGGGCTTTCCTGGTGGCTTTCCTGATTTCAGGATAGGTAATGTTTGTGCAATACTAACTGAGGGGAGGGGAGGGGGGACATTCCCAGTTTCCAATGTGTTGCTGCAAAATTTTGGCCCCTCTAGTGTCACAAGTTTCTTCAGATGTTTTATGAATTTGGTATAGTTGCCATCCAATCATACTGCCTTTCTCAGTTTTACTGTTCTTATGGCTTCAGTTGTTTCAGGTTCCCTGTTTGGGATTGTGAAGATAGGGTCATTCTGTAGATTATTGTCAATTCACGTTAGCTCTTCCTTTATTTCATTTAACAGAGTGAGCCATAAAATGGTTTTAAATAAGTCGAAAACTGTTGGAGTGGATGAAAAAGTGACTTGCTGGGTAGAGGAATTCTTAAAAGGCAGAAAGCAAAGTGTAAGAGTAGGAAATGCAGTATCAAAAAAGATGGAAGTGAGTATGAGACTGCCACAGGGTAGTGTATTGGGACCATTACTATCCATCATTCTAATGAATGATTGTGGGTTTACAGTCAGAATTTAGATTGTTTGCAGATGATATAATAGTATATATAATAGGCTCAAAACAGGAGAAGACTGTGTACAGCTGAAGGGCAACCTGGTTAAAATATCTAACTGGGTAGGTCAACATGGAATGAAGATAAATGCCAAGAGGACTCAGCTATTAGATAAACAAATAAAAAACTAGAGGTGGTTTATAATTAAATGGTGAGGACAGAATGCGTGTTGAAGGCTTGAAGTTTAAGTATCATAGAATCACATTTGGTAATAAACTTAACTGAGCAGGACACAATGTGCATGTGGAAGGTAACAAAATCTTTCATTTACATGAAAGTGTGATGAGAGGATCTACTTGAGAAGTGAGGGAAGTGTTTTATGAAATTTTGGTCAGACCATTGCTCGAACATGGTGGTGTAGTTCGGGACCCACATTTTGGGTATCGGGAGTTGGAGGATGTGCAAAGGAGAACAGCTAGATGTGGAAACCACTAACCGGTCAGTGGCTGAAACGATAAAGGAGCTTGATTGGGAATCATTGGAAGGCAGGAGAAGGGTGAAGAGAGTGCTAGGAGTATAAAAGGCATATGTTAGAGGTAGGGCTTTGGGATATTGGTTGAAGAATTAGGAGTAGTGCCTGGAAAGGAAAAGATGGCATGGGTACAAGCTGGCACTCTATTTCATGTGTATGGAGAGGGATTTTTTTTAAGGGTGTTGGGGATTGGAATAAATTACTGAGGGATGAATAATATACTAAAATTGCTGAAGTAATTTAAGTTTAAAATTCATAAATGGCAAAAGTAAAAGGGTGCAGGTATTTGACACTCAGGGTCTATAAGGTAACAATAAAAAATAATAAGAAAGGGGTAATTTGGTGACTGGGGCAATTACAAGGGGAGAATACACTTCTTCAGAATTCAATTCAGTTCAAGGCCATCAGAATAAATCAAAATTTATCTCACTGGATGTAGGGATTATTAAGAGGCAGGAATCAAGGAGTCAAGATGGGTAATATAATATCAATTGAAATGGAAGTGATAATAGGTGCCCACAGCGTAGTGTTTTGTGACCTTTACTGTTCGTTATTCCTAAAGTATCTTGATCTATGTCTCTAAAAGATCATTGTTTTTCAAACAGCATCTTGGCCAGTAGTGTTGCTTAGTTAAACAGTTACAACTTCTGTAAGAAACTTTGCAGAACCACTTGGGGCTACAATGCTACAGCTCTTTTCTGCCATTGGCCTATATTGCTGGATACTGTGGGCCTGTTTAGTTAAAAACATTAATGCACAGCTCAGTAATATCTTGATAATTATTTTAGGAATTCCCAAGTCAATACTAACTTAGGTTGAAGTGAATAAATATCACTTTACAAGGGGATACTTAAGTTATGGACTGGTAGGTTAAGATCTAGGCATACACCAATATCATTTAGCCCTGAAATATGACTGCAAACTTCAAACTAATTGAACTGTGGTAATCTGAATTGAATTTGTCTTCACCCTGACAATTCCATAGTATATCATGTATCATCAATAAGGCTTACAGGTTTGAACTACTATTGGTATTGGGCCAAACTCAGCAAGATCTGAACTAACTGTAAAACTTGATGTTGTTCTCCTCACTTCATTGTAATTGCATTGATGAGACACAAACGGGACATCAAGTTGTATTTCTGAAGCCTTGCATATTTCATGAGTGTGACTCGTGCAGCAGTGAACTACCGATAATTAATTATAAAATTAATTCTTTTTCCTACTGTTTCAGTTATATTTTAGTGTAAAGATTTTTTATGATAATTTCCATATGCAGATAATAGTAACTGAGCTCATATTTAAATAGTTGATGGCTGGTTACTTAAGTAATCTGCTTCTGACCATTTCTATAATGATTTGAGCCTTATCAATTTTTATCATTTTATTTGTCTTGGAGTATAGTCTTGATGTACAATATTTTTCACGGCTGTGAATGAGAAACTTATAATAATAAAAGAATTGAAATCAAGACTTAAAAAGCTATTCTTGGGAGGACTCAAAGGAACTAAATAAAGTGAACACACCTGTAATCTTTATTTTAATAACTTATTATGTGCGCTAATTTATTTAGTCAATTCCTTGAGTAAGTGGTAAGGATGGAAATTGCTGAAGTAGTACATAAACATTTCAAAAAGATTAATTGATCCTGACAGTTCAGTCAGTTTTTTTCGAATCAAAATGGTATGACTGAGACTACGTCTTTACTAGAAAATAATTTTTAATTATTGATGTTACTTTTTGGATTCATTATTCTTAAGAATATTGACTATATAAACCAATTTGTCCAGCAAACAGATGACCTGTTGTAATACGTAAACGTGCATTGGGGTTATGCAACATTTGCATTAACTTGATCGTGTTGTCTGAATAACTGATACCTTTTCTCGAAGATGCTACAGTTCTTTAAACTGACTGCCAAGCTATTAGTACCCTGTAATACCTAACAGGTCATACATAAATGAAAGAAAGTCACTGTAGTTATGGATTTGAAACATATTCTGAAAGTTTGCTGAAGTTAACACTGGTGTCAGATTACACTATTGAAAACATTTAAGGCACTATCGAACTTTGAAATCACATAAGAAGATGCAGGTTATCCTTCAAGTCACAACGCTGAAGAAGCATTCACTCTTGCAAACATATTTTCTATTTACAACCCCCAAATTAGAGTGAGCTTCATGATAGTTCTCAAACACTGCTTCTGTTGACTTCTTAAATTATTGTAAAAAAATTCTTTCACTGAGTTTATCTTAAAGTTTCCTTAAAGTGAATCAGAAAGTCCACGAACTTGTTCCGATGTGAGATAGTTCAACTTTCAGTAGTAACATTTTGAATTTTTATCTTGAAGCAACAGGTACTGCTTCCCCAAAATTACCTAAAAACTATTCCAGACTGCTTGAGGCGGCCTGCACTTGTTGGCTTTTCATAGCCTTAGCTTATCTTTCACTGAATCATCATGGAACAACGGTATATTCCTGCGGGGAAACTCTATTATTTGGTGAATTACGAAAGTCCCCCATTCCTGTGGAACACTAGTTTTACTCAGATTTTCCCGAAATTTTAATATGTTATAGTTTAATTTATTCCAAATCTTTTCAGTCATGACAAATTTCCTTGTAATTATTCTCATTTAAGAGCTATTAATTTCTAAAAGTCACACATGGTGATGCCATCACATGTTGATACTAAAACCTGTGTTTTTCTTATTTTAAATTTCAAGTTACCTCTGAACTGTTATATTTTTGTTATTAACTGAATTTTTCTCTCTCAATTGACCCTTTGTAAGACGAATAGCTTATGCGGGGGGTTAGCATAAACATTTGGTCTCAGCTATAACCTTGAGTAGCCTAGGATGTTACAGTTCTGGCTAATTTGATGATTCAGTCGCCACATAGTTTTAGCCCAAAACTATGAAAAGGTAAAAGTTCAATGATAACTAGTCCATTCTGGTAAGATGACTATATTCTTCAAAATTTTACATAGCCAGAAAAACTGCACAGGCAATCAGACAATTTCTCCGAAAAACATTTACAGTTTCGACCAATCACTCGAGCATGACCAAACCTCACGCCCCCACTATTACTTAACTACATGAGGTTTTATTTGATTTTAACCATGACTTAAGAATGCAACCATAATCGCGCAAGTTGGTAATTTGCTTCACCACGAGCCCAACCTAGCTACGCCCTACATAACTTGTAACGTACTCTGAAACTGCCGCTGTTGGTCTGGGGGGGAGAGTTGTTTCTGGAGGGGGTATTTATAGGATCGTTGTTGCGTGAGCCACGGGTAGAACCTTTCTCCGACTTTCCCATGGACTTGATCCGATAACTGATCAGTTTTCTGACAAATATTTCGCAATACCATTTGATCATCACACCAAAAATAATCCTAGCTCTCTGAAATTTTGATAGTTGCTAGATATTATTACAAACGTCAAATTAAGTCATTATAAAATTTTTCGTAACTTTAATAGTTTCGCCAGAAAAGAGTCATAAAGATGTGATTGCCATAACTCTTGAAATATTACTCCTACCCAGCTGAAACAAATGTCATTCTGTTCTCCTATTGCTCATCTATCCTCTGATATCAAATAAAGTATTTTACCTAATTTTGAAAGTGGTATAAAACTGGAAAACAAAATTTGACTACTTGAAATATTTTAAGTATTGACTTGAAAATAACTCCAAACAAATTTCCCTATTGAAAAACGGTTACTGTAAAAATTTGGAATCTCTAAGTATATTCCCTGATTTATTACGAATTTTATAAATATCATTCCTCCCGAATGCCGTATGATATTCACCATCTCGTCAAAGCGTTTTCTCGCGCCAAAACCCATTTCGCTTTATTACAATCAAATGCTTTCATATTTTGAAATAAAACTTTTTCAGAAACCTTTATATTTAAATAAACTTTACTCTGAACATAATTTCTTCTCATAAATTCCCAAATAAGACTAAAATATTCAACTTTTACATGAAGCACATGTCTTGCTATACCAAATTATATCCAAAAACGATCTTTAAAATGCATGGAACTTTCTAAAATTTTAATATGTTGTTTTAACAAAAATTACGCTATTTTGTATCTATTACTTGACTCCTTAACTGTTTCCTAATGACTGAATACTTCAATTTTGGAGTGAAAAATTATGTGACAAAATTCTAAACTGGCAAATTACTCTTAAACATATTTAGACTCTAAGTATGATCTTCTAATAACAAATTTAATCATCTTCTGGCTATCTATTTACCTAAACAGCTTCTGAACTAAAGAAATATATTGATTTAGTGAAGTTATATGAAAGTCAAATACTACCTATCCAAATCTGAGGTTAAGTTTCTTAACAGCTGTTTAAATGAATTTAACTATGGAATTTACTGTTCGTATTTGAATTTATGCTTATGTTGGACATGTTGCTGGGAATTATTATCAAAATTGACTATAACAATGGTTTTAAAATGATGGTACCATATACTTCAACTGAACTTGCTATCTAGGCAACTAATTTCGTTAGGCGAAATTCTAAGATGTGTCACACCTTATTTTATCTTCTTAGCTCTTTTATCTAAAAAGTTCCAATTCTTTATTTTTCCAATATCTTCTCAGATAAATTTTAAAAGCATACAAAATACACCTTAAAATGGCCATCATTCTATGCTTTCTTAGTGGAAATGAATGCAACAAAATTCATTATGACTGACAAATAATTTTATTTGAATTTTATGTCTTTTACGAAAATGGTTTAGAATTTATTTAAAAGGTGCGTTCTAGTTAAGAAAATGGTTATAAAAGTTTTTTACTATATAACTATATGAGAATGGCTCCCTTCTAATTGATTTTAGCTAGATAATGAATGTTTAACAAGGTTATGTTCTGAGCTGAAAAGAGCTTTACTATTGAAAATGATTATAAAAGTTATTTGCTATCTGCATTAAATGTAATAGGCCTCCTGCTGAACGGTTTAGATAAGATAATAGATATGTAACACTGTATGTAGACGAGGTGCAAAGCCATAAAAAAGGGCAAGATGGCAGTGATGAATGTAATAATAATGATCACAATTAACAGTATTATAAATAAACTTCGTTCATGCAGAGAGAGAAATCAGATTGTTGGGGAGTCTGTTGTGCTAACATCAAGATGGTTAATATATATATATATATATAATCCACCAGTGTGTGGCTGCACATATTAAGGCACCACCACTGTGGATCCGGTAGGTACCTTGGCTCCAGAACTGAGTCCTGGACCCTGCATACCAGTCATCCTGATTGCAATTTTTTAGGTGGTTTTTCACAGTCACCTAGGTGAATCAGTCATCAATCTCCACCTCATAAACTACATGTCGCAAATAAAATATCTATTTCATGGAAAACATAAGTTACATGAATTGCAGACAGATGACAACATTGAAGCTTCCCCCATTGCTCTAGGAACTGACAATCCCTGGTTCTAAGTTCCTAGTGGATATACTGGACAAATTCTTAATTCGTGATGAGATTGCAGGCTTTGTATGATCCGACAGGGTCCACTCACAAATAATGATAATAATAATGATGTTGATTAATGTCTCTAACACCTACCTCACTGATTCTGTGAGTATTGGAGTGTAGTAAATTGCATATTTGTCCTAGACCAGACTGGCTTTATTTATGGACCTGACAAAATGTATATCATTTGATTATAAATGTTCTCAGACACGCTAGCTGGTCACTGGCATTAATAATCTCTTGAAGACACAGTGTGTCTAAAACTTGGAATAAGAACATTGAAGTATCAATAATAGCAGTAATTTTGATAATACATTTTCTGATTTGCATATTTGGAAACAGAATCTTTATAAAGAATGCTTTGAAGTATCCAAATTTGAAGGCGTATTATCCACTATTAAATCCAGTATTTACATGATTTGTTCAGTGTCTGGAAATAAATTGTAAACATCATTATCTGAGACTTATTATTCAGTGGTAACTTGTGTTGTATTTAATAGTATTTGCTTTTTCTTGAGCAAATGCTGGAGATGCCATAGCATATGATGTATTTACCAGTATGTTTATGATGATGAACAAGTAGCCATGAGCTTGTGACTTCTAGAAGTTAAATAAGAATTTAGTATAAAATCTGAATTCTACAAATTAAAAAAAAAGTGTTCTTTAGATTTCAAGCTTTAGTCACAATTGCATTGCAGTGGAATACAATTGCGTATTTTAGTCTTTAATGTTGGTGACCCATATTTTTACACTTTCAAACCAAACCCAAATCTTTAAATCATAATTCATTTTTGATACTGTTCATATTTGCTCTGTTCGTATTTGTATGATTTGGTTCTAAAATTGAAATAAGCATTTTTATAGATAATTTATCTTTCACTGATATTTAGGTGTTACAGGTATAAAATCACCATCAACTTTGTGGGCAACAAAACCACTCTTGTATATTGGTGTTGTATTTCTTGCGTAGTGTTTAATAAAATCAAGTTTTTGCAAAATAATTCATTTAATTTGCAGAGCAACCAGAGAGTTGAGATGCTATCGTGGCAAAATGGAGAGCTCATTCACACACACACACTCCGCTCTCATACTAGAGCTGTGAGTGATCTAAACTGGAATCGCTTTGATCCCAATTTATTAGCAAGTTGCTCAATTGATACGTTTATTCATATCTGGGATGTAAGAGACCAGAGACGACCAGCATTGTCGTTATCTACAGTTGGTATGTTTTCATTGGTATTTATGTTTGAATGAAATGATTTGCAGTAAGTAGTATGCATAATGTAGTCTTTACTTTTCAAATAAGCATGACTTAAAGAGAGGTGGGATATTTTATTGTTTTGATAGTTTTACTTATTAATTTATTTTAAGTAAACTATTAACTGGTTATAACTTCTTATAATATTAGTAAAAATTTCCTCCTGAACCTTTCAGCCACATGTAAGTAAGTAATGTAAGGAAACTATTTGTGTTATTGAATAGTTATCATGTAATTTCTGATAATACATATCTAGTTGCCAATTAGGATAGTGAAATGAATCATCACTTACGTTAGATGATGGTTGCATGGCATGAATGCGTAATTAAGACAAGAACACAAATGACATAGTAATTTTTGGGTCGTAGCCCTTTGTCAACAGGAAAAAATTATGGAGACTGTCTCACAGAATTGACATTCTGTGAGATGGTCTCCTACAACATCCACCCTCCGTAGTGTTCTCCTGTTGACTTACATTGGTTAGACAAGCATGAAATAAATGGTGCCAGAATGCTTCAAAGTTAACATTCACAATGTAAAGTGGTTGAAAGTCATATAAGAAATGGTGCATCTTTCAACATCATTAATGCTCTTGGCTTAGCACAGTTAATATTTGCAAGAGAGGCAGCTGATCGTGTAAGTCTCCTCACCAATACCATTAAAGGATATGAACTCAATGAACAGAAAGTGCACACATGGTTTTTCATTATAGGAATGTGTTACCATTTCATTATGAGATGACTTTCACTGGCATAGGATGTTTTAATTGAAACTAATTTAACTGTGATTTCCGTACATACTCATTATTCCCTTTTTCTGGCTGCTTTTACGCTCTGGATGTTATGATGCAGTAGGGGTGGTGCTTGGAAATGCTAGTGTAGAAACAAAATCAAAGAGTATGATACTGTCCACTTGTGTAGGATTGCAAGTACATCAGTTTGTGTTAGTGCTAACCAGAAGGCAGCTGCCCTCTTTGGAAGCTTGCAATGTAAGGCCCGATCTTTTTGTCATTTTTGCAGCTTGTCCCTCCATCTCACCCCATTTTTTTTTTTTTTTTTTTTTTTTTTTTTTTGTTTCAAGGAATGCCACTTTGGCAGCTCCCGGAGACATAGGAAGACAAAATTCACAGAATCTTAAGTCACATAACATTCTTAGTATCATTCATTGGTTTGCGAAGAGAGACCCTCCATCACCAGGCAATCTTTATTGGATAGAGCTGCATATCGCCCTCAAGAAAAGTTGATACATCTCACAATTTTTTGGCGTTCCTCGATTTAAAACCTTCTCAGCCGTTCAAAGTCAATGTGGAGCCGGCATTGTGTTTATCTGTAGAGCTCTCAGCCTTTGACTTATGGTTCTCTGTGGTATACACTGTCGCTGGGACCAGTGGACTCCTCACATCACTTCTACATCTTTTTATTCAGGAGAGGCCTGCCTCGTGTGTGTGTGTGTGGGGGGGGGGGGGGGGTAGGCATGTATAGGATACCATTAGGTCCATTGAACTGCTTCTCTTGTACAGTGGGCTCTTGTCTCAACATTTTTCACATGTGAAAATGTTGATAAATTCACAATTGTGAGAATGGGAATGTATTAAAATTGTATAGGTAGCCCCTTTTGGTCATCCATCTGCAAGGGTGATTGAGTGAAGGAGGAAAGTGGCTGTATTTTTCTGAAACTCTGTCCACTCTGAACCCGTTCCTCTCACCTCAACATAAAAAAGCAGTAGCGGTGAAAATATATGAGCCAGTACAATGTACCATAAGATCTTTATATATACTGTTTTGCTCACTAATTGATTATGATCAACTAGCAGCCATTTCTCCAGTTGGAAGACTTTAATTATTAACAGTGTATTTCATGGTTCAATGACTGATTGCTCCAGAGGTTGAGTAATTTGTAAATTATTAGAGCAAGAGGAAGTATGTATGCTCAAAACTGGCTGAGTGATATATTTCACTGCTGCTTCCAGTTTATTCTCCGCCAATGCGGTGGTAGGTGGTTCATGATCTTCATTGAAGTGACCATTTCCCCATATGGTTACATGTAGAATTTAGACGTGGCGGACGAAACAGCCAATATAAATGGAACATCAGCAGATCTGATGGGCAGCTCTACCACTGTTCCCTGGTAGAGGATGTTAACTCTGTCTTATTACCAATAACCAGGATATCAAGGACCAATTTCGACAGTTGTGGGCGAGCTTGCATCAGAAGAGATGAGTAGCTTTATGACAGCCTTCCCATCCGAATCAGTGCATACATCCAGACCAGTGAGGGTGCAACGTTATACTGATATGTGGACGTGAACTGCCAAATTGTTTCTAAATTTGATTTGATTTTGTATTTACTGAAATAACATCACGTACCCTTTTAACGTGGGAATTTTTGTTTTGTTCTGTTTCTTCCTCTTCTTCTGGAGTCACAACAACAAAAACACTAGGCAATGTATATTTTACTAAAAACTTACCTTGTTAATAGTAATGCTTTTCTTTTAAGCAGCACTATTTGCATTTCCAGTTGGAGCTACACAGGTGAGATGGAATCGCCTGTCCAGATATCTTCTAGCTACTGCCCATGATGGAGATGTTAAACTTTGGGATCAAAGAAAGGGTACAGCACCTGTCCAGTATATATCAGCTCATTTGTCAAAGGTTGTTAATAGTGGTCTTAATTGTTTTTAATGTAATTATTTAATATATTTTAAAATAATGTTGATGTGTGTTAGATACATGGGTTGGACTGGAGTCCAAATCATGAGAACCAGCTTGCAACTTCCAGTCAAGATGGAACAGTTAAATTTTTTGATATAACTAATCCAAGAAGGGCAGAACATATCATAACAACTTCATCTCCTGTCTGGAGGGCTCGATATACAGTAAGTATTTTTGCCTATCAATTTTTATTTCATCTATACTTGTAACCATAATACAGGACTGGAAGATTAGATTTAAAGTGGGTACAGTTTATTTACTTATAAGTGCTTAAAACCTAATTCTTATTCACCTTGCAAAACTCTTCAATGTATTGCTTTTGTTCATTGTTTCTCTTTCTTCAAATGTACAGTTAACATTTTGGAGTTAGACAATCGTCTATAACAACCAAGGCTCGTAAACCACACCCGGGAAACTGGAGATGGTCCCCAACGATAATGATGATGACAAATTTGTGATGCTGTAACATTCTTCTGTATCAGCACATATTTCTGTTGTTGAGCTAATTGAGTAGAAAACTTATGCTACTAAATATGCTTCCATGTTTGTTTACTCATTAATATTTCTGACAATTTTCTTGTTTCCCTGTCCAACAAGATCCAAATATTACCATCTTAAGTATTTAAGGTGGTTTAGCAAATAGATAGCTACAAAACCAGAGTGAGAATAGGATATACAATCATACAGTAAGAATTGGAAATTTGTATTAAGTTTGTTAAGGACTGGTTACATTTTAGAAGCAGCTTGTTTCAATGCTGAAAATTTCATTTGGTATCTTAAAGAGTAAGATAAATTTAGGCTTGTGTATGTGACAATAGAATGCAGTTTGCTTAAAAGTGCTGGAGACAGTAGGATCTTGTGGTCAGGGGAGTGATATAAATTGGAGAGTGCTCTATATAAATTATTGCTAACAGGTTTTGAAGGATATTGTTTAGATTAAAATGTTGTTGAATATGTTTGAAGTTTTTTTAAAAAAAATTTATTTACCAATTTTTTTCCAACAGTTTGACATTCAGTGTCTGATCAAAGACAATAGTGAAATGTAGTAAGAGCATTTAGAGGTGAAAATATTTGAAAGGATAAATATACCCATTCGTAGGGATAAAGTATAAATTGATTTAAGTAATTTCATAATACAGAAATATAATTGGAAAGAATAAAATGAAGTTTCATTTAGCTCATCCAACAGGGGAGATAGTGATTGTCATCACCAATAATTGAAATACCAGTTCAGATTGATTAATCCAGAAGCATTCAAAAAAAAAAAAAAAAAAAGCTTGTAGAGCTTGAAAGAAGACAGTAAATGATAATTTCATATAAAAGAAGGAATGAAAAATAACTGGTTTGGGATAATGAAGATACATGTTTTGGAGGGACGGCATAAATCTATAAAATCTTCTCAATAAATAGATTTTCAGATGAGAAATAGCTTGCAAGATTTTGGGAAAGAAGAGTGACATAATTTCGTTGATTAAGTAAAAGTGTGAGAATTTAGCTAACATGATGGAACCACATGGAAAAGTGTAAACTTTGAATAATTATTATGCAGAAATGAACCTATAATTTGGGACTATCATAATAGCAAAGAAGTTTTAAAATAATCTGGGCTATCTGATGTTAAAATTTGGGAGAGATTAAATTTTTTTAGTTTTTCGATGAAAAATTGAAAATTGATTTTTGGTGTTAGGGCGAGAAACTAAGTTTCTTCAAAAGTGAAATTTGCTTAATGCAATTATTGTCAATTTTTAGAGTCTCAGACAGTGTACATGAACTAATAAGGATAAATTTGGCTTCTGGTTAATGAGTGTTGGTGCATTAAATATAAATAACAGTTGAAGAGAAAACTGAAACATATTTTTTGGATTAAGAAGTTTGATAACAGTCAACATTAAAAATGTATAAACTGCTGCTTGGAAATCTTTGGTGTTAATAGTTGAATAAACCCCATTGAAATTGATACTCAGACTTTTCACTTAATTATTACTTTCACGAAAGGTAGAAATCCCAATATTTCCCTCAAGCAAATCTTGAGTGGCAAACACACGGTTTCTGGAACTGTATAACATTTGTAGGAGATTTAAACTGTGCCATTTAATTAAACAACCACATCAAAAGGCTTTATGCCGCAAGTGACCGTTGTATGCTTCCACATTGCTCAGTGATAATGCTTGCTATAAATAATTCAAAACAAAAAAGAACTTTCACTCTCATCACAGACATAAAATTTAAAGATATATTCCATGGAAACAGATCAAAACAGATTTAAATGATTAAAATTAAAATAAATATTTATTAGCACCAGTACATATTTCTCATTTTTGACAGCATTTCTAAAGAGTCTTTGAAATAAATATTTAATAATATAAATTAAATAAATAGAAGAGTAAAAAGAATTTCTCTTATTTGCATGGCTTGTACATTGTGTTCTGCTGAGTGAACTGATAGCATAACACCCAAAAATGTAATTGTTTTGTGTTTATCTTCATTTTTATTAATGTGTAAGTGATTTTTTTTTTCTCTGTATTTTTTAAATTCTTTATCCATGGGTTTTGTTTACTATGCATATAACAATTACAATTTTAGTCTAGAAATCTTCATGTATTATAATCTGTGCATAAGAAAAGTAATTATTATTCTTACTGTTTTATTTTTCTAGCCGTTTGGAGAAGGTATTGTAACTGTTGTTGTTCCTCAACTGCGCAGAGGAGAAAATAGTCTTCTTTTATGGAATATGTCAAATCAGTCCACTCCAGTACATACGTTTGTGGGCCATACAGATGTTGTTCTTGAATTTGAATGGCGTAAACCAATGGAAGGTATTATTTGAAACATTATATATTGTTTGAAGTTGTACAACCAAATGGATTTATTGAAAATTTTTAATCTTCAAAAATGGTTAATCAAAATTAGCTGTTACATTTTTTAATGTATAATACTTTTAATCATGTGGCAGCATCAGTTTCATTGTCAACTAGCTTTATCCATAACCATAGACTGATTTAAATGATTGGCTTATTTCTGAAGGCTGCTGTCCTCTTATCAGATGCTGCTGTCAGTAAATAGTATATTCTTCATAATTGGTAAGAAGGTGAAGAGTAATGCTGAAAATATCACAAAACGAGTTATAAGACTGTTACTGGTGAACTCTAGGAGTATAATGAACAAACTAATAGAGTTTGTTAACTTAATAGCATACACAAATCACAAGTTGTTATATATGTATATTAGTGCTGGACGATGGAGTGTACCATGAAGATAGATGAGCAATTGTTGGAGTGGTATTCACGTTGGTTACCAAATACTCAGTTGTTCATATGTCATAGCTGTGAGTTATAGGAGGTAGACTTTTAGGGTGATAATGAAGAAAATAGTATTGGCTGCTTACCACAATGGAAGAATGAATGATGAAAATGAGGTTCTTGTGGAGAAACTAAAGGCACATTCACAGGTCATAGGTGAACGTAAAATGTTTATTATTGGTGAGGATTTAAATTTACTGGGTGTCAACTGCTATGGAAATAAAATAAATAAAACCGGGAACAGAGATTTGCAAATACCTTAGTAAGGGAAAGAGGATATATACAAGTGGCAAAGCAGCACATGTGGAGACCAAATGTGTCGTATATCTTCTTAATAAAGCCTGGTGATAAGCTTGTGCTCTGTCAAGTAACTGAAGGAATAAGTGATCTTGAAGCAGTTCTGATGAATATTAGAGGGTTCCGTTCGTCAAAATTGAAAGTTTTGGTAGGTACAGTTATAAAAAAGATACATATTTAACAACTAAATAGGTATTTCAGGGAAAGGTTCAGTTCATGGAAGAGAAGCACAATGGCAGTGGAGTTGAAGTGGGAATAGTTCATGGATATATTTTGAATAAAGCGAAGAAATATTTATTCCAAAACAGAAAAAAAATCCTTTAAACTGTAATAAGCAGGTAATATAGTAAGTAGGTAAAGAGGCTGGTTTGATGAGAAAACATTAGAGTTATGTGATGCAATTGAAATAATAAAACAAGGGACTAATAGCAGCAAAGAGATGTAACATAGTATGCCCTTGATGCGGTATATACGAAAGAAATAACGGGTAAGTATTAAAGATTTGTTTTCCAAGTTAGAATGATGATAATGAAAAGGAAAAGAAATTAATAGGCATATGAATGCATTATTAAGTGTATGCAGTTATCAGGGATTTAGATTGTGTCAGTAGATATTGTTCCAGCTATATTTATGCAGTTGTTAAACTTGTATACAAAAGATAATGATGCAGAAGGAAGCTGAGCTGTAATAGTATTTTTGGAGGAGAAGTATTGTTTGTAGAGATAGAGTAAATAATGATGTGAACTGTATTAAAGAAGTGCGCAGTTCTTAGGTGAAGAAAGATACAAATGAAAAAACAAGCCACGATGTATATAAAAAGAACTCTGATACTAATAATTAATGATTCATTTAGTTAGACTGTAATGGACTCTTGTTAATAGCATTTTACTAATAATCATCTTATTAACCACAACAAAAAGCAACATTTCAAAAGAGGGAAGATAAAAATGAGTGTTACTGAATGATGTATTCAGAAATTTTGATGACTGTGTTAGAAAACTGGTGGGGAAGGAGGATATTCAGAAAACTGGAGATTTGGAAAAGGCAGAAATGAAAAGTAACTTGTTTGACTATTATGGTTTATGATTCAGGAATGGGAGGATGTAAATCAGAGGAGGAGCTTGTTCATACAAAATGAAATGAACAGAGTAAAAATTTGGAATTCATATTAAGATTATTATGAAGTAACTGAGAAACTTAAAAAAAAATGCCAGTATAGATAATATTACTATAGAAGTATTGGTGATGATGGTTATGACATTGCATTTTACCATGTAATGTTATTTAAATTGAGTATGGAGCCTTGACTCTTACCAGATGACTGGAAAATTGCGATAGTATTACTGGTCCTTTAAGGAAAGAAACTGGTTTACAAATGGACAACTTGGCTTGAGGCAAGTATATTTATATGGATATGTTACATACAAGATAGTCTGGATAAAGGAAACAAAGAAACTGCCGCGAGGCAATGAAAATAAGATAGGATAGGGAAAATAAACAGTTACCCGTCACTTACCACAGATGAAGGCAGGAGGGCGAAACACGTAAAAACACAAAAACAAAAGAATTACACAATATTTCGACTTTTCAGTCTTACTCATGTAGGAGGCGAGACATATGGCAGGGGGAAAGATGTGGTCACATCCGAGCCCGCCACATGAATGAAGCACAGGCGGAAAATGCGTGGTGGTGGAAGAATTGTCGAGAGGGGGGGGGGGGGGGGGGGGGGGGGAACAGGCTTGACCAGCGATAAAAGTGAAACAAATAAATATAATGTCTGTGTAGCTTAGTTCAAAAAGTTATAAATACATACAAAAAATAAAAAATAAAATAAATAAATAAAGAAGGGGAAAAAAATATATATATAAAAAAAAAATAACCGACTGTAAAATGAAATGAGAGATGGCAAGTGACAGGTTTAACGTAGGTTTAGGCCAGGGGTGTGTCTGGTGTCAAGGATATGTTGATAGGCTAGTTCCCATCTGCGGAGTTCTGAAGGGGTGGTGGTATTTGGAAAAACTCTAATAGCTCTGACTGTGAAACAGGTGTTGAGGTTGTTTGAATTATGGAAGTTTGCATGAATTGCCACGGGATGGTCTGGGTTGGAAGTATAAACTGTTTGCCTGTGGCCATTCATTCTGTAGGAAAGTTGTTGAGTGGTGAGACCAATGTAAGAGGCAGTGCAGTGGATGCAGGTGAGTTGGTAAATAAGGTGAGTGGTAGCACATGTGGCATGTCCAATTATTGGGAAAGATTCGCCTGTGACAGGATTAGAGTAAGTAGTGGTGGCAGGGTGCATGCTGCAAGTTTTACAGCGGGGTCTGTTACACGGGAAAGATCCCTGTGGAGGTCTAGGGGAGTCGGCAGGTAAATACTTGTGGACCAAGATGTTGTACAGATTGGGCGGTCTGCTGAAGCAAGTGCGGGGAGCAGTGGGTAGGATTTTGGGAAGGAGGAGACGCATTTCAGGGAAGGAACGTAAGAAATCATGCCCACGGCGGAGTATCTGGTTGACAGATTCCAGGCCAGGAAAGCACTGGGTGACAAGTGTTGGACCACGGTCAGCTTTAGGAGGTGCAGAATGAGGATTGTGGGTGATGGCACGGGAAATTTGTTTTTCCACCAGATCATGGGGGTATTGGCGGGAAACAAGGGCTTGGGATAGTTTTTGGGAGTAACTGGAGATTGATTCATGATCAGAACAGATGCGTCTGCCACGGATTGCAAGGCTGTATGGGAGGGAACGTTTTATGTGGAAGGGGTGACAACTGTCAAAGTGTAGGTATTGTTGTAAATTGGTCGGTTTAATGTGTACTGAGGTATGGAGGGTCCCCTGTCGTAGGGTGATATCTACGTCAAGGAAGGTGATACAGGTGTGGGAATATGACCATGTGAAATTGATGGAGTGATTATCATTTAGTGAGTTGAGGAAGTCTAGGAGGTGGTCCTCCCCGTGGGTCCAGATCATAAATATATCATCTATGTATCTGAACCACACGAGGGGACTGAGGGGGGAATTCTTCAGAAAAATATTTTCCAGACGGCCCAGGAAAAGGTTAGCATAGGACGGGGCCATGCGGGTACCCATGGCAGTGCCGCGTATCCCACCTCTTCCATCTGCCTCGAAATTCGCTCCTTCCTGGACCTCCTAGGCCCCTTACAAGGTCTTTCTTCACAATCCTTATCCCTTCTCACCCCTCAAAATCCCCGCACACCTACTTTGTACCTTCTCCCCAAGATACACAAGGCTGGCAATCCGGGACGACCTATAGTTGCGGCCTATGGTTCCCCCACTGAACGAATTTCAGCCTTGGTGGATCAACACCTCCAACCTTTTGTGCAGAACCTTCCATCTTACATCAAAGACACACCACATTTTTTGGAACGTCTGTCAAAAGTCCCCAGTCCTCTACCACCAGACTCCCTCCTCGTTTCAATTGACGTAACCTCCTTGTACACCAATATTCCCCACCTTGAAGGCCTCAGTTCCCTTCAGCACTTCTTGGATATGCGCCCTCCAAACAGTCTTCCCAGAACATCCTTTCTCATATCCCTTGCCAACTTTATCCTCTCCAAAAACTATTTCTCCTTCAACTCCCAGATTTACCACCAGATACGCGGCACTGCCATGGGTACCCGCATGGCCCCGTCCTATGCTAACCTTTTCCTGGGCCGTCTGGAAAATATTTTTCTGAAGAATTCCCCCCTCAGTCCCCTCGTGTGGTTCAGATACATAGATGATATATTTATGATCTGGACCCACGGGGAGGACCACCTCCTAGACTTCCTCAACTCACTAAATGATAATCACTCCATCAATTTCACATGGTCATATTCCCACACCTGTATCACCTTCCTTGACGTAGATATCACCCTACGACAGGGGACCCTCCATACCTCAGTACACATTAAACCGACCAATTTACAACAATACCTACACTTTGACAGTTGTCACCCCTTCCACATAAAACGTTCCCTCCCATACAGCCTTGCAATCCGTGGCAGACGCATCTGTTCTGATCATGAATCAATCTCCAGTTACTCCCAAAAACTATCCCAAGCCCTTGTTTCCCGCCAATACCCCCATGATCTGGTGGAAAAACAAATTTCCCGTGCCATCACCCACAATCCTCGTTCTGCACCTCCTAAAGCTGACCGTGGTCCAACACTTGTCACCCAGTTCTTTCCTGGCCTGGAATCTGTCAACCAGATACTCCGCCGTGGGCATGATTTCTTACGTTCCTTCCCTGAAATGCGTCTCCTCCTTCCCAAAATCCTACCCACTGCTCCCCGCACTTGCTTCAGCAGACCGCCCAATCTGTACAACATCTTGGTCCACAAGTATTTACCTGCCGACTCCCCTAGACCTCCACAGGGATCTTTCCCGTGTAACAGACCCCGCTGTAAAACTTGCAGCATGCACCCTGCCACCACTACTTACTCTAATCCTGTCACAGGCGAATCTTTCCCAATAATTGGACATGCCACATGTGCTACCACTCACCTTATTTACCAACTCACCTGCATCCACTGCACTGCCTCTTACATTGGTCTCACCACTCAACAACTTTCCTACAGAATGAATGGCCACAGGCAAACAGTTTATACTTCCAACCCAGACCATCCCGTGGCAATTCATGCGAACTTCCATAATTCAAACAACCTCAACACCTGTTTCACAGTCAGAGCTATTAGAGTTTTTCCAAATACCACCACCCCTTCAGAACTCCGCAGATGGGAACTAGCCTATCAACATATCCTTGACACCAGACACACCCCTGGCCTAAACCTACGTTAAACCTGTCACTTGCCATCTCTCATTTCATTTTACAGTCGGTTATTTTTTTTTTTATATATATATTTTTTTCCCCTTCTTTATTTATTTATTTTATTTTTTATTTTTTGTATGTATTTATAACTTTTTGAACTAAGCTACACAGACATATTTATTTGTTTCACTTTTATCGCTGGTCAAGCCTGTTCCCCCCCCCCCCCCCTCTCGACAATTCTTCCACCACCACGCATTTTCCGCCTGTGCTTCATTCATGTGGCGGGCTCGGATGTGACCACATCTTTCCCCCTGCCATATGTCTCGCCTCCTACATGAGTAAGACTGAAAAGTCGAAATATTGTGTAATTCTTTTGTTTTTGTGTTTTTACGTGTTTCGCCCTCCTGCCTTCATCTGTGGTAAGTGACGGGTAACTGTTTATTTTCCCTATCCTATCTTATATACAAGATAGTCTGGATGAAATGGATTTTTCCAAGGTATTTGACAGAGTTAGTTATGAAGTAATGTTAAATAAAGTAAAAGCCATTGGTGTTGGTGATAGTGCTGGGTAGAGGAATTTGTAAAAGATCAAAAGCAATGTGCTAAGTTTGGAAGGGCAATATCAAAAGAGGTGTGCAATATCAATATTGGTGTGCCAAAGAGTATTTGGACCGTTGTTTTTTGTTAATGGTTTACAGCCAGAAGTTAGGTTGTTTGCAGATGACATAATGTTATATAATAGGATCAAAATGGGAGAAGACTGTGAACAGCTGCAGAGTGATCTGGGCAGGATATCTAGCTGGTTAGGTCAGCATGGAATTAAGATAAATACCAGGAAGAATCAGCTTATTAGGTACACAGATAAAAGATTATAGGTTGTTTATTATTATAAGGTGGGAAATTAATTGCTTATTGAAGACTTGAAGTGTAAATATAGTGGCATAACATACATTGATCAGAGAGAACATTATGACCACCTACCTAATAGCCAGTACGTCTGCCTTTGGCACATCTTGGCATGGAAACAATGAGGTCTTGGTTGTTGCTGGAGGGAGCTGGCACCACATCTTCACACACAAGTCACCTCATTCCCATAAATTCTGGAGTGGAGAGCAATGAGCTCTGGGGCCACTTTCAATCACATCCCAAATGTGTTTGATCGGGTTCAGATCTGGTGAGTTGGGGACAAGCATATCAATTTCAACTCGCCACTGTGTTCCTCAAACCACTCCATCACACTCCTGGCCTTGTGACATGATGCATTATCTTGTTGAAAAATGCCACAGCTGTTGGTTGTCATGAAGGGGTGTACGTGGTCTACAACCAGTGTGCGATACGTATTGTCTGTCATGGTGCCTGCACGAACTCCACTGGATGCCCACGTGAATGTTGCCCAGAGCATAATTGAGCCACCTTCAGCTTGTCTCTATCCTGTAGTGCAGGTGTCAAGAAGCTGCTCCCCTGGAAAATGACAGATTTGCACCCTCCCATCAGCATGATGAAGTAGGTATCAGGATTCATCAGACTATGCAATGCTCTGCCACTGTGCCAATGTTCAGTGACAATGGTCATGTGGCCATTTTGGTCGTAGTTGCCGATGTCATGGTGTTTACATTGGCAAATGCATGGGTTGTCGGCTCCGGAGACCTATCGTTAGGAGTGTTCGATGTACTATGTGTTCAAACACACTTGTACTCTGCCCAGCATTAAAGTCTGATGTTAGTTCTGCCACAGTTCACCGCCTGTTCTATTTTACCGGTCTGCCCAGCCTATGATGTCCGACATCTGTAATGAGGGGCGGCTACCCAACCCCTTAACATTTAGACCTGGTTTCACCTTGGTTTTGCCACTTTTTGAAGAGACACTCACCTCAGCACTCCTTGAACACCAGAGAATCCATGCAGTTTTCCGAAATGCATGTACCAATCCTCCGGACCATCACAATCTGCCTTCGATCAAACTCGGATATATTGCAAGCCTTCCTCATTCTTAACATGGATAGCACACTCACTGATACCACATGCACTTTGTGTCTGCCTGAGTAGCAGTCATTCCTCATCAGGTGATGCTGCTATCGCCTGGTTGGTTTTATATCAATAGTAGGTAGGTAGTCATAATGTTATGACTGATCATTGTATAAACTCGACTGGGCACATGGCAGGAAAGATTTCAGAATCCTTCAATTATTGGAGAGGGTGATGAGAGGATGCAATAATGAAGTGAAGGAATTGGGTTACAAAACTTATGTCAGACCATTACTTGAATATAGTGGTGTAGTGTGAGATCCAAATTTTGGCTATCAAATACAGATGACTGAGTGGGTAGAGAGCAAGGCACCTAGATTTGTCTGTGGAAATTTCGTCAGAATGCAATCAGTAACTGATATGATAAAGGAGCTGGATTGGGATTCATTAGCAGACAGGAAAAGCATGAAGAGAGTGTTGGGAGTCTGCAGGTGGTGAATTGGTTGAATATTTTTAGAAGAATTAGTAGTAGTGTGTAGAAAGGAAATGATGACCATGACCATAAGTTGACAGTCAATTTCAGGCCTAAGGAAGTTGGGCATTGGAGTAATTAAGGGAAATCATTAATAACTTACCAAATATGCTGTAGGAGTTTGGCAAACTACACTTGAAGAATTTACTATTAAAAAAGAAAAGAAAACGCAATAAAAGAGGGGAAATTTGCACTGGAGCATGCACTCTATCATAATTAAATTAAATGTGCAGTAAAATGCACATAATAAATAAAACTAGATAATGTGCAGTATATGGGACTGATAAACTTATGAATCCTTTTTTTTTTTTTAATTCACTTTATGTAATAGTTTCTGCAGTTAATATTTTGTTTATGGCATTCAAATCTTTCAATTCTTTCACAACAGATTCTTTGGACTATCAGCTTATCACATGGTCAAAGGATCAAAGCTTAAGAATTTGGAGAATTGAGCCTTTTCTACAGAAGGTGAGTTAGAAATTTTTTTGCAGAACTCTTATTCCCATTTCAATTATTAATTACTTTGTATTCACAACATGCTTTTCTTACTTATTTATTTTAAGCTTTGCGGGCATGATTTAAATGAAGAGCAAGTTTTGGATATTCAAGAAATTGAGGACGATCCTATGACACAGAGTAAAATAGGTAATATACTGTTCTATCTCTTATTTTTAATGTTGTCTGTTTGTAACAGCATGAAAGAAGGTAAAGTATTTGGCTACAAAAAATATTTATATTTTCATTTCCTTTTTTGTGTTTATTTATAATTTTCATAAATTTTCTCATTAATTCTTTGGATGCCAGAAAAGAAAAAGTAACTGAAGAATGAAGAATCTGAATATAATTCCTCTCAGAGTTTGAATGTTTGTATTAATTTTTTATATGTGCATCACACAAACATTGAATTGTAATTATTTATGAAGCTCCAGAGTCATTTGCAATAGTGCGTATATTGGCAAATGAATGTTTTTTTTAATGAAGCATAACTGTAATATAGTTGTCTTTCCATTATCTCCTCATTAACTAGTTAAGTTTGTGTAAAATAAAGGAAATGATTCATCAAGTGAAACTGGTTTATGTATGTATGGTATTTTGTCCTATAAATTGTGTGAAAATGTTTTGAATGTTTGTGAATGACTTTGTAAGTGTGCTAAATTTATTTTGACACCTGAAATTTTAATCAAAGGGCATTAATATGTTTTGATGTGTAGTTACCATATTTGAGTTGGTTTTTGATTTATCAAAGTTTTTAATTTATTCTGTGCAATGTCAAGAGTTTGTTAATTCATTCTGAATTCAATAAAGTTTATTTCCCTTTAGTTTCAAGCAGTTTGAACCAGTGGTGGCTCTAGACGTAGTGACCCATCACCACCTATGAATCAAGAATAAATAAATTACAAAATACATGTAGTGAAAGGAAAATAAATATAAATGTGATATTCTCCAATATACTATTACTTATGAAAGCTGGAAAACTATTGAACACCATCTGTTGGCCAGACCAGTGAACTATTTCGTTGCCGTGGAGACAACTTTGAGCTGTCACAAATCGCGGATGCGCTGTCGTGTTTTCGCAGTAATATTCAAGAGTGGGGGGCCACTATGTTAATGATCGTTGGTGACAAGTTTTGTTCTGTCTCAAGCTGTCCGGGGCATTGGGCAGACACCCAGTCGCTAGAACATTATAGAGCTCAAAAAAGTTAGTAACACTGTCTGTAGGGCACAGCAGTAGCTACAATTTTTTGTCAAATTCAGCTACATC
Source organism: Vandiemenella viatica (assembly GCA_031002005.1). Classification (NCBI taxonomy): domain Eukaryota; kingdom Metazoa; phylum Arthropoda; class Insecta; order Orthoptera; family Morabidae; genus Vandiemenella; species Vandiemenella viatica. The sequence continues at coordinate 201,458,148 of JARYHS010009186.1, forward strand.
CCCTAAGACAGTGTTTTCTCAACCTGTGGTCTGCGAAGATGATTCAGGTGGTCTGCTGGCAGAATATTATAAATTTTGATACGATATTCCTACTTTACAAGGAAAAGCCCATTTTTTTTTTTTTTAGCCTTGAATATTTCAATGGCCAGGCAAAAATCTGGCATTTATAGGATGAGGATAGAACAACATTGTTTCTACAATAATCTATTAATTTCCAGATGGCATCGAAAAGAGTGCCGTTCGTCTAGGGATTAAGTAAATTACCATTTTCTGAGTGTCTTGTAATAGGTATGAGGGACTGCAGTACGTTGTAGAGTTCGCAACAAAGGAGTGGTGAAATAAACAAAAGTAAAAGGAGTAGCGTCTTTTACTTTATTTATTTATTTTTGTTCATGTAGGCGGGTGGTATAACTAGTCTGTAGCAATATTATTATTTACATGGTTTGTTAAGTATTAAGAATCTGGTCAACAAGTAACTAACTTTTAATAGTTCACTTCCAGTTTCATAACTGTGTTTTTGCATGAATTCAAAAAATGGTTTTAGATTTATTATGTTATATTGGTACTATAAAACATGTCTACATACATAATATACACATAGATAAAAAAATTATGCACAGCATTTTTTTTTTGAAAATTTAGTGGTACTCTGATTGAAAAAGATTTAGAATTGCTAGCCTAGAAACTTTATTAATGTGAGGAAGCAATATTGTTTCTATGTCTATGAGGTATCATTTTAAAGACCAAGATGTCTGCTTTGGTCACACCATATTTTATAAAAGGATTTTTTTGGAACTCGACCCTTGAAGTGAAAAGTATCAATATTATTTCTACCACATGGTTTTTTTCCCCCCAAGCTATTTATCTCCTTTGATACCTTACTGAAATTGATAAATGTCATATCGTTTTATAGATTAAGGTCTCCAATTAGGTAAAATCATAAATTAAGAAAGAATTTTTCTGAATTTGATGCTTAAAGTGGTCGCGCGTATGAGACAGTTCAGAGCCAAGTCCCTAGATTGCTGTAGCAGATATCACACAGATGTCAATAAGCTGTTTTTTAAACAATAAGTAGCTTTTCGGATAATTTTTTTCTGTTATTGAAACATTTTTGTTTTGCTATACAATTCCAATGTAAACATTTTATTCACACAGCAACACGTATCACAGAGATGTTGATTTGCTGTGCACATTTTTTCAGGTTGGTTGTATTCTGTTAAGGTCAGTGACAGTTTGTCATACATACAGCGTGTTCTAAATTTTCCTGTTTCGTAATATGCTGTAAGGATTTTGATGCATACCTATTGCACTAAACAAATAAGTATTTGCCACAAAAGTGCAGTTCTACTGTTAAATTATATTACAAGTTTTTGCCCTCACTATACATCATATTTTATTCGTAAAATTTTCGCACGGGTCTTCTAGTATATGTTATTTCAATACGGTGTTTTTTTTTTTTTTTTTTTTTTTGTCATAAGCCATTATCTCCCTTCATACTTAACCGAAATCAATGAATGAGGTGTCATTTTAAAGCTTATGGTCTCCACTTTGATCACATCATATTTTAAGAAGGATTTTTTTTTCTTCAGAATTCGACCTTTAAAGCAGAAAAATGTAAATGTTTCTAAAATGCTGTTTTTTGTGTTATGAGTCATTTATCTCCCTGGAAACCTATCTGAAATTGTTAAATGAAGTATCATTTTAAATATTAAGATCTCCACTTTGGTGACATCATATATTAAGACAGGAATTATACGTAATTCGACCCTTGAAGGACAATGCCCTTATATAAAACGCTAAGTCTGGAGTCTGCGTATGTCGTCTATAGCTACTATAGCTATTGGCTAGAGAACGGTCACATGCCAGCCTTCACTTGCCAATCAACAGCCACCATATTACATTTGTTCCATCATCTTGCTTTTCGTTTATTTACAACTAGATGCAGAAATTCATGTAAGGAGAAGGGGATTCAATATTTACGCTATTTTAATTGTATCAGTTATAAGGACTAGGTTAAACCATAACCTAAGAATTTTTTTGGCAGATGGTAAGAAACAATGAAGTTTATTAAAAACTCAGAGAAACGTAATGCGAAATTTATTAGTCACATAAATAACAGTTATCCGTTTTCGAAATTATAGTCCCCGTCTTCTAAAGTAAAATGCATTTATTTATGTAAAATCCTAATCAAATACTCTGATAATCTAACCAGAGTAACGTATTCATATAATGAAAGATATCATTAAAAATGACTTATTTGTTTCTTTAGAAGCTTTTCCATAATAAATTCCTCCTACCATTATATATGATACCCTTACCTCCTTGATACATGTGTTAGCTACTAAATGAGATTTAAGATAACTTTTTTATTAGATTTAAATCATCAAGGATATGACTATTTACTGTATAAGCAATGTGACACTCGCAATTCAACAACGATATTATTGCCGCAAAATAGCAGTGAGCAGAGATATTAGAAATGTGGAGAGCAGGGGGAAAAAAATTAATGCGAGGCAATTATATGTCACAAAGTTACATTTAGTATGTTTGTTTAAATTTACATATTGCTTTTTATTTATCTATGACAACCAGATGCAAAAATTCATGTAAGGAGAAGGGTATTCTATGTTTACGTTATATTACCTGTATCAGTTATAAATTAAAAAATAACCTAAGAATTTTTTTGGCTGAAGATAAGAAACAATGAAGTTTATTAAAAACTCGGAGAAAGTTTACACGAAATGTACGAATCGCGAAATATATCATTCAAATAAATGACAGTTATCAGTTTTTGATATTATACTTTCCGTCATTTAAAGTAAAATAAAGTAAATAAATTGGGATTACTGGAGATCGCGATTCCACCAGGAATTGGCATGGTAAAATTTAACAATCCTCTAGAAATATTTCTTGAAGTACACTTAACTGTATTATGCTGGTCCAGGATGTATTACAACCTAATTTCTGCTTAAAATAATGGTAGTCTACAGCCTGTATTACAGCTGAATTATTGCTTGAAAATGATATGTCTTGCGATTGACTACAGCAGTATAAAGACGTTATTACTGAATGTTAATTTGGCGGAATCGTGATCTCCAGTAGACCCAATCGTTATTCATTTTTCCTGAATAGATTCCTACTACCACCACAGGTGATGCCTGTCGTTATTCATATGAGCTATGATTTTTTGAAAGCAATATTAGTGGAGGTTGTGTTTAAGTTGACCAGAATCTCCACTGACACATTTTGTTACAGCATAATTCACTCTGAAATGAGTTTTACAAACCAGTTAAACTGCTTTCATAAGTGCCATGTTACTGAAGATGCGGGTGAAAGTAGTTCCATACGTATTGTGCTGAATTGCACCTTGACCAGGATTAAAACTGATATTACATGGATAACAAAAGTTTTTGGGATTCCTAATTCATTTTTAATTTTATTGGTTCTATACTTCCGTCATCATTAATTCAGTAGAAGTTACTACTGTATTGCTATGTGAACAGCAAATCAAATATCTAGAACATTACCAAATCAAGGCCACTAGCATTATGTAATAATAATTCCGTATAATTAACCTACAGAAAAAAAAAATAATAAATAAAAAAATGAACTGCCAGAATATGGCGTTCAAACCGTCATTTTTGGCGGTCTTGAAGATAATAGTATCAATATTTTTGCAACGTGTTTTTGTGTCATGAGCCCTTTATCTCCGTTCATATCTCACCGATATACATAAATGTGGTATCGTTTTAAAGATTAATGTTTCCCCTGTGGTCACATTGTATTTTAAGAAAGGAATTTTTCTAAATTCGACCCTTAAAGGGCCAAAATGTCGTTTTTTCTAAAATACGCTTTTTTGTGCCTGCAGCCATTTATCTCCCAGTATATCTAACCAAAATCGATAAATCAAGTAAGATTATGAGGAGTAATGTCCTGGCTTTGGTGACATCATAGTTTAAGAAAGAAGTTTTTTGGAATTCAACCCTTAAAGGGGAAAAGTATAAATTTTTCTACAACGCATTTTTGTGTCCCAAGCCATTTATCTCCCTTGATATCTAACCGATATAGATAAATGAGGTGTCATATTAAAGACTAAGGTCTCCTCTGTGGTAACATCACATTTTAAGAAATGAATTTTTCTGAATTGAACTCTTAAAGGGCATAAATATCAGTATTTCTAAAATGCGTTTTTTGTGTCTCGAGTCATTTATCTCCCTTGATAATTCAACAAAATTGATAAACGAGGTTTAATTTTAAAGAATGAGGTCATGGTAAGGTCTTAGGTTCCGTTAAACCACATTTCAAGAAAGAAATTTTTCAAAATTTTAACCTTAGAGGGCAAAAGTATTAATATTTCTACAAAAAAATTTTTGTCACGAGCTATTTATTTCCCTTGATACCTAACCGAAATTAAATAAATGGGGTATCGTTTTAAATTTTAAATTATCCACTTTGGTCACATCATATTTTTAGAAAAAAACTTTCTCCAAATTCAATCCTTATGGGGCAAAAATATCATCGTTTCTAGAACTTTTTTTCCTTACATCACTTGATAACTAACCAAAATCGATAAATGAGGTATCATTTTAAAGACCAAGATGGCTGCTTTGGTCACACCATATTTTATAAAAGAAATTTTGTGGAATTCGACCCTTAAAGGGCAAAAGAATTAATATTATTTCTAGAGCGTGTTTTTTTTTTTTTTTTTTTTTGTTGCAAGCCATTTATCTTCTTCGATACCTAGCTGAAATCTATAAATATTATATCGTTTTAAAGATTAAGGTCTCCAGTTAGGTAAAATCATAAATTAAGAAAGAATTTTTCGGAATTTGCTACTTAAAGTGGTAGCACGTATGAGAAAGTTCAGAGCGAAGTCCCTAGATTGCAGCAGCAGATATCACAGAGATGTCAAAAAACTTTTTTTTTATTCAATAAGTAGCCATTTGGATTTTTTTTTTTCAGTTATGGAAACACTTTCGTTTTGCTATACAATTCCAATGTAAACATTTTATTCGCACAACAACAAATATCACAGAGAAGTTGATATGTTGCATACATTTTGTTCAGGTTGGTTGTATTCTGTTAAGGTCAGTGACAGTTTGTCGTAAATACAGAGTGTTTTAATTTTCCTAACTGTTTTGTAATATGTTGAAAGTATTTTGGTGTGTACCTATTACACTAAAAAAATAAATATTTGCTACAAAAGTACGGTTCTACTTTTCATTTTATTAAAAGCATTCAACCTCACTATTCATCTCATTTAATTCGCGAAATTTTCACACGGGTCGTCTAGTTAGGTAAAATCATAAATTAAGAAAGAATTTTTCAGAATTTGATGCTTAATGTGGCCATGCAAATGAGACAGTTCAGAGCCAAGTCCCTAGATTGCAGCAGCAGATATCATAGAGATGTCAATAAACTGTTTTTTTTATTCAATTATTAGCTTTTCGGATATTTTTTCTGTTTTGTTTGCTATATAATTCCAATGTAAACATTTTATTTGCACAGCAACACATATCACAGAGATGTTGATTTATGTGCATTTTGTTCAGGTTGGTTGTATTCTGTTAAGGTCAGTGACACTTTGACATACATACAATGTGTTTTAAATTTTCCTAACTGTTACGTAATATTTGAAATAAATTCTTCACGGGTTTGCTGACGGATTACAATGTAATCCGGCAGCAAACCCATGAAGAATTTATTTCAAAGATACGCCGCTAAAGACTTATCTCTCATGTTACGTAATATGTTTTAATGCGTACCTATTACACTAAATAAATAAATATTTGCTACAAAAGTGTGGTTCTACTTTTCATTACATTGCAAGCATTCAAACTCGCTATTCATTGTATTTTATTAGCGAAATTTTCGCACAGGTCGTCTGGTAAAAATTCATTAACTTAAGCGAGAGTTTTCTCCAGTGAAAATGTTTTAGGTCCTAACTATCAGGCTTTTGAATTTTTTACTGACTGTATTTATATTACACATTGCATGTTAGTTGTTCCAGTTTTCTACTGCAATTCAAGATTTATATTGTTATTCATCAGATGTTCTACTGTTTTAACTATCACTAATATTTTCAGTAATGGAACCAGCAGTGACCCATCCTTTACAAGTTTTGCCATTAGAAAATGGCAATGTTGTACCTGATACTGTGAATAATCTAACAGCTACTGAAGCTGCTGAAATAGACCGAGAAGTAAATCCATCTCCTACTCAGCCAAAAACATTACAGCAAGAATTTTCGTTACTTAACATCAATATTCCTAATGTCCATGTTGAAGCAGTAAGTTTCTGTTACATTCAGTTTCTGTTACATTCAGTTTATATTGACTTAGTTTTATATAAAACCAAATTTAAATGAAATTTATGACCTTACTTACATTTATGTTTCCTATATCTTGACTTATAGATGGATGCCATAAGACGTACCTGCACAGTAACAGCTATGCAGAATGGTCACATTGTTGTATTGTTGGTAACTTTTCCACCTAACTACCCATACAATGCTGCTCCCGCTTTCCAGTTTGGACAAGGCACAACATTTGATAGTAATGCCATGGCAAAGTTGTTAAAGGTAAAATATTTGATTATCATTAGTTTAGTTAAGTGTATAACTTTTAATATTATAAATGTGTTTATGACTGTAACTTAAATAAAATAATAATGACTTCATACCATCATATTTAAAATGATTCCCAGTTAAGATTCCCTGATTTATCTGTTAATAATTTTATCGCTGTAGGAAATTTATGTCTAATCACTTGGTGACAGCTGAGTTTTTACAGTACGGTATTCATATTCTTTTATGACTGTGGGTGCATTGGTGTATCAAACAAGGAATTTAAATATTCTTTGTTTTATCATTGTTGTCATGTGTGAAATATACATGCAAGTTCATTTAAAATAAAGATTGCACATATCATGTGAAATATTAGATAACTATATATTTTTTTTGAAAATACCTTTGTTGTTAAATGTTGCATTCCTATTTCAAATAAACTCTCGGCCACCCATTCAGCTACTCCTGTAGAGTGTATTTTGTTTGTTGATCTCATTGTAGACTCTGCCTGCTTAAAAATCTCTTTAGGTGAAGAAACAAATGATAATCACTGGAAGGTTGGGACTAAATGGTAGATGTTCAAAAATTTCCCAAACATATCGCACTGAACAGATTTCAATCCAAACGGTTGATTTAGATAATAAACTTTATAATTATGTTGCTAATTGAGAAGGGAATGTGTAGCATAATGAGTTTCATAGAAAAAATATTAAAGACTGAGAAAAGTTCGTTGTCATGGGAACAACAGAGAAAAATGCGAGTGAGGTATAACATTAGTGTGTGTATGAGTCAATGCTAGTTAGTCAGTTACTGCTAACAAGGAACCTTATATCTTCGGATACCTGATTTTTTAATGCAATTTTAATAAATGACAAGGAATGATATGAAAGTTTGTTATCATTCAAATATAAAAAATTAAGTTAACAAATTTTGATTTAAGTTCTAAATGAATTAAAATGGGACTTGAATCCCTGGCGAACAAAAACATAAAGCTATAAAGAACAATAATAAAATTCAACATGGCAACTGTGACAGGAAATGAAGTTTGTGTTTCTTTGGTCTTATCTCAGTTGTGATCAATTGTAAAATATTGCATATAGTAATAATATATTGTATTGAGGTGAAGAGGAAAATAAGGTCCCTATATAAGCCCTGAATAAGAAGTTTATCAGAGTATTTTTCCATAATATATGGTAAACTTGTGGAGGGTTGTTTCATAGAAAAAACATAAAAGACTGATGGTTGTTCTGAGAAAAGTTTGTCATGGGAACAACAGAGTAACAAAAACCGAGCGAGCGAGGTATAATGTTAGGATGTATAAGAGTCGATGCTAGTTAGCCAATTACTGCTAACAAAGGACTGTCGCATATAAATTAAATGCGTCGATCTTTGTAATTAAATAAATACAATTTGTAGACTGTATTTCGTTTATAATCTTTTGCAGTTTATTTCTTTCGTTTGCCAGTTTAAAAGTTCTCTAATACCAATAATGACCGTGTTTGAGACAACCTTGACATCCCAAGATTTGCAGGTTTGTTCCTACTCAAGATCTCTCAATTCAACTCCACGCTGCTGCCAAATCAATCTTTTTCTTGGTTGTTTTCTCTACTCAACAATTCTCCTCACTTCTTTTTTTCCAGAGATCATATCCTTTAAAGCCTCTCTGTGCAAACAATATTTATTAACCTTTGTATTCTTTTCTTTTTTTTTTTTCTTTATATATATAAATCATTTTAACTTTTAATTTACCACTATGTCACAGGACCTTTTGAATGCAACTTGAATAAATGACAAGGAATGATATAAAAGTTTGTTAGTATTCAAATATAAAAGATTAAGTTAACAAATTTGGAGATTCAAGTTCTGAACGAATTAAAATGGGGCTTGAATCCCTGGCAACTGAAAACATACAACTATAAAGAAATACAAAGTCCAACAATAATAAAATACAACGATGTGACACAATCGCTTTTGTTGACTCTTCTTGAAATGAGTCCAAAAGTGTATCTATTTTATAGTCTTTCTTTTAACTAAACATTTTAAACAACTCAATTCTAACAAGTTGCATTATAAGTTATTCCATGTATTTTAGCACTTTTAAATTCTTTACATGAGTGTTTATTTAATTCTTGTTTTTTTATTTTGACTTCGCCTATGTATTCTCATTGCTACGGGAATTATTAGATTGTTCGTGGTTTTAATTACATATAATAAATAACTATTACACGACCCAGTTTCATATTTTCACTTGTTTTATTGCTAGTAAGCTATTGAACTTCAAAATACAGTTCATATATAAACACAACACTCCAATGATTACAGTCGACGCTTCTTCCAAAGACAATACTACCAAAACTCAAAACTGTACTTGGCTGACGTAAACTGAGTCTGTAAAAACTGTCTCTTAGTCTCTGCTGATCACATTATATAAGTTCTATCGAAAATTCTAGAACACTACGAAGGCTTCCGACAGAAATTTCTGGAACATTAACAATACTTAAACTATTGAAAACATATGAAAAACAATCAGAATTAATACATAATCATTTACAATCATTACAAAATGGTTAGAAATGAAAATTAAACATACTTAAAAATAAAATTATCCACATAAATCATTTTTAACTGTAGTAAAACATCCTTTAAACATCGTGGCTCACCTTAATAGGGGAGCGAGGGGCGTGTTGGAACAGGGGTAAGTAGTAACAGGCTCTTTTCACTAGGATCTTAAACTTTATTAGCGTATTTCTTTGACTCGATTTGACCTATAAACCGCGCCACATCATGTTGCCATAGCCAGTGTCCTGCCGGCCGGCGCAGTGAGCGGAAGTGTGCACGCGCTTCACTTTTGCCAGGCAATATAAAATTGTACTGTCATAAAATTTTGGTTTGCATTATTATTATCGACTAATTTCAAACTTTCTATATCTTATTTACGTTCAAATTTATCTATCTCTGATAATGTGTAACAGTTTTTCAGATTGCTAAATTGTTTAAATAGTTATCTTGATAAATGTTAAAAATCATACCTTGGGGTTAGTTGTAACAAAATCCCGGGGCTTGTTGTAACATGATACAACATGCCCCACGGTATGATGTAGATACCTACTTATTTTTTTTCCTTCCTTCTAGAATGAGGGTGTATAAAAGAAAGTCAGAGCAGGCAACACAAAGCCAAGAAGTGTACGAGTTAGCGGCAGCTGAAGTTTTAGAAAAAAAAAAAAAATGCAGTATTCGGAAAGCTAGTCAGACTTTCGGATTATGTCACGTCTCTCTTCATAGATACATAAAGAAAAGAAGAATAATGAATGTTTAAGAGTTGGTTATGTTAAGCCTAGACAAGTATTTACTGCAGAAGAAGGTGGTAAGATGGCTTCCTACTTACTCAAGTGTGCTGAAATATATTTTGGACTATTTCCTACAGAAGTAAGGAAACTAGCTTACCAATGCGGTGTGCAGCTTAATGCTAAAAACATTCCTCCTTCTTGGCATCAAATTAACATGGCTGGTACTGATTGGTTCCAAAATTTTATGCACAGAAATCCACAGTTATCTTTAAGGACACCAGAAGCAACATCTTTAAGTCGAGCGACGTCGTTCAATAAGACTAACGTTAATTCATTCTTTGAAATATATCAACGACTTCTCCAAAAATATCAGTTTAATGCTTCTCGAATATGGAACATTGATGAAACAGGGGTCACAACGGTTCAAAAACCTAAGAAAATAGTAGCTGCTCTTGGCCAAAAGCAAATTGGAGCTATCACATCAGCTAAGAGGGGAACTCTTGTAACACTTGCTTGTGCCTCTAACGCTGCGGGTAATTTTATCCCACCTATGTTCGTTTTTCCCAGGCTCGAATATTCTGAAATGTTTATTCGTGGTGGACCTCCAGATTGCATTGGAGCTGGTAATTCCTCTGGATGGATGACTGAAAAAGAATTTATAATTTTTATGGATCATTTTATCAAACATGCAAAACCCACCAAAGAAGAGCCAGTTCTGTTGCTACTTGATAACCATAACTTACACGTGAATATTGGAGTTGTTGAAAAAGCCAAAGAAAATTAAGTCATCATGTTATCATTTCCCCCGCACTGCTCCCACAATTTGCAAACTTTAGACGTAGGAGTGTACGGCCCTTTTAAAAGTTACATAAATAGGGCACAGACAGCATGGATGTACAACAATCCGGGGAAAACCATGACAATATATGACATCCCAGGAATTGTAAAAGAGTCGTTACCGCTTGCCTTAACCCTGCTAATATTATGAGTGGATTTAAAGCTTCTGGTGTGTGGCCTTTGAATGCTGATATTTTCCAAGACTCCCCATTACGTAGCTTCAATGGATTTCTCCCACCTGTTATAATGATGGTTGTAGCCGTAGACTGCTTGTGGCCTCTACTGTCGACTGCGGTTCGCCTCTAAGTCCATCCTCGCCTCACTACATCACTCCATGGCTGCCCAAAATATGACCTTTCTGCAAGAGAGAGAGAGAGAGACCCTTTCTGCTCATGTACCTGAGTTTTGTTAGACTCTCCCCTCCATAGTATCAATAGTGAGAAGTAGTTCTAGCCAATAGTGACAATTCCTTTGTACCATATTCCTTCCAGTATCGTCCCGTCACAGCTCAATTCTGCTGATGCATTGATGTCATTGCTGTCTGTATAGCCACATTTCATTGCCTCCATCTGTTTTGACTCTCTGTTGTAACTGCCCTGAATCCAGCTGTCACTGTATGCAATCACCTCTTACCCAGCTTTAGTCACTATAGCCCAAAATTCCATAGGCACCACTGCAGCTCAAATCTAAAAAAAGATAGGTTTATTCCCATGATGACTTAACAGCTGTGACACCTGAAATGAATGTACTAAAGGAAAACTGAGACCCGGCCAAAGAACTATGGAAAGATCATTGTTAGGTTTAACTAGAAAAGACAAGAAGAGAGCAACCAAAAACATTTGACCTGTTACAAAGTTCACAGACAACTTGGAGAAGACAGCCTACATGAATTGGCAGTAGACTGGCCATGTTGCTCACAGGAAATATGAAATAAAAAACAGTGTTGGAGTGGAGTCGAAGAGATCATCAGAGCCCAAGAGGAAAAATACCAAACTGATGGGACAATTACATATGTAGGGTTGCTGGAGTTTGTGGCAGAGGATCACACAAGACCATTCTACCTGGAGAAGATTGTTAAAGCTCTATCTAAACTGTAAAAGGGAACATGATTGAACTGGCTGATGATGATAATACACACACAAACACACACACACACACACACATATATATATATATATATATATATACACATTTTAGTTATTCTATAATAATCTTAGCACCGAGCGTGATGGTGTAACGGTTAGTGTTCTGGCCTTGCATTCGGGAGGATGCCGGTTCGAATCCCCATCCAGGCATCCAGATTTGGATTTTCCATGGTTTCATAAATCACTCCAGGCAAATGCCGGGATGCTTTCTTCAAAAGGCGATGGCCAAATTCCTTCCCATTCCTTGCCCCCCATCCTTTCCCGTCTCTAAAGACCTCGCTGTTAGGAGATGTTAAGCAGTTAAAAAAAATAAAAATAATCTTAGTCTATACTCCTACAATGGGTGCAAACTGTGTGTGTGTTTTTTTGGAAGCAGTTTGTAGTTACCTGTGATAACTCATATCTAATTTCTATTTTATTATATGTTGATATTAAATATTATTTCCCCTAATTAGTATTATCAGCATGTTAGAACAGTGTTATCAGCAGTTTTAATCACATACACGTATATAAATATATATATATTTTTTTTAAATAATCTTCTATGTGTTTGTAGAATACAAATGTGTCACCTGTTACTATACATCATTATAATTTTCATTGTAATTGAAGTATGATTTAAGGTTGTTGATTTGTTGTTTTTACATAGTTTTCTGAAATTCATCATTTTTGCAGTCGTATAGGAAATTATTAAATGCTTACAAACATGGTTTGTATATGAAATATAGTGTTCATGATGTTGTACAGGTACATCAATAAACTAAAACTATAGGAGGGAGAATAATATTTACTTAATTTAGTACACTCAGTAGTAAGACGAAAGATCTCATGCATTTTTAACGGTATTCAGAGGTAAAAAAAAAAAAAAATTTCTATAATTTTATTGTTACTTCTTTCAGCCTTAGTGGCATCCATTTTCATTTGTAGTATTTACTTATATATGCTTTGTTTTATAGGCTTTGAAACAAACAGCTCAGCAAAGGGTGAGGAAGAATAAGTCATGTCTTGAACCATGTCTTCGTCAACTGGTCACTACTCTAGATCAGGCAAGGAATTTGCTTTCATAATTATTTAGCCTTCAAGGTCATTCTATATATAAATAGCAATTTTATGAAATACATCACTTATGCAGCCACATAGTATATTATTGAATAATTCCAAACATAGTTTGTTTACAAAGTATAGTGTTCATGATATTGTACAGATGCATCAAAAAACTAGAAGAGTAATAATGTTAAGTTTTTTCACTACATCAGTGATAAGATGAAGAATTTCTTGGAATTTTCTGCACTTTTAATGGTGCTGAAAGGTTAGAAAAGATTTTTTTTTTTTAAGAATAACTCTATCCATTTTTGAATTTTGGATTCTTTTCAGTGACAACACATTTTTGAGAGAATTAATACAGCTAGTGTGATATTTGTGTATATTTGATGGACTGATTATAAATATAAACAATTCAATCCTTTTGTTTTCAACAGTTTTCCATTTATTATACACAACGAAAATGTAAGGTTCTTCAGCAATGAATGATTGAAAAGCAACTAATCTGTCTCTGTGTCGCTAGCCTCTAAGTCTTGATTGACTTCTTATCTCCATAGCATCCTACACTTCTTTTCTTTAAAAATAAATATATCGATTTTTTGTCTACTCTCAAGGAACAAAATATAATTTTCTTATGAAATCACTAGGTGTATTGGCTGTTACATTTGTTAACAAGTTTTTTCAGCCATCAATGTGCCGTGATTACAGAGGTTCCTTCATTTCATGATGTCTTTTCTACTTTGCGAGTAATCCTTAAATATTTGACTTACTCATGCCTGTTTTTATATCAAGAATATCCTTCTTGTTCTATTTCATTTCTCTTTAAATAGAACCATTAGCTTATAATTTTCAAAAAAAAAAAAAAAAAAAAAAAAAGTTCCAAATCTTCTGACCTTAGTTTTAAAATTTAGTCGCATTTTTTTAACTCATAACACATGTATCTTTGTCAGGTAACCTAGAAATTTTGTTACTTCATAACCAAATTTGTTTATAGAGTTCACCTCAGTAACATTGCAGATCAAGTTTAAAGTTGTTTGCTTAAGTGTTTCAAGTGATATTTCAGAAAAAAAACAGTTATATAAATTCAAAATGCAGTGTTAACATTTTCATATAATGCGATTCTAAATATTTTGTAAAAGAAAACATTGCCTTCATTTTTAAAGATATTTCAGGCACTAACTAGCTAGGAATTATTCCTAAAGAGATATCGTCATTTTTAAACTGAGTTTTTAGGATATTTGAATGATGCAGTAAACACATTTAAAATTCAAGAAACTATAATTTTGAAGACTGGGAGACGATATGCAGCTTAAAAGAAGCGTGATTACGGCATACATATCATATTAAATTTTGATTGGATAAAGGAAACAAAGAAACTGCCGCGAGGCACTGAAAATAAGATAGGATAGGGAAAATAAACAGTTACCCGTCACTTACCACAGATGAAGGCAGGAGGGCGAGACACGTAAAAACACAAAAACAAAAGAATTACACAATATTTCGACTTTTTAGTCTTCCTCATGTAGGAGGCGAGACATATGGCAGGGGGAAAGATGTGGTCACATCCGAGCCTGCCACATGATTCATGTGGCAGGCTCGGATGTGACCACATCTTTCCCCCTGCCATATGTCTCGCCTCCTACATGAGGAAGACTAAAAAGTCGAAATATTGTGTAATTCTTTTGTTTTTGTGTTTTTACGTGTCTCGCCCTCCTGCCTTCATCTGTGGTAAGTGACGGGTAACTGTTTATTTTCCCTATCCTATCTTATATTAAATTTTGAGAAAGGAATCTGAAGTTTAAAGGATGTTTGGAGAATGGGGGAATCAATAGGTTTTGGCAGAAAAAAAAAAAAACTTTCATCGAGGGTTTTATGTTTAAATTAAATAGGATTTTTTTCTGGGCATGACACTTCAATTGGTTTTTGAATTTATGCATTAGTTTGGCAGATATCAGAAAAAGAAATAATTAAAATTCATCCCACGATGTCGGTTGCCGGCAGAAGCTTGGCCAGAATTCAGACTAAGAAGGGTATTGTAAAAGATGAAAAAGCTATCAAAGAACTGTTATTACAGTTAAATGGTGAGGATATCTTATTAAAGAGTTAACGTAGAATCTTTTAAAGCAATTCCCAGAGCCACAACTAAAATAATATAGGAAACATCTACGATTTGAATTCACATTTTTCATCCACACAGCTTAAAACAGTAACAGAGTGGATCTTGGTATCGAATAAAAGAGGAGCAAAGATAAATAAATTTAAAGGTTATTTCAGCTTCGTACCTCTAAAACTGTTGGAGTTATAAACATTTTGGGAATTGCAAAGAAAATCTATATTTTTTTTAATGGCTGAATGATGCTAGATACAAGAATTTTCATTAGGATACATTTTAACATTAACGAGACAAGCATCTTGTTGTAAAAAATCAAGTCATTTGGTATAGTTTTAATACCCTGACATTTTGGATGATGTCATGAGAATATAAACACTTCCAGGTTCTCACGGTTCAGCTAAAAGTAGGGATGGGCTGAGCCTCCTCAGGGTCAGTCATTAAAAGTTAACTGAGCAAGCATGTTGTAGGTTGGGCAAGTGTTTGGTGTGGAAATGTAACCGGTAGCAACAAACGATACTATGACAGAGTGGGTCCAGCAGACATCTTGGAATTTTTGGGTGCACGTTTGAATATAGTTTCAAACTTCATGTAACTGGAAGCAGTTAGGGGTTCTGAGGGTTGGCTGGACTTGTATCATTTAACAGTACTTGCAATCTATTAACTTGGTGAAGCATTCCAATGCCTAAAGGATTTGTTCTACGAACTTGTAAAAGTCAGGTATGGATCATATTATTTCAACTGCATTTTTCCTTGAGTTTCAACTTTTGCCCAGTAGTCCTGCATTTGCTTAAGGTGTTCATCCTTCCTTGCTTCAGTCCATGTCTTGTTTGTTTTTAGTTTCTGCTTTTCTTGGAAAACCCAATGTTTTTCAAATTTCTTTTGCAGTTTTATGCTCTTGTATATTTTCACGTGTGACCTCCACTTCCTACAGATCTCTCAAGCCGACTTGATTTCCTTGTACAGGAGATAGTGAATGATTTAGTTGTTTATTATTGCTGGGTCCATTTGTGTTGCATGGCCATAAAAGGCAAACCTTCTTTTCCAATTCTTGTCTGTAATCTTTTTCAGTTATATGAATAATTTGTGATTGTGGTGTCTGTATTTACCATTTTCTTTTGCTGGACCAAAGATTTTTCTCAAGATATTTCTTACTTTGACATCCAACTTATCAATCAGTGCATACTTACTCACCACAAGACTTTCTGTAGCACATAGAATCCCACATTTGATGATGGTGTAATAGTGTTTGTAAGCATTTAGAGCATAATCAATTTATTCTCTATAATATATACATTATTTTAAGAATGAACAGTTATCTATTTTTCTACATAATCAAAATGTCTGTTGATTTTTGTAAATTATTCCCATATCATACCACTTCACCAGAAGATGGCAACAGGGATTCCGATTGGCGAAATATGATGTGAAAACACCCTACTCACTCATCTAGTCACCCGAGAAAACTGTATTAATTCTCAACGTTGCATATCATACCAACTTGCTGCCATGTCTTTGAGGAAGCTTTGAAATTCATCTTTCACCTCTTTGGTGCTGAATCACCTTCTGGAAAAATGTTCTTTCAGTTTAGAGAAAAGGTGGTACTCATTGGGTTCCAAGTCCGGACTATAATGAGGGTGTGTGATGTTTCAACCATAGTTTTGCAGAAGACCAACTGTTTGATGGGAGACATGCAGCGAACATAATCATGGTGAATGCTTACACCCTTGCTCAACATTCCTCTTCTTCAGTTCTGAATTGCCCATCTGAGTTTTTTCTGTGTTTTACGGTTGGTTAAAATGTGGAAATTGAGAGGTGCAATTCAGAAGCAAACCAAAGGAGAGAAATGTTGAGTGAGGGTACAAGTATTTTCCATGATAATATTCGTCCGGATGTCGTCCATCAAACCTTTGGTCTTCTGAAAAACATTGGTTGGAACATCATCGCACACCCATGCTATAGTCCGGACTTGGCAGCTAGTGACTATCATTTTTTTTCATAAGCTGAAAGAACAGCAGCAAAGAAGTGAAAGATGAAGTTCAGCATTTCTTCAAAGACATGGTGGTGAGCTGGTATGAAATAGGCATACAAAAACTGTAACAGTAGTTCCAAAAATGCATCAACCAAAATTGTGATTATGTAGAAAAATAGATAATTGTTCAGCATTTAAAACGATGTATATATTACAGTGTGTTGTGGTCCTGTTTCAGTGGAGGGTCTCAGTCCACCTCGACATACTATGACCAATGGATTTGCCTGAGCACTTGTAAGCTACCGTAGAATTTCATAAGTTTTCTTAACGAAGTTTGTTTACAGCATAACGGGCGTAGGTGAGTCACACAATACCGAAGCCTTAGAGCTATTTACGCAGTTAATTCAACAGATAAAGTAAACTAAACAGTTAATCCAGACAGTGAAACAAGTTTTAAATATGTAATCTTGGTTGTCCGGGTTGAACTGCGTCTATTTGTCGAAACCTATCATTTCGGCCATCATTTTGTGGCCTACTTCAGAGTACTGTCACAGCTAGAACTGCTGCCGCCTATATATAGCTCCCGAAGAACGCGCTAACCATTTGGAGTGATGTCACTCAAAGTACCGCCGCCAGCGTGGCCGGTCCGATGGGGGCCTGCGCACATAATTTCCGAAATACTGTTTTTATTTGAGAGGACTATGATGGCGCGGACCGAGAAAGAGGTGGGAACTGGCTTATCAGTACCAATTGGGTACCAGACAACCACCAGGTCTAAATATAAGATAGCACCAATTTTTCTCCCACCCATCCCCCTCAGCTCCACCTTTTCCCATAGAACCACCGCTCACCAGAGCCTATCTTTATAGATTGTAACTTTGAATTTTGCTTATTTTTAATTTCAAATTTCCGAATATTTTGTTTTTCAGCTGTTTGCACATATGTCCATTACTTAATAGGAATTTAGGACCATTAACCGAGATCTACTGCACTTCCGCGACGGATCCCTATGTACAGTTTTACTTTCTATTCTCTAACATTTTCCAGCCTATCCTTTTCTACCCCCACCCTCACTTTCCCCCACCATGAGCTACCGGCATTGTAGCTTATGCAGTTGGCTGCCAGCCCCCAGCATCGAGCCTTCTGACTCCTACTCGAAAATTATTTTCTATGTGTGTGTTTTTTCCTGCACCAACGCCGCAGGAATCCTCTTCTATGGTAAGCGGTGGTTTTTATCCTATCCTAAGGTTTAATATATATAATCACGTTTCTGCAGGGAAGACACCTATTTAGATAAACTTGAAAAGCATAATGTTACCTAAGTATGAAATTTCATCCAAATCGTTAGAGCCATTTCCGAGATACCATATATATATATATATATATATATATATATATATATGGCTGCCGGCCTCCAACATGCTGCCATCTCTTTACTACTGAAGAAGGGCCACAGGCTCGAAAATTATATTCTATGTGTGTTCGTGTGTTTTTTCGTGTATCAATGCCGCAGGTTTCCACTTCTATGGTAAGCGGTGGTTTTTATCTTATCCTAAGGTTTAATATATATAATCACGTTTCTGCAGGGAAGACACTTATTTAGATAAACTTGAAAAGCATAATGTTACCTAAGTATGAAATTTCATCCAAATCGTTAGCCACCTTTACCAATCCCGTAACAGGGGAAAGCTTCTATATCACTGGATCGGCTACCTGCGTAACTTCTCACCTCATCTATCAACTTACCTGCAACCACTGCCCAGCCTCCTACATAGGTCTGACCACAAATCCACTGGCCATCCGGATGAATGGACACAGACAATCGGTCTGGACTGAGAACCCTGACCACCCTGTTTCTTTTCATGCCACCACTCATAACACCAACAATTTCAACACCTGCTTCACAGTCCGCGCCATCAAAGTACTTCCAGACAAAAGCAGCATCTCAGAACTGAGAAGGTGGGAACTGGCCTTTCAGTACCAACTGGGGACCAGACAACCACCTGGACTAAATTTAAGATAGCTCCAATTTTCCTCTCTCCTCCGACCTTTGCCCCTTACCTGCCATCATTTCCCACAAAACCATCGCTCACCAGAGCTTTCTCTTTTTGCACTTAGATCTATTGCAATAAATTTTTTTCTCTCGTGTGTTTTATATTATCATATTTTTTCCGTGTGTAGTATTTTTTCGTGTGTAATATTTTCAATAATTTTGCGTGTGGAATAAATTTCTTATGGGGGCACTTATAGATCGTTTTCAGTAGATTCCCCCCCCCCCCCCCCCCCCCCCCCCGTGTTTTCCTTGGTTTGTTTTATGCCTTATGACCGCAACCGCGTTTCCACTGTGCAGTCTAATTATCATTTTCGGGCTTAGGTCCTCCCACCCCCGCCTCCCGCCATGTTGTTTCTCCCCCCTCCCTCTCCACCCCAACCAGCCGACCATGTGCACCCCGTGTGGTCTCCTCAGTTGGTTGCTAGCTTCCGCGGGGGCAGCCACCTCATCCTACAACCTGATGAAGAGCTAAGCTCGAAAATTTGTATTATGTTTGTGTTTGTGTGTTTCTTCGTGTTTTGACGCCGCTGGAGCCCTCATCTTTGGTAAGCGGTGGTTTTTCTCCTATCCCAATGTCTAATATATCCGCTCTCAGCGCCTTTGTTTCCAAACAATCTATATATATATATATATATATATATATATATATATATATGGCTGCCTGCCTCCAACATGCTGCCATCTCACTACTACTGTAAAAAGGCCACAGGCGCAAAAATTATTACTCTATGTGTGTACGTGTTTTTTTTGTGTATTGATGCTGCAGGAATCCTCTTCTATGGTAAATTTTTACGTGCATTAGTATTTGCTGTTTGTAGTTTTACAAATTCATTTTCCTGAACATTCACCAAAATAATAAATTGTTTTTCTTCAAAGGATTCACAAATTTTTGAGTGATAAGGATTGTACAAATGTTAGAAACATAAATTGCTTCCACATTGGAAAATTTTAAGGAATGATATCTGTACTGAGTAAGCACAGACACTTAAAATGAAAATTGTCTACATCAGGTGGCATTTTTGATTATTGAAGTTAGGGCCATTCAAAAAGTGACACTTTTGAATACCACAGCAGATTTTGGTACTTCTGTATACTGATGTAAACGTCAGGTTCATACACACACAAATAATAAAGGTATTTAAAAGTGCTATTACAAGCTCTGATGCAATGCCAACACATGTTCTGAATTTGTTGCAGGTGTAAATGCAGCTCAAGAGATATTTAAAAACTCTAGTTTGAAACTGGTAAGGTGGCATTTTTCTGCTGAAAAACAAAATAGCTTGTCACAGTTTTTGTTCTGTTCTTGAAAGCCTGGGTAAATTTGCTATGAACATACTCTGTAATTAACTGCAAAAATGTTCTCCCTTTCTTTCCTTATAACACGTATTTGATGTATAATTAGCTTTCATTTTTTTTCCAGATAACATTGACTGAAGAAACAGAAAACAAAGTGTATCAAAGACATATTTCTCAGTCTAGTTCGTTCCTTGATTCTCCTAATATTTTTGGAAGTTTTCAAGATGCCTACATTCCGTTTCCTCGAACATCAGGTGCTAAATTTTGTAGTGTGGGTAAGTATATTTTATTCTCTTGTAGTTCTTAATATAGCCACAAACTTTATTTCATTTTCCTTGTACGTATTACATGAACTTAATATCAGTGATGATACTAGGAAAAAGGAAAGAGATTTTTGGGAATATAAATAACAAAGAATAGGAAAAATGACTCATCACTCACCAAAGTTGAAGGCCGCGATGAGTGAAACACATACATAACGAACAAAAACATGTACAGTATTTCAGTTGTGCAACTTATTCATGTTTTAGAAAACAGGCCATGTGGTTTAAGAGTTTACCATAAATTTCTTCCAAATTTTTATTTATTTATTTCTATTTATCAACACTTTGTATCCTTTTGTAAATAAGTTAGTTTCTTCACTACCTGCAAAATATATATTTATATAAATCATCTTTGTCTTCCCCAAGAAAAATTAATCATGTGGTAAACTTCGACTTTTGCACACCTCCCGAACCACATGGCCTGCTTTCCAAAACGTGAATAAGGCTTAAAACCGAAATATTGTATATGTTTTTGTTCATCATGTATATTTTTCACTCATCACGGCCTTCAACTTTGGCGAGTGATGAGTCATTTTCCCTATCCTTTGTTATTTATGAACTTAATATCAGTGACATAATCTGTTCATAATAATGGAGCTGCTAACGGTGCTAAAGGCAGTCTGAATTTTAATATGGATGATGTAAGCTACCTTAGAATTTTGCAAATTCTAACAACGTTGTTCGTTTATAGTACAACGGGCAAAGTGAACGACCCGATACCGCAGCCTTTAAGATGTTTACACAGCTAAACTAAAGCAACAAAGTGAACTAAACAAGAAATACAGATAATAAATCACCTTTAAATAGTAAATCTCAGTTCTTAACTTATCTAAACAGCTGTAGCAAAATATAATCCATCTCAGTGTATGCAATAGTTTGTTACGAGATAATTTCACTAAAAATCAACACTTTTCTTCAAGAAGAGAGTTTTTCATAATGGTAAACAGTCTTTTGATATTGGATTTTGTTATAAAGAAACCATAATAAAGAGTTTAAAGTCATTGAAAGCCTAAAAAGCCGGTATGGTAATTTATAACGTAAATATGCACTATAAAATTCATGAAACCATATGCTAGAAGTGATATTAGAAGTCAGCTGATAGAATGAGACAAATGTAACCCGCACAACATACTTAAATTTCAGAAAGATCTATACCGTTTAAATGTTGTTTTTAATAAAATATGTCAAAGTCAACATGCTAGCAGAAACTTTTAATTATTGCAAGTCAGTTGTGTAAATTCAGCAGGGGAAATAATGTTCAGAATGAGGAATAGTGAATTTTACACCATATCTGGTAAAATTTTTTGAGAAACATGTAGTATTCTAATTATAATGATAAAGAACAGCGATATTTTCAAGATCTCTGCTTCGGTTTTTGCAAGACCAGGTAGTAAGTTATTTCAGAAATTAATTATAGATCAAATATAGCAGCTAGAGGCGAAATTATAAGCTTTTTAGGTAGTTGAGCCCGTATCTAAAGACCTCGCTGTTAAGAGACGTTAAGCAGTAGAATCCGTTAAAATATGTTTTAAAGTCATCTGGATTGTGTAGGAAGGCAGATTTCGTCACTTTTTGCTACAGGTGAATAAACAAGTATCAAAAGAAAGCTAATCTTATTAGAAACTGTATAAATTTTGTTTGAACCCTCTAGAATTAAAGCTGCTAAAGTTATTAACAGATTGCATGACTTTTAATGGCAAATCTGTTGGAGATACAGAAAAATTTATAAGGATCGAAATTGTTAATTACCCTTAAATCTATCTACTGTTAAAGTTTCAGAATGTTATAAGCTGTAGGATCTAAGGTTGAAGAACTATTTTGCAAAGTTGAACCTTGAACCCGCGGAGGTATACCGAACCTATAAATACCAACAGTACAGGTTTGCATCACCTTTTGCTGGTGGTCACTCAGTGCGTGAAGATTGTAGTCTGTGTCATGATTTGCGCTCTCTGCAGAAAGTAGAGTGCAGTAACCATGTGTGCGGTTCAGCCATGATGGAACTTTTGGTATCTCAAGTGAACTTTTGTAACTAACACGTGACTTTCATATTTTGAAAACGGGGTTTGGTCTGGTCTGATCGCGTTTCACTACTTGCAGTCTCTAAACTTCAGCTTGGCATCGATTGTTTTGGACTCATAATTATTTTCAAGAATAGAGTGAATGTTGACTTTGAAACAGTAGCATTGACTTCTTTTATGATGTTAACTTAACCATTCCTTGCTTGGGGTTTAAATCAAGCCAGGTGGCAGCCAAGATAATTTCAAGCAATTGATAATCCAGTGGCAAAAGTATTACATGGTGCAGCAGTTTTGTCCCTTTACATGGGATCGAAGTTAATGACAACTATTTTTTCCAATCCCGGTAAGCACTTAGGTCGTTACAATAAAGAAAGTAAACTTATCACCTCTCACTAGCTGTTGTTGCATCTCTTCAGGCTTCACCTTTGGCAGGTGCTGAATTTGCCTTTCCTACCATTGTTCAAGTTAATCTGTATAGAAATATATTCTATATTTGTAATAGTATCCCAGAAAATATTTTATACAATCATATATATCAGAGATATTATTTATAATTTTTTTTTTTGTGACAACACAATTATCTTCGTTCATACTTAACCGATATCGATAAATGGGGTATTATTTTAAAGATTAAGGTCTCTGCTTTGGTAACATCATAAATTAAGAAAGTATTTTATTTATTTTTTGGATTTAGGTCCTTATTTGGGGGGGGGGGGGGGAATCACCATTTCCTAATTTTTTTTTTGAAATGAGCCACTCATGTCTCTTCACACCTTATAGATAAATGAGGTAAAATTTTACAGATTAAGGTCTCTGCTTTGGTAAAACCATAAATTACCAAACAAATCTATTGGAAGTCAACCCATAAAGGACAGAAGTATAAACTATCAAAGTCACGTGTATGAGACAGTTAACTGCTGTCGATAAGGATCACTCACATTGCTGCTGTGTAATAGCACCACATATTGTAAAGATATTGGTAAAATATTAGGGTTTGGGAGAGAGTATATTAGCCTTTTCCAACCAAATGTCAACCTCTCCATAACGTGGTGCACTCTGTTTGAACAGACGAGGCTTTGGGGACTGAAAGGTTCCTGGTGTTAGGAGTCACTCACTGCTTGCCAATGGAAGATTAGGGAGTGGTCCAGGGCACTCTCTTGCCCCTGGGGTTGGAAACAGGCCCTAAAGGCAGATAAATCAGAAACGATCAGTGGCATAGGGATGCAGAATGTAAACACCTAAGAATCTTGGGAAATTCTAGTTTCTTAGCTTCAAGTATAAGGGAGGAAGTAAGCTTTCATTTAAACATATAGTTTTCAGGGCATACACAAGTTATGGGAGGAACGTTTTATATAGAAGCTGATACTGTAACCAAATTCACTAAATAAACCATTTTAAAAGCAGTAAAGACCCACAATATTTAATAAAAGCACTAAATAAACTTTTTATAAGAGTAAGGAAACTTTTAAACCAACCTGGAATAGGATAATCCATTATTGGCCAACTCTCAAACAATAAATTTTTGATATATGACCATTTCACTATTCCTGAACACTTTGAAGTGAAATAATGTAATTTTTAAATAATAATAATTCAAATGAAAATTAAATTCACTAAAATTCCGTAGTTTCTGACCGTGTAAATAACGTAAATAAATTTTTAAACACTTCGATAAATGCAATTCACTTTTAACATTTTTTTATCACATATTCCTTGTAATTTCTTGGTCTAAAAAGTAGGTTTCCTAAAAGAACCAAAAATCTAGTATCATATATTTAAATTTCAAAACATTCCATGCAGTAGAACAGAAGTTATATAAGTTTTTAAAATTATTTCGTCACTTAACACACGTGGTACACTTAAAATTTATTTACAACTAAACCCAACCACTTTCAGAGATAAAATAACTTTTAAAACACATAATTAATTCCAAAGAATACTCGGATAATTTTACCTTTTTGATATTAATAATACAGTTATTAACAAAAAACCATATGACTTCTAAACAGTTAATTACCAAATCTTGTCTAAGCTGTAATTTCACTATCCTGCCACCGATTTTTGTATAATTTACACCATTAAACTCATGAATTTTTGGAGAACATTTTGGCACTAATTTAATTTAGATTAATTGTAATTCAGCAGGTGACCATAAAAAGTACGTACAATTTCTACAATTGGGGAAATACCCACTTGCTAATAGTCTTGGTATCATTACGCAAAATAAATAAAAATTTAAACTAATCATTCGAAATTTCTCACTAAACATCCTTTGAGCATCTTGCAGATAAGTCTACACACTGTCAAAGTTTGAACATTTTTTATAATCTAGATCGTTTAGTGCAATATACACACTTTTTGCTAAGCGGCAGTATAAATGTGCATTACAGGTGGCATCTATAAAAGCAGGAGCCTCGAGGTGGGGGAGGTCTTGCTGGTCTGGTGTTGTCTTTCTGTCTTTATGGTTTCGTCTTTTGTCTTTTTCTCCGGGAGCGATATGTAAGGTAACTCTGTGTTAGCCGGTTTGTTGCTGAATGGTTTGCTGTCCTAGCCTGGGCTTGTATCCGCCATGTTGGGTGTCGTTGTAACAGACTACTACTTTAATGACTACTAAGAACTTTTAAATTTTCTAAAGGGGTCGTTACGGTATTATTTCTCTCCACAACCAACAATTTTCTGGAAACGTTTGTTCGATTGCCTACTCAACTGTATAATACTAATTTTGAAAATGTGACTTTTTAAATAAACTCTAAAATTTTGTCCAAGTGAACTTTTTTGTGATTTCATAGTAAACTGTTTTAAGTTTGTGGTTTGAACAAATTTGGTGGCGACCATTAAGCATTTTAGTTGAGTATCCAGGCAGGCACATGGTCAAGTTAAAGTTATTTCGTCAAACTTCCACCGAACGTTTAATTCAAGTGAACTGCTAGTTAAGGTATGAAGCCGATACTAACACCCCGGTATCAGTTTTGTGTCTTACAAGAAGGCAATGGGAAACCACTGCATTAAAGAACCAAAGGGTACCCCAAAGACTTATAATCATATCAAATTACAAATTACATAGGTAAATATAAATAAGAAAAGAAAGGGAAATTAACCCACCACATACCAAAGTGGACGGATGCGATGAGAGAACACTAATGCTGACAAACAAACTACATACACAATATTTCGGCATATGCCTTGCTCGCAAATAGAAAAAACGGGCCATTAGGCTCAGAACGTGTGTGCACACCGAACGTTACCTAACGACTAACCGTGTTGTGGTAGTGGTGTGGGGGAGGGGGACGGATAAGGAGTAGACTATCGATATCGGTAAAAATGTCTGAGATAATATATTTAATATTTTGGCAGGCGATGGTAAAATGAGCAAATGTAGTAATGGTATGGTATAAACACGGCAAAAAAAAAAAAAAGGTAGTGATGGGTTAATTGGAATTTAACGGTGGTTAAGTCCAGGTGGGTGTCTTGTATCCAGGATATTCTGGTACGCTAGTTCCCATCTCCGGAGTTCTGCTGCAGTGGTGCTGTCAGGGAAAACTCTGACTGCTCACCGAGCGTGGTGGTGTAACGGATAGCGTTCTGGCCTCGCATTCGGGAGGACGGCGGTTCGAATCCCCGTCCGGGCATCCAGATTTGGGTTTTCCATGGTTTCCCCAAATCACTCCAGGTGAATGCCGGGATGCTTCCTTCAAAAGGCCATGGCCGAATTCCTTCCCATTCCTTGCCCCCATCCTTTCCCGTCTCTAAAGACCACGTTGTTAAAAAGGGACGTTAAACTGTTCCAAAAAAAAAAAAAAAAAAAAATCTGACTGCTCTCACAGTGAAACAGTCGTTGAGGTTGTTGGAATCATGGCTATTGGCATGTTCTGGTACTGGAAGGTACAGGTTACGAGTATGGACTGTTTGTCTGTGGCCATTCATTCTAACAGAGAGTTGCTGTGTGGTGAGGCCTATGTAAGAACTGGTGCAAAAGCGGCAAGTTAGTTGGTATATAAGATGAGTGGTTGAACAGGTGGCATGTCCAATAATGGGGAAAGTTTCTCCTGTGGTGGGGTTGGAATATGTAGTGGTGGGTGGAAGCATGCTGCAGGTTTTACAGCGGGGTCTATTACAAGGATAAGATCCATATGGTGCTTTTGGAGAGTCTAACGGAGGGTATTTGTGGACTAAGATGTTCTTAAGATTGGGTGGTCTGCTCTTAGTCCACAAATACCCTCCGTTAGACTCTCCAAAAGCACCATATGGATCTTATCCTTGTAATAGACCCCGCTGTAAAACCTATTGAGCTAAAGAGCAGAATAATACATTAAAATCTTCACGACATAAATCTGAGTAAGCAAAACTAAATAAATAAACAAAAATAAAATAATAATAAAAGAATCCTGGTATGTGGTGTTTCAATTTAGACAATGGGGATGGAGGCAAGGAGAGGATAAAGGGAATGAAAAGTACTGGCAACTTGAGACCAGGAATTTGCCTTGTGCCCAGTTTGTATTGGTAGGCAAGCTCCCATCTTCTGAGTTCAGAGGAGCTGCTGTTGTTCGGGAGGACTCTGATAGCACAGACCGTGAAACAAGAATTAAAATTATTGGTGGCATTGAAGATGGCATCGGTAGCTACTGGATGTTTTGGATTCCAAGTGAAAACTGTCTGTCGGTGGCCATTCATTCTTATGGCTAATGGATTGGTAATTAAGCCTATATACTTTTCACGCATAAGTTTCATGAACAGATAGTAACACATCTGCTACCCCATGAAAACAATGGCAGGACTAGCAAGCTGGTAGTGGATGGAATCTTG
Source organism: Vandiemenella viatica (assembly GCA_031002005.1). Classification (NCBI taxonomy): domain Eukaryota; kingdom Metazoa; phylum Arthropoda; class Insecta; order Orthoptera; family Morabidae; genus Vandiemenella; species Vandiemenella viatica. The sequence continues at coordinate 201,485,598 of JARYHS010009186.1, forward strand.
CTTTCAAATAAGTTCAGCCTTGGGAAGAGGATGTGCCAAATGACCAGCAAAAAAGGGAAAATGTTCAATGATGACGATGATGATAAAAATAATACTGCTCATAGCTGAGTGCACTGTATTTTTTTCCTCTTATAGCTTTATGTCTCATCGTCATTGAGGTAATTAGAGATGGGAAAGGAGTGGAGGCAAGAAATGTAAAGAAATCAACCATTTTGAAGAAACCATGGAGTGATTTTTGAAATTCATGGAAAACTGAAATCTAGATGACATGACTAGGATTCGAACCTGTGTCCTCTGGAATGTGATACCAGAGCATTACTGCTCGCCCATCTTGCTCAATGCACACTCTAAATCCAGAAAGTAAAAGAATACCATCTGTCAACAAAATATGGTAATTTCTGAACTATAGGCTCAAAACACTTTGACCTCAATCTTACCAGTTTTGTGCTTTGAGTTATATGATTTTTTTCCCCATACTTTCATTAATGTATTTTCATTTTTAGTTGTAAATATCTCACAATGAGCACACAATAATCTTATTGTGTGCAGAAAATTTTAACACCTGTTTGAATGAGGATCTTGAAGCGCATCAGATGTTCACCTGTTTCAAAAATCGTGTGGACAAACAAGTCTCTTTTAAAAAGCAGCTTGTATTTTTTTGTTAAAAAGCTGCTTGGGGAAACATGATTTGCTCCAAGAGAAAATATAACTGCTCCATTTTCTAAAGACATGATAAGGTTAAGAGAAATGATATCACTGGTTGAAGCCATTGTCTTGTTTTTTTTTTCCTTCAGAAAATCCATCATACTGTTGCTGCTCAAAACCATTTCATAATGAATACACTAGCAGACAGAAGACCAAATTCAACCTGACAATGGATTTTCAGTTTTTGGAACAGATGATTACAATACAAAGTCATAGATAAAGAATATTTGTATAATTAGAAAATAGTTAATTTAATTTAATATAATTTAATTGCAATGAAGCACAGGCTCCGGTGGCAATTTCCCTACACACCCATCTTCCCCCTATCCTGCACCTACCTACATTTGCCCTCAAAAATTTTATCTTTAAATTCTTTCAAAGTTTTCGGTAAATTATTCATCATTTCTCTTGGTAACTCATTCCAATCCCTGACACCCTTACCTAAAAAAGAGAATCTTCCTACACCCTTGTGCCTGAAATCAAGTGCCAGCTTGTGGTCATGGTCATCTTTTCCCTTCCATGCACTACTTTTCATACCTATTGCAATATCTTTCCATGCCTCATTGCCAGTATATGCCCTGTACACTCCCATGACCCTCCTCATTCTCTTTCTGTCTTGCAATGAATCCCATTCCAGCTCCTTTATCATATCCGTCACTGATTGCATTCTGCAATAATTTCCAGAAACAAATCTAGCAGCTCTTTTTTGCACCCTCTCCAACTCCTGTATTTGATACGTAAAATGAGGGTCCCATACTACGCTACCATATTCAAGCAATGGTCTGACCAAAGTTTTGTAACCCAATTCCTTGACTTCTCTCGTACATCCCCTCATCACTCTCTCCAACAAGTGCAGAACTTTGGAACCTTTTCCTACCACCTGTCCTATGTGTCCTGCCCAGTTCAGTTTGTTATCAAAAGTAATTCCAAGATATTTATGTTTCAAGTCTTCAGCAAGCAATTCTTTCCCCACCTTATATTCATAATTAACCTTTTGTTTTTTATTTGTGTATCTAATATGCTTACTCTTCTTTGCATTTATCTTCATTCCATGTTTACCAACCCAATTAGATATCCTGTCCAGATCACCCTGCAACTGTTTACAATCCTCTATCGTTTTGATTCTTTTATACAGCATTATGTCATCTGCAAACAATCTAATTTCAGATAGTAAACAATCAACACAATTATTCATTAGAATAATGAATAGCAATGGTCCCAATACGCTACCCTGTGGCACACCCATTTTTACTTCCACTTCTTTTGATACTACATTTCCTACCCTAACTTTCTGTTTTCTACCTTTTAAAAATTCTTCTACCCAGCAAATGACATTCTTATCCACTCCAATGGTTTTTACCTTATTTACTACCATTTTATGGCTTACTCTGTCAAACGCCTTAGACAGATCTAGTGCTACACTATCAATTTTGCCTCCGTTGTCCATTTCATCTGAAATATCTTGCATATATCCCACCAACTGAGATTCGCATGAATATCCTTGCCTGAAACCATGTTGCCTGCTTGAAAACCACTTACGTTCCTCACATATATTTCTGATGTGGTTGCATATCAATCTTTCCATTAATTTACCTACCACTGATGTCAAACTGATTCGCCTGTAATTCTCAACTCTATTTCTCACCCCTCCCTTATGTACCGGTACTACTATTGCACTTTTCCAGTCCTGTGGTAAGCATCAAGTGTCTAGACTCAATTTAAATAATATTTCAAGATAAGGTACAATGTCACATCCGGCTATCTTTAAGATATCTGTAGTAATATTATCTTCACCAGCCCCTTTATTTTTTTTTCAGCTTTCTTATTTCCTTCATGATTTCCTCAGGATGGATATCAAATTTTTTACTATCGTCATTTCTAATTGTGTTGTTAAGCTCGTTCTCCGAATTAGACCCTCCTGTTTCTGATTCATTGTCCCTAATGCTTTCACTGAACCAGTTACTTAAAATCTCTGCCTTTTTCAAATCGTCAGTAACTTCTTCTCCATCCTTATCTATAAGTGTCTCTACACCCTCCCTTCCCCTCAGTTTCCTGATATAGCCATAGAAATTTCTAGATGCAGTCGGTCAATGGTCCTCCTGCACTGACAATACTCTTCATAAACCCATCTTTAGCCATTTTCTTTTCTGTTATTAAGTCCTTGTTTAGTTGTTTTAAATATTCCCTACTACCCTGCTGTCTCTTAATTCTGTTATGTTCTTTTCTTACCAACCTCTTTAACCTCCTCACTTCCCTATTATAGTACATAGGTTCTCTACTTCTCTTTATTTTCTGCTTTGGAATAATTTTTTCTTCCCCCTTTCTTATTATCTCCTTGAACTCTTCCCACCTTTACTCGACTGTACCTGAGCCTTCCTTCCATTTGCTGAATTGTTCTCTGAAATATCTCTTCAAATTTGAAACCTGTGCCTTTTTATAATTGTAACTATTTCCCCCTTCAATTTTGGCTGCTGGTTTACTGTATCCTCTAATATCCATCAGAACTGCTTCATGATCACTCATTCCTTCAGTTACTTGATACCTTAATTAGAAATATATCCAAAATATTTTGTCCCCTAGTGTTTTGCTCAACCACTTGTGTAAATCCTCCTTCCCTTATTAAGATATTTGCAAATCTTTGTTCCCTTGTGTTATTTATCTTATTCCCTTACCAGTTTACACCTGGTAAATTTAAATCCCTGGCCGATGATGATCATTCTATTCTCACCTCTGAAATCTGAGTATGAATTTAATTTCTCCCCAAGAGTCTCATCCCCTTCTGTCATTCTTCCGCTGCGGTAAACAGCCAACACACTGATTTTTTTCTTTTTTATTACCCCAGAAATCTACCCCAAGTAACTCATGGTCTTGATCTATGAACGCCAGTGAACTGTGGTAGTTTTTGCTAACTAGTATGAAGACTCCTCCACCAATTGCTCCTCTATCTCTGCGGTACACTCTGTAACCATCAGGAAAAACCTCACTGTCTAGTACTTCTTCTTTTAACCAACTCTCTACCCCAATTATTACTTGTGGTTAGTGCGTCTCTATTAAGTTTACAAATTCGATTACTTTGTTCATTATACTTCTACAATTTGCCATTAACACCCTTACTACTGGATTTACATTTTCAGAATTTATCTCCTCTTTCCCACTTTTACCGCAGTCAGTTATTGTTTCAGCCATTTCATCTATTTCTTTAATATCTGTGACTTTCCCCATCGTGAATCTGCAATCAGTATCACTTTGATAATCTATTTCTGTCCCTTCACCAGCAGCCCCTAACCTAAAAAAGGCACAGTCCTGACCCCATCATCACTGGAATTGGGCTCCCTCATTGCTTTAGCTAACAACTCAGAAAGTACTCCCTTCCCCCTTCTATTTAGGTATAGGCCATGCCTAGTGAAACCCCACCTACCAATGGTGTTCACAGGCACAACCCCCAACACAGAACTAATGTCTTTCCCAAGTAGCACTTCCGTTTCCACATTAACCCGCCTCACAGCGTAGTTCAATTGTGGACGGTCATGGCGACTTAGGACCTGCATGAGCTCCACCCTGGTATGCTGTGCCTCCTTCACCACCTTCCTCAGGTCACTCTCTATACTATAACTCGTGTTTCTATCAATACTATTTCCCGCACCTCCCACTATCACTACTCTATCATCCTTAGTGAAACTCCTACGAAGGGAACCTAAATCCTCTATTACCTGGCCTAATGTTGCACTAGGTTTGAAAAAACTTGTGAACTGATATCCTGTACCCAACTGATCCTTCAGAATAGGGCCTACACCTCTCCCATGGCTACTACCTAGAAGCAGAACCCTTTTTTTCCTATTCTTGCCCTGCATGCCCTTATTCCTAAAGGTCTGCTGCATCTTACCTACTCCTACATCTACATCTACATGAGGCTCTTCTCCTCCTGACTCTGGCAACAGGTCAAACCTATTTTTTCCCACAATTACCGAAGTGTCTGGCTTGTTCTATCTCTACTTGCTGCCTCTACAGCTTGAGCCACAGTGAAACTGCTGTTAGGCAATGAAAACAAGGAAGAATAGGGGAAAAACCTGTAACCTACCACAGATGGAGGCAGCTGGGCTGGAATGAACACAAAAACACCAACACTCTTTACAATAGTTTGGTAAATAATCTTAGTCTTATTAGAGGTGAGAGACATGGTAATGGGTTCAAATGTGTACACATAGTGACATACCACAAGAACCAACACTCCACAATTTGTAGAGGAAATGAGTATCGTTAGCTGATTAGGAAAGGAAATTTTGAGCATTAGTATAATTATGTAGATAAAACTCAGCAAATTGTCAGATCTATATGAAATTAAGTTTTCAGTTGAACAGCTCTTGTGAAGTATATATTTTTGTAGAATGGCAACATTCTGTTGATTGCTTGGAATGTGCATGAAGCAACAATTTAAGTCATTTTTTCTGTTATATTTATGTATTTTTGGAATGTTTACTTGAAAGATCTTGAAATCATATTTGGGAAATCGATAAACATGATATATTTGATAATGGGTATTGGTTTATTCTGTTGAAATGTTCAAATTCCTGTTTGTGTATCCATCATAAGTAAGTTTGCAGTTATTTATGAACTGTTCTGTGCTAACCAGTATTTTGCTTCTGTTTCCTTAGATATCTTGGTTTGTTTTGGACGTCCGCCCTCATATTCGCGCAGATTGTCAACCCGTTTGGATAATCCTACACCGAGATCACTTTCAGCGCTTGGTGGAAATCTGAATACTTTCAATATTAGTGGTTCCCCTAACAGCACTTCACAGTATACACGCATTTACCCCACTGTAAATCAGGGTGGCTCAGTTGATGCGCCACTGTCTGTTTCATCATTTTATTTTACTGAAAGAGTAAGTATAATTAATAGGTAACTGTTACTTTCCTCACAAAAAAACTGTCAAAAAATTCATATATTCATTCTCTTGACCAGACAGCTGTATCATTAAATGCCAAATTATAGAATAACATCTATTACGTTAGACCATTCTCGCTAATGTGAACAGACCAATTGGTGTCAATAAAGGTCATTTGTGGCACTAAAACCTTACACTTTGTTTCCTGCTATACCCCACAAACTGGGTGCTTGGATGATATGAAGGAGGAATTCTGGAATAACCTTGAAACCTACCTGCAGTCTGTTCAAGAAAATGAACTCCTCTTCATTGGTGGGAACCTGAATGGACACATTGGAAGCAATAGAAATGGTTTTGATAGGGTACACGGTGATCTTTGGAGAGTGAAATAAGGAAGGCAACAGACTCCTGGAATGTACAAAAGATGTTCATCACACCTCATTACCTTTAGCAATTGTCGAAGGAATACATAGTTTGATTTTCAGTTAATTCAGAGAGGTGGCCTTAAATTTGTAGCTGATGCAAAAAACTAATTTATTGGATTAAATCAGCATCAGATCAAGCTGAAAACATCTCTAGGCTCTCTAGATATTGCAGAATATCGACATCATGTTGACAAAGATCATGGGCAATGAAATCTGGATGTCATTTCATCAGCAAAGAAGAATGTGGTGGAGGAATTATCTTGAGCAATATGCTATCAAAGCAAAGTAGTTGGCCTACAAGATCTGGCTCAAATCAGGACTTCCGATTGGCAGAAATATGGATGACTAAAGTCAATTGCTAAGAATGCAAAGGCAAAAAAGGACCATTATAGGGAACATGTACAATGAACTGATAAATGTAAAGAAACAAACCAGAAAGAGCAAAAAACACCTACTAGTCAGTGAAGAGTCATCAGCATTGTACATAAGATGTTGGGCAAGTTATGACCATTAAGGATAAAAACCAGACATTTATACAGAAACCGACCGAGATCCTCAGCTGATGGAAACACTACTTCGAAAATATCAGAATTTCGACATTTGCCAATTCCTCCTGTAGATCCTGTGTATGGACCAGCTCCAGCTATCATGGCTGCTAAAATAGAGAGTACCATGAAGAAAATAAAAAATGGAAGGGCAACTGGACCAGATGATATCACATTGGACATATGGATGATTCTTGGATCACAAGCCTCTCAGTACCTGGCAGATCTGTACAAGGATGTCATTCACCAAGATGAAGTTCCTTGTACTTGGCTCACTAGTTTTACAATACGCCTTGGGAAAATAAAGAGTGATGTACTAGACTACCCCAACCATAAACCTATTCATCTACTTTGCCACACAGTGAAGCTATTTAATTGCATGTGGATGTACAGCTTTGGAGCATTGTTAAGAATGCCCCAAATCAATGTGGTTTTGTGAAGGAGCAGTGAAAATAGACACAATTCATGACATATGTCTTCTGATGGAATGGCACCTACAAAAGTGAAAAACCACTCCATACAGCTTTTTTGTATCTTGAAAAGGTCTTCCATAGGTTACCTCATGAACTAGTCTGGTATGCATTGACTCAGTATTGGATACCAGAAGTGGATGTTAAATGGGTTCAGCTTCTTTTTTTGGAATGTCACCAACTATGTTCGATGTGCTGCAGGAACACTACTGCAACTTTTCCCTTCAGAATTGATCATCATCATTATCGTTGGGACCATCTCCAGTTTCCCGGGTGTGGTTTACGAGCCTTGGTTGTTATAGACGATTGTTTTCCACCTTTTCCTGTCCAGAAAAGTTTCTCTGTCTGTGATGTACTCCCAATTCCAGCCTCTTCTCTCTACGTCCTCCTTCAGGTGGTCTGTCCATCTTCTTCTTGGTCTTCCCACTGGTCTTTTGCCCACTATCCTTTTTTCCAAATAAGTTTTTGGCAGTCTTTTACTAGTCATTCTCTTCACATGCCCAAACCACCGAAGCCTTGATGACCTAAGTCTCTCTTCCATGGATTCCCTTAGCTCTAGGTTTGATCTAATTTCATCATTCTTTATGTGGTCAAGTCTAGTTTTCTGGAGGGCCATTCTAAGAAACTTCATTTCACATGCTTGGATCGTGCTAAGGTCCCTTGATGTTAGTGTGCATGTTTCCAAAACATATGTGAGAATAGGAATGAGATATGATTTGTATAAGACAATTTTTGTTCTTCTGGGAACTTTCATGTCGCATAGTAAGCCTCGCACGGTACTGTAGAAGTCCTTTGGTTACTCTACTCATTATTTCTAACTCACTTCTACCATTATTGGCAATTATGCTCCCCAGGTAGCTGAATTGGTCAACAACTTCAACTTCGTGGTCTTGTAATTTTATATGACAGTCTGTATTCTTTCGGCTTATTTTTAATGCTACAGTTTTTTTTTTCTGATTCAATTTCATTCCATATTCTTCAAATTTATCATTCCACATCTTCAGTTTGTTTTGTATTCCTTCTTCTGTTTCATCACATACTGCTACATCATCTGCAAACACCAGTGCCTGTAAATCTCTATTGAATGTTCTTTTTAGTTCTTTTAAGATGTTATCCATCACCGCTATGAACAGAAGGGGTGAAAGGGCACTTCCTTGTTGTACTCCTTTGGTTGTACTAAACCATTCAGAGTAACCATCCCCAACATTGACACAGCTCTTGCAGTTATAGTACAGCATTTGGATCTTTCTAATGAGGTACTCTGGTATTTTAAGTTTTCTTAGACTTTTCCATATAGTTGATCTAGGAACATTATCGTATGACTTTTCTAGGTCCATAAACACAATAATTAGGTTTTTCCCTCTTTCCCAATATTTTTCTACCTGTTATGCTTCTTCCAGCCCTAAGCCTCTTCTAAGATGGGCTCTAATATTGTTCGTACTCTAGCTTCAACTATCTTTTCCATAATTTTGAGGCCATGGGATAGGAGGGTAATACCTCTATAGTTTTCACTTTTCCTTCTGTTCCCTTTCTTGAATATAGGAATTATCACCCCTTTCGTCCAGTCTTCTGGTATTTGGTTATCATTCCATATTGCTCTGAGGACTCTATACAGCCATTGTATCCCTGGTGGACCGGCAGCTTTAATCATGTCGGCTGTAACTTCGTCGGCTCCTGCTGACTTGCCACTTTTCATCTTATGGAGAGCTCGCTCGACTTCTGACCAAGTTATTGGGGTGCCTTCATCTATTATCCTCTGACTTGTTTCTTCATCATTTATCCCATTAGGTCCATTTAGTAGTTTGTCAAAATATTGTTTCATGGCTTCCCTGATACTTCTTATATTGCGAACTATATTTCCATCAACTGTCTCTATTGCTGTAATTGTTTCCTTATCCGATCTTTTGTGTTTTACAATTCCATATAACATTTTCATATTCCCTTTACTATCCTCTTCCAGTTTAGATGTAAAATCTTCCCAGCTTTTCTACTTTTCTTCTTGTACAATTCTTTTAACTTCCAATTTGCTGCTTCTATATTCTTTTGCCATCTCTTCCAATCTACCATTATCTGCTTGATCACTGTTGTTTCTTCTGTAGGACTTGGCAATATCTAGAGCTTTTTTGGCTTTATTTCTTTTGGCTATTGCTGTTGTTCCACCACGATGCCCTTTTCTCTTTAACTCTCCTGCTTGTTCTTCCATATATTTTTTCTGCACTTGCAACAAGACTTGTCTTAAAATAATTCCATTCTTCGTGGCCCTTTTGTATATCTGTTGTTGGTATTTTGGCTCTAATTTCCTCTTGAAACTGCTGTTTGCAGTCCATGTCTTTCAGTTTCCAGTCTTTTCTTCCTAGTTACCTTTGCAATAGCTTTAGTAACTCTCATATCAGTAACAAGTAATCTGTGGTCACTGTTGACACTTTCACTGGGTATTACTTTCACGTCCTGCATTTTTTCTCCACTTAGCCTATCTGTTACAATGTAGTCTATTACAGATCTATGTTGGCCATCCCAGCTGTATCTTGTTACTTTGTGGCTATCTTTTTTCTGAAACCATGAATTTTTCACCACAAGTTTATTTCTTGTGCATAAGTCAAGCAGAAGGTCTCCCTCAGCATTTCTACTGCCAAATCTGTATGGCCCAATTATTCCTTCATAGCCTGACCTATCAGTTCCTATTTGGGCATTGAAGTCTCCCATTATCACTAGGTTCTCTTCATCGATGATACTTTCTAGTTCTTCTATAAAGCTTGACATCTACGGCAGAGAAGAAGTTTCTTCGGTATGGGGTAGATGGTGGAGGAGGCACCCCCAACTTCTCAGGGGAAATTGAGAAGGAAACCACTGCCTTGTGTTGAAGAGGGATCTTCAAAGGCTAAGGGAGTAAACCCCGACAGAAAATCCTCTTCTGTGTTAGGCCTAGCAAGCCAACAGAATAGAGAACAAAAGGTGTTGCTTTCAAAATTAAAACGAGCCTCAGAATTGGTATTCATCAGTAATCAGCTTTCTTCCTACCCCTATTCATCCTCTGTCTCAACGCCATTGCTGCAAAACTACTCACTCCGCACCCCTGGACACTGCTCTGTGCTGATGACATCATGGTTACTTGTGAGTCTCGTCAGAAAATTAAACAATAAATTTAACAATGGAAAACTTCCCTTGACAATCACAGAATGCAACTTAGTGTATGGAAGACTTAGTACATGGATTGTAGCATTGAACTCTGCAAGTCATTCAAGTTCAAATACCTGAGAACATTAGTCTGTTGAAACGGTCAAACACTTCCTGATGTCTGAAATGGAGTTAACACAGTCTGCAGAATTGGTGTCAAGTCAGAAGAGCCCTTTCGACCAAAAGGTGCCACTCTACCTTAAATCAAAGATTTAGAAAACCTTTGACCAGTGGCACTGTATGGAATGGAATGTTGGCCAGTCATGAAAAAACATGAACACCAGCTACATGCCATGGAAATGAAAATGATTTGCTAGCCACAAGGACTTATTAGATTAGACTGCTTTAGGAATGACAACATTCAGGGGGCATTTGGTGTGGCTCCAACCTCTGAGAAAATGTGTGCTGGTATGTGGCCATATTCTGCTCAGCAACAACTCTTCAGTTGTGAGAACTGCACTTGACATAAGTCTTGAGGTCCGAAGACCACACGGGCGACCCAGGAAGCACTGGCTGGATATCTAGGGTTCCATGAGACTAGTGAATACCTCACTTGAGGATTGCACAAGATTGGCTTAAATTAATCAAGAAGACCAGTAGACTGTGCAATGCGGGATAAAAGCTAGGAATAAGAAGACTATCTACAACGTTACTTTCTTCAATGATTTGCTTTTTCTTGATATTTTCTGACTGTGTAATGTAATCATTCTGCAAACATAAATAACAATTTGTTGAATGTAAATGCCATTCTTTTTATTTTGTTTTTGTAGTAAATAGACAAAAAAAATCTGAAATGTGCCTTTTATAAAGAAAAATAATGATTACACATATGTTGATTGCTTTTGTTCCCAAATGCAAAAACAAAATAGAATTAATTAATGTGTTATCATTATATAGGTATAGAATTATTTAGTGTAGTTTGAAAAAGTGACTTTCGGAAAAGTTTTATTTAATTCAGTTCTGGTGGAGCATATGTTCTGGTGCCAATTTCTCTACATACCCATTTTTTCTCTTTTCTATACCTGCTTACTTTTGCCTTCTGCAGATTTAAATCTGGTAATTTATTCCAATTCCTGACCACCTTACCAATGAAAGCAAAATCTCTCACTCCCTTATGCCTGAAATTGAGTACCAGCTTCTGGTCAGGGCCATCTTTTCCCTTCCATGCACCTCTCTTAATTCTTCCACCAGTATCTTTCCACACTTCATCACCAGTTTATGTCTTTTACACTCCTAAGACTGTCTTTCAATTAATCCCATTCTAGCTCCTTTATCATATCAGTTACTGATTGTCTTCTGCAGTAATTTACAGATTCAAATCTAGTGGCTCTCTTTTACATCCCCTCCAATTCACAAAATATGGGTTCCTACTGCACTACCATATTCAAACAGTGGTTTGGCCAAAGTTCTGCAACCCTGTTGCCCAACTTCCCTCCAACAATTGAAGGATTTTGAAACTTTTCTCTACTACCTGTACATCCTGTCCTGCCCAGCTGAGGCCAAAGTATTTGCATTTCAAATCTTCAAAGAGCAATTCCTTCCACATCATGAAATCATAATCAAACTTTAGGTTTTTATCTATGTACCTAATAAACTGACTCTTCTTTGCATTTATCTTCATCCCTTATTGATCTATCTGGCTAGATATCCTGTCCAAATCACCATGCAGCTGTTCACGGTCTTCTACCATTTTGATTCTCTTATATACCATTATATCATCAGTAAGGAACCCAACTTCTGTTATTAAATCATCAACACAATCATTCATTAAAATAATGGAATAATGATAGTCCTAATACGCTACTCTGTAACACTCCCATTTTCGCTTCCACTTCTTTTGAAACTGCATTTCCTACCCCAACTTATTGCTTTCTATATCAAACTTTCCATTAGTATACCTACCACTGATTGGCCTGTAATTTTTTACTCTATGTGCCACCCATTCTTTATAGACCGGTAGTACTGCTGCACTTTTTCAGTCCTCTGTTTAGCAGCAAGTATCCAGATTCAATTTAAATAACATTTCATGGTGAGGTACAATGACACATCCTGCTGTCTGAGACATCCATAATAACATTTCTATACTACCCATTTTATTCTCTTTTAGCATTCTTAGTTCGTTCTCAGTGGTTTGCTTCATATGTTCTAATCTCTTTCTTCCTCTACAGTTCTTACCTTTGACTGCTCCCTCCACCAGCAAATTAACCAATCCAGCATGTCTCAAAATATGACCTACCAGCTTGTCTCTTCTTTCTGTAAGCTTCTTCCACAAACTTCTTTCCTTACCCATCATTTCCAAAACTCTTTCATTTCTTACTTTGTCTGTCCACTTTCAGCATTCTTCTGTAGCACCAAATTTAAAATGCTTCAATTTTCTTTGTTTCAGGTATTCCTAAAGTCCATGTTTCGCTACCATAAAGTGCTGTGCTCCATACATTTAAAAAGTTCTTCCTAATTCCTAGATCAATATTTGAAACTAAAAGATTTCTCTTTTTCATGAAGGCTATTTTTGCTAGAGCTATTCTACTTTTAACATCATTGCTGCTTCAGCCATCGGTTGTAATTTTGCTTCCCAACTAACAGAATTCACTTACTTCTCTTATAGCATCTGATCCTATTTTAATATTTAATCTACTATGATGGATATCATTTCTGCTACATTTAATCACTTTTGTCGTGCTATGATTTATATTCAGTCCAAAATCTTCCTTCAATATTTTGTTCATGACATGCAGTAACTTCTCAATATCCTCAGCCCTTTCTGCTAACAAGACAATGTCATCAGTAAATCGTAGCATACTGATTTTTTCTCTCTGAACACTTATGCGACATGGAAATTTTTCTTTGACTTTCTTCATTGCTTCTTCTACATACAAGTTTAATACTAACGGTGATAGACAACAACCTTGTCTTACACCCTTTTTAACTGATGCATTTCTTTCATGATTCTCTACTTTTATTATAGCAACTTGATTCTTCTATAGTTTATAAAGTATTCTTCTATCTCGATACTTTAAACCCGACTTCTTTAAAATTTTGAATATCTTGTCCCACCTAACATTATCAAAAGCTTTTACTAAATCAACAAACGCCAAAAAAGAATCGTTTTTCTTGATCCCCCCTTCAAAAATTAATCTTAAAGCCAGATTTGCTTCCCTTGTACCGCGATTTTTCGTAAACTCAAACTGATATTTGCCTTCTATCTCTTCTACTACCCTTTCCATCATTCTGTATATTATTCGGGTGAGTAATTTTGAAGCATGTGATGTTAGACTAATGGTGTGATAATTCTCACATTTATCAGTTTGTGCTTTCTTTGGAAATATGAAGATAATACTTTTATTAAAATCAGTTGAAATTTCTCCTGTTTCATAACTTTTTGATATCAGTTTGAATAATCTATTGATTCCTTCTTCTCCTAGGGATTTAAAAAGTTCTGAAGTGATCTCATCTATTCCAACTGCCTTATTTGCTTTCAAGCTCATTCAGAGCTCTATTAAATTTTGTCCTCAAAACAGGATCTCCTAAGTCATCAATGTCGACATCGCCTTCCTTTTCCATTATGCTATTGTTCAAGTTGTCCCCATTATACAGTTTCTCAATATATTCCTTCCATCGGTTAGCTCTATCATCTGAGCTTAAAAGAGGTTTCCTATCGGCAGCTTTAATGTTCACATCTCTTTTCTTCATTTCCTTTATGCACCATCTACCTTACCTACAACAATTTCCTTTTCTACTTTGCTTCTAGCCATTTTCTTTTGCTTTTTTGCACTTTCTATTTATTTTATTTCTAAATTGCTTGTATTGCTTTCTTCCTGCTTCATCCTGAGCATTTTTGTATCTTCTCCTCTGAGCCATCGGCTCCAGAAAGATCTCTTAAATACTGGAATTTGTGCCCTTTTATAATTGTACATATTTACCCCTTCAGTTTTGGCCACTGGTTTACTGAATCCTCTTATATCTATTGGACTCAAATAACAAGAACAGTCATTGAGCAAAAAAAAAAAAAAGATACCACAATGCGATCTAAACTTAAGCTGATACAACCATAGAGCTACAGAGAGACACAAAATACATACTAATGAAGTCATATTCATAGTTTTGCTTTCTTATGGTTTTTCATGTCATTGATGTCTAGGTTGGGGGCAAGGTACAAGAATGAATTTGGTCATGGTATTTTGAAGGAACCCTCTTCACATTCTCCCAGAGTTTCTTTGGTAAACTGAAGTATGGATGGCAGGACAGGGATTCGAATCCTTCTATGATAAATACTGGTTAATACATTCTTTCCATGCTACATTTTCATGTCCAGAGCTAGCTCCGTGGACCACCAACCTCGAATTGGAGAAGGTGCCTTAAGAAGAAGAATATAGGGTATTTTGGCTACTGTTTCTAAATTCCCACATCAGTATGAGACAGCTGGTTAGGCTGATATGCAACTTGACCCAGAATGGAAAATCATGAACTTTATTATAACATAAGGCATGAGGAACTGTTAACTTAAGCTCCCTTGATTTTTGTGTGGCTATTTACTGACAGATTAGAATACAGGCTGGACCAGAATGAAAAATGCTTTTATGTATCTTGTTTTGGTGTACATATATTGCTATTGATTTCATGAAAACTTGGCCACTGAATTATAGTCATTATTACGGCATTCGATAATGCGAAAACATGTCACCAATTTTACTTTCCTTGCAGTAGATGCTATGGTTGGCGTCAAAGGTTTGTTTAGAAATTACCGAGCGTGGTGGGTGAACGGTTAAAGTTCTGGCCTTGCATTCGGGAGGATGCGGGTTTGAATCTCCATCTGGGCATCCAGATTTGGGTTTTCCTTTGATTCCCCTTTATCACTCCAGGCGAATGCTGGGCTGCTTCCTTCAAAAAGGCCATGGCCAAATTCCTTCCCGTTCCTTGTCCCCAGTCTCATCCTGCCTCTAACGCCCTTAGCCGTCGACGAGGCATAAAGCAATAAGTAAAAAAATAAAAAATAAATTGTTTAAAAATTTGATGCCGATTGTACTCCATATACTAAAGTATATGGAATTTAGAGTGGCTTGATGTCTAAGGTACATTTATTTTTGATTTGATATGCATTTTTTCTCAAAAGGTATGTACTCAGCAAAGTGGAAAATTGTATACCAAACAGACAACAGTATGAACATCAAATCTATGGTAATAATATTTGTGTGTGTGTGTGTGTGGCCTTAATCCTCATCAATGTCAAGGTTATTAGAGGTGGTAAGGACTTTGGCAAGAAAACAGAATGAATTCAGCAAAGGAACGATCTCAGCATTTGCCTGGGGGATTTTTGGAAACCTTGAAAAACCCAAATCTGGATGATCGGGGATGGAAATTCAAACCTGCGTCCTTCCAAATGTGAGGCATGAGCGTTACGGCATACCCATTATTCTCGCTGGGTAGGTAATATCTCAAAGAAGGGAAAGTTTTTAGATCAACTTTATCTTTTTTTTGCCTCTCCATGTTAATATTTGGTACTAGCATAAAAAGGCTAAAGTATTTCTACACACACACAAATCGGTGGGAAAATTCCAAACTCTGTATATGAATAAATATGTCTTTGCAAATCATGGCAATGAATAACTACAAATACACACAAACCTACAAGAAAACGGTCACATTTAGAAGGTGATAATAACAGGGTGAATTGAAATCGTATAACTAAAGAAATAAAATATTATTCAGTTTAGTAAACATATCAGTGAAGCTTGAATGTTGCAAAATAGTATATACATTTCACAAATACACTAAAGTAAAAAATTTCATTAAAACAGTCTCTCTCTCCCATACACACATAGCCATTTTATGGTGAGAGAAGTGCAGTTTTCAAGTACTTAACATTATAATGTAAATAAACTGTAATTGCAGTTGTACATTTTCAGTTTAGATTTATTGCTATTTATAACTCGTCTAATAGTGAAATATTTATTACATTAAATAAACCACATACCTACATAATATTTCAGTTTGTTTATTATTTTCACTTAATTAACATTGCCTAAAGAACTAAAGTATATGTGTTTGCTTGCTGTTAACAGACAAAAACAACAAGAGTAAGAACAAGAAGTTCACACAGTACATCTCGAGTGTATGCTGGCATTTCGAGATCAAACAGTAAGAGGTCATCAAAGGCTGTTGTTACAGTTTATGATGCCTCAGCATTATTTTTTGTTCACCGAGAACTGGGAGAGAAATATATGTAAGTATCTGAACATTTGGCTGCTAGTTTTAAAATTTAAATTTTAGTTAGTACTAGTGTGTGTGTGTGTGTGTGTGTGTGTGTGTGTGTGTGCACAATGTACTCTCTCTCTCTCTCTCTCTCTCTCTCTCTCACACACACACACACACATTAATAACATAGGAAAGGATTGGATAAAGGAAACAAAGAAACTGCCGCGAGGCACTCAAAATAAGATAGGATAGGGAAAATAAACAGTTACCCGTCACTTACCACAGATGAAGGCAGGAGCTCCTGCCTTCATCTGTGGTAAGTGACGGGTAACTGTTTATTTTCCCTATCCTATCTTATTAACATAGGAAAGGGAAAGATGACCCTTCACTTACCACAGATGAAGGCAGGAGAATGAGATAAACAAATAAAAACAAACAAATTGCACAATGTTTAGGTAACAGGCGAGACATATGGCGGGGGGGAAATATGTGATCACAACCCGACCCCCCACATGAATGAAACAAAGGCGGAAACACGGGATGTGGGTGGAAGTGCTGGGGTGGGGATGTCGCGTGTTGACCGAGCGAGAGCCGAACTTACCCACTGTGGGTCCGTCCTAGCGTCTACTTACTGTCGGCTGAGGTACTTCGGGTTTCCAGTCGGCATCTGTAAGCTCCTGGCTAGGAAAAAGTACATGCACAGAGACTTAATTTGCATAAAATCAGGATGTAGGGGCCCCTTGAAATGATACGAAGAGTTGTGGCTACTTGATTTATTGTGAAAGCGGCCGTGTGGTACAGTTACAAGTTGCTAGTACATGAAATCGGTGTTTCCTGATATTGGAATAGTGGACCATAGGATCCAATGTTAATGCAGTGTGCATTCCAAGCCAGCAGAGGGAGAATAATAGGAGAAATGCCTAAAATGGCCTAATTGGATGGTAACAGGTCTGCCCCACGGAATTTCACATCACGGACTGGGCGAATCGTGCGCGCAAAAAGGCGCCCTCGATTCCGGAAGGTGGGGAAAGCCTTCCTCTCGTTGGCTGTTTGTCACTATGAACACGCGTGTGGTTCACGTGCTCATAGTGTGTAAGCCTCGTGTACTAGCCGTGTTGGCTGAGTTTCCCACAGTACGGACCGCAAGATCAGCGGCCTTGAGCCTGGTGTCGTATATGAGCGGTGTAAGCTGCACACTACTGCGTTGGCTTGGAAGCACTCCGCCTTCATTACCGCTAAACCCTATACTAAAATCTATACAAAAATCAGCTACCGCGACAGCTCCGCCGCGTGGAAAAGATTTTTCGTTGTCTTTAAAGACGAAAAATCTTCCGCAAGTGTCAATTCACAAATGAAAAATTAACAAGAAATAAAATCTACAACACTTATAATCATAGAATTTTATAATCTACTAAATATGTTGCTAAGTTCATACTACCACCATAGTAAGAATTCCTTACTTATGCTCAACGCCTGCGTGATCTGGAGGTTCGTGGTTCAGGATCTGGTACCTCCAGACTACGCTGAGGCACTGTATCTTCACGCTCAAAAACTACAATGTCATCTTCTTCATCTGTTTGTATCTCCACATCCCTATGTAGAGGTCGTCTGGACTTCACATGCCGAACATGCCTTACTTCTGTTACGTTAGATGGCGTCAAGACTGTATTATTAATACAAATCCTGCTACAGCACTGATCTGTACTGCGCCAGATATATTTGAAACACTCTCGGCACGTCTTACAATGTTTACAGATGCAGAAGATGACAATTACAGCTATACAAATTATGCTAACATAAGAAATAATAGAGTATGTCGACATATGGTATGAATTTGTTTTGAATTGTTCTTGTTTAGATATTTCCTCCTGTAGCTCCTCAATTTTGTAACCGGCTACTGTCAAATCACTGAGGTGTTTACCAACAGGTTCAATGTTCCAATTTAACGGGAGCTCGGTAATATTGAGTTTTTCACTATTCACTACACAACAATCTAACTCTAACTTAAAATTAGGAATTATATCTTGACTGGTTACATTGGTTCTGAGGGTTAACTCTGACTGAATGAGCATCTGGGCCCCATAACCTCGGCATTTGTTGAAAAACTTTAACTTCCCGGTCCCCTTAAATATGACGTCTGTGGGATGCCCGTTATTGCATAAAATAGTTAAGCCCTCATCTCTTGGGGCAACAAAAATCCATTCATTATGGCCAAGGGCGGTCCAGATGCTGTGATTCAGAGCGACTACTTTCCTTACACAATCAGGAGGAATCGCTCGAATTGGTTGTAAGAGTTGCACCTCGCAAGGGGAACCATCTTGGGTAGCTTGCAAAATGAAATTTTGTTTACAAATACTTAAAGTGTCTGTCATTTGTTTACATTTTAATTGTTCACTGTCTAGTTTGGCATAAAGTCTTTTGGATTGATCAATCAATAAGAATTCCTTCTCAGCTTGTAAAAACAAGTAGTGACCTTGTTCACTTACTTCTATAGGTAACGGAAGTATTCTGTATAGGTTGAATTCATTATTTTCAGCTAAAGGTACATTTAACACATAAGTCAAAATATTTTTGTACAAGAATACATCGATATCAATTATTCTCAGGAGCAAGTAACCATTTTCCTCAGTCAACGGAATCGGAAACTTCTTGTCCCCGATGTCGTTCCTAATTAGATTCAAATACTGAACAACTTGTACCGGGTTAATAAGGTGTGGTTGAAGCAATCCCCTTTGGGAATTCACAATAGCATTGACTAAGAGATCATACTCCCGTTGGATGCCCTGGAGAATGGCTACTGCTCGAATTAAATGTTCATTGCTTGCGACCATTATTGACAACCGTCGAACGGCGATATCAGTATGATTGGAAAAATTTTGGACATAACGCTGCATTTTTCTCATGCCATTCATTAGAACTTCCTGATTTCGGCTTACACTCGCCACTGAATGATTGAAGTTCGACAAAAATGTTTTCACAATTGTGAGTTGCTCTTTGTTAAGTTTTAGCAGTTTCAGCTGCTCAGTCTCTACTGTGTTTATCTTGGATTTGTAGTACTCAAAATCGCTATCGCTTACGACACCAAAAAGTACCTGAGCGATCTCGCCTATGAAATTTAGCACCCCCCTCTTCCTGCGGCTTGGCTGATGACTTGTTAATTGTCCTATTAGTTTCTGGGAGTGTTTGATGTTGTTTATGTGCCATAGTAGTTCTAAAGCCATTTCATTACACTCGTCTACTGACAGGTTGAGTTCCGCTAATTTGTTTTTGCAAAACGCTATAGATTGCGTTGAATAGTGTTCTACCTCATTCAGTTTCTCCTGGAGTTCTCCTAAGTTGAAATAGCTCAAAATCCGCCAAGAGACCGTTGATAGTTGTATACGCTGACGGTAATCGTAGTACAGACCAGGTGAGTGCGCGTAATTCTCCACTTGAAAATCTTGGAGTGCAACGGCCGTAGGAAGGAATATCAGGAGGTAGCGTAGCCAAATCATCTGCAAAAATAGAACAAAATCCCTTAGAAGTTCCCTTGTGTAAATTCCTTATAGAATATTATACTAGTATAGTACGCGAAATGTTGGAAATGCGTGTACTGTGTGTTAGTTCGGGACGAAAGGTTTCGTGATATTACCGCTCGCCTGGGCGAGTACGCGGAGCCTTATCAGAGTCGAGCTCAGCCGGCCCACTGGTGTACTGTGATATCAGAGGCGGCCTCGCTTATCGCTTGCGGAACGCAACGTGAGCCCCGCAGCCATCTTGGCTTGACGCTGTTATCTGTGACGTGTGAGGTCGGGCCTCCTGAGCACGTGCGTTTGTTGACATACAGGCCACGTGGCTGTGTTTACTAATAACTTCTGTCCTATTAATCGTATCGGAGTCCCGTTTTCCATTATTTGCATGGCTTGGACACTGCTATTAGGTTATGCTTGCGGGGTCAAAGACTAAAATGATTATTTATATGGTTTCAAACGATTAGCGTGTACCTTTTCCCGTTTATAACGCCCCCTTTGGATAACTACGTTCGGTAGATCAAGCTCCAATATTTTATATGGGCCAACAAAAAGGGTTCCTAGTTTCTGGCTTCGTCCCCTGCGGATGGATTCGTCCTTGAGGAGAACCTTATCCCCGACCTTAAATTCAACGGCGTTTTGGGTTCTATCAAAGTATTCCTTATTTTTCTCCTTGACCTCTTTGTTAATTTCTCTGGCTCGCTTGTGCAAACTTTGTAGCCTAGCCTTTAGCTCTGTAGCGTAGTCCTCATACGAGTAAACAACTTCGGTAGGGTCTTTTTGCAGAATGCCCGGTATATTAGGCACGCGTCCAAAGAATAGTTCAAAAGGTGAGAAACCTGTAGCTGAGTGGATATTAGTATTTATTACAAAGATGGCAAATGGGACCCAGGAATCCCAGTCCAGCTGATCGTTATCTACGTAATGTCTAAGGTATTCGCGATAGTGCGATGTTGTCTTTCGAGCGAACCGTTGGACTGTGGTGAATATGCTGAGGTGTGGAATTTTCTCTATCTTTAGAAGTTGGCACACTTGTTTTAGGGTGTCACTAATGAAATTTCCCGCATTATCACATAAAATTTGCGATGGGATCCCGTAGCGTAGTATGATTTCCTCGACAAGAGCTTTGGCAACAGTGCGCGAGTCTTGTGCGGGAACAGCAACCGCGGCCATAAACTTCGATAGACTATCTTGGAAAGGTGAGTAAGTATTTGTTACCCTGGTGAGAAATTGGGAACGGCCCCACGATATCGATAGGCACATCTTTCAAAGACTTGTTCTGGTGTTTGGGTTAGCACAAGCGGCATTTGTGTGTTGCGCGTTGTTCAATTTATTTTGTTGACAGCTATGACATTTCCTAATATATTCTCTGATATCCTGTTCCATACCCTTCCATTGAATGTATCTTTTCACCTTCTCTATTGTTTTGTTTACACCTGTATGGCCAGCCATCGGTGACTGGTGGCATTCCCGTAGGATTGCTTGTTTTTCAGCCTCATCTAGTTCGGGAAATTCATCCTCCGTAGTCTGTGTTTGTGCTTCGACCTTTTGCGTTTGAGTGTGTGTGGTATTATTGTTCTCTGAGGTGTCCATGTCTTCACTAGCGTCATTATCCTCTGGGTTGAGATGTTCGAGTCTCAGATTCTCTTTAAGCAAGCTAGCACGTGGCTTTGTTTTGGTTGACCGCTGCGCCATATGATCCGGCGGCTTATCAACATGACGTACGCGTGGTGGGCTGGGCACGTCAGCATCAGCTGACAGCTCTGTGTACGGCTGTGTTTCCAAAGCTGTATAGTAAAATTCTACTTCCTCCTCTCTAGTATTCAAAACAGGAATAATACACTCACCGTTCTTTACTTTAACAATTGATTCGGGTACATGGATACCGGAAATTAGCTCTTGTTTACTTATTATAGCTTCTGTGTTCCTTTTACCTTGTACTTTTATTCGCAAAACTCTCTCCTCTCTAGGACCTACTTTAATTAATTGCTCTCCTTCATCTGCAGTAGTTTGTTTCGATTTGTTAGGTTGCCCTGGACTGAAAATTTTGTTTGTTTTGATTTTCGCTTCCGCTGTCAGTGACTCCCCGATTAGGCGCTGAATTGTTTTCTGCGGAAACATGAGTGTTTTTTGCTTTCTGTTGTTTCGAATTGCCTTGTGTGAGTGCCGAGTGTTTGGTCGTGTTTTGACTGAAATGGTTTTGTGAATTTCTAGCTCGATGATTCTGCTTACCCTTGTACTTTGGGAAAGCATTTGCATTTATTACCCTGGCCTTCTGGTCTGTGAAACGCTTTTCCTTCCTTGACAACATGGGAATGTTATGACCTTTAACGTGAACTGTTCTGTTCTTATAATTAATTACTATTCCATGCTGGAGCATAAAATCTCTTCCTAGTAACCCTTGCTCGCCCTTGCTTTCCGGATACAACATGAAATTTATGAGTTAGGTAATGGTTGGGAGTTAAATACAATCTCAGCATAACTGTTCCTTGAGTTCTAACCAGTTGAGGAGAGATCCCTTTGATTTGAATTGTCTGTTGCCTGTTTATAGGAGTATTTGGCTTCAAAGCTGATTGATTTATAAGACTTAATTGTGCCCCACTGTCAAGTAAATATGGAATATTTTGATTGAGTATGCTAGGGCAAGGCAGTTTTATATAATCACTAGCATACTGACAACCTACGGCATATACAGATCCATAATTCCGAGTGCTAAGATGGTTGTCTACTCCTGCACCCGGGCACCGTTTCCCTGTTTGTTTGAGTGTGTTTTTCCCCCCAGATTTGCTTTACATTTAGATGGGAAATGCCCGATCTCATTGCACCTTGCGCATTTGTTTCTTTTGGTTCGACAATCAGCTACTTTGTGGCCGGAATTTCGGCAGTAGCTGCACGTAATGTACTGGACTCTTTTGAATGTTGCATTGCTTCTACAATCTTTGGCACTGTGGCCAGTACGATTGCAAATTTGACAAGTTATGGCGCTTCGACATTCCCTACTTAGATGCCCGATTCTTCCACAGGAATTGCAAGTCACGAATGTACCCCTATTGTGTCTGAACTGTGTCGTTTTGGTGTCTGTTTTGTTATGTGAATATTTTTCGCGTTGCGATAGAATTGCTGATTCTTCCGTAAGGGCTAAGTCAACGACCTTTGGCAGGGTCGCCTTTTTACCCTGTGCTCTGACAATTGTCTGTATTCTTTCGTCTTTCAAACCTTGAACGAAGGTCGCCCTAGTCAGCTTTTCTATTAATGCAAGACTTCCCTCAACATCCGCGGCTTTCATTTCATTTACAGTGGCTTGCCGGAAATCATGTTCCAATGCGTCGACACGAGAAGCCCATTCTGCTATTGTTTCGTTACTTTTCTGCTTAGCCAAGAATAATTGATATGCGTAATAATCCAAGGACCTCTGCTCCCCGTAATTTTCTATCAAAATAGCTTTGATCGAAGGCCAATCTTTTGTCTGGTCTCTGACAAGAATTTTTGACCTTGCGTTCGAAACTATTTTGCTTTTGACAAACTGTAACAATACATCATGCTCCTCTACAGCTACTAAAGAGAAAGCTGTCGACACATTATCAATAAAGGATCTCAGTTCTGATTTATCTCCGCTAAAATTGTAGGGAATTAATTTTAGTGCATCTGTGACTGAAATTTTCACACTACTTGATTCACGCACACTTTCCGCACTCGCTAGCTTGTCGGTGGGCATTTTGAACACTTGTTATGCACTGTTTTTCACTTTACTCACTTTTTGCTGCAATTGCCGTAGCTGCTCTGCGATGCGCGCCGTGGCTGCTTTGCGATGCGCGCCGGCCCGGTCAGCGCCTCTAGCGGATGCCGCCGTCCCTCCTCGAGTCGCGATCTTTTCTGCTGCGTCCAGGTCGCTCTGCCGCCCGCGATGGCGAATCTGCGTCGCTCACCAAATGATTCCGGAACGTCTTCTTCTTTCTTGATCCTTCTCTTGCCTATCACTCCCTCTGTGATTAACTAGTCTCTGTGTTAGGTATAGCGAGAGAAATAATTTCTTCCTCTGCTATGCTAAGTGGAACTTTGTTCCAAATTAGTATGCGGTAATTGAAACCCCAGATCTGCACACCAATTTTATGTGGGTATGTCGCGTGTTGACCGAGCGAGAGCCGAACTTACCCACTGTGGGTCCGTCCTAGCGTCTACTTACTGTCGGCTGAGGTACTTCGGGTTTCCAGTCGGCATCTGTAAGCTCCTGGCTAGGAAAAAGTACATGCACAGAGACTTAATTTGCATAAAATCAGGATGTAGGGGCCCCTTGAAATGATACGAAGAGTTGTGGCTACTTGATTTATTGTGAAAGCGGCCGTGTGGTACAGTTACAAGTTGCTAGTACATGAAATCGGTGTTTCCTGATATTGGAATAGTGGACCATAGGATCCAATGTTAATGCAGTGTGCATTCCAAGCCAGCAGAGGGAGAATAATAGGAGAAATGCCTAAAATGGCCTAATTGGATGGTAACAGGTCTGCCCCACGGAATTTCACATCACGGACTGGGCGAATCGTGCGCGCAAAAAGGCGCCCTCGATTCCGGAAGGTGGGGAAAGCCTTCCTCTCATTGGCTGTTTGTCACTATGAACACGCGTGTGGTTCACGTGCTCATAGTGTGTAAGCCTCGTGTACTAGCCGTGTTGGCTGAGTTTCCCACAGTACGGACCGCAAGATCAGCGGCCTTGAGCCTGGTGTCGTATATGAGCGGTGTAAGCTGCACACTACTGCGTTGGCTTGGAAGCACTCCGCCTTCATTACCGCTAAACCCTATACTAAAATCTATACAAAAATCAGCTACCGCGACAGGGAGATTAGGTTGAACAGTGATAGAAGTGGAACAACACAATCTCTGGGGTGCCTGTTTAGAACTTATTATTGAAGACATTATTTAAAAATTTACAATATTATTTTGATTTGGATCAGTTATAGGGGTAAATAAATGAAGGCAGAAATATATAAAATAAAATAAAAATTAAGGGAAAATAAAATTATGTATATATATACTGAACATTTGTATAGGAGAAAAATCACTGCTTACCATAGATGAGGATTCCTGCAGTGTCGATACACAAAAAACATGTACACACATAGAGTAATAATTTTTGAGACTGTGGCCCTTTTTGAGAAACAAACTGTTCACTGGGGGTTAGGTAAACAGTTTGTCTCAACTTTAACCGTGCGTAAGCCTTGGATATTCCAGCTAGGGCTTTATACTAATGATACAAGGTCGCCACTTGACTTCAGTTTTTTACTACCTTAAGTCAAGGATAGGTATAGACAAAATAAATGTTCGCAAGTTAGTTGGAATTAAAATCACTATATTCTTGAAAAAGGTGTTAAGTCATTAGCTGGATAGGCAATCAGACAAAGTCACAGAAGTAATGTTTGAGAGAACACTAATGCTGACAAACAAACAACACAATATTTCGGCATATGCCTTGCTCACAAATAGAAAAAACGGGCCATTAGGCTCGGAACGTGTGTGCACACCGAACCAATTGTCGCGAAGTGATCTGAAGCCAGAGAAAACAAACAGAATGGCGGGAACTTTGGAATTTAAATGCATCTGCTGGAATTACACCTAGTGTACCGTCATCGGTATGGGGTGTACCAAAGATCATCTATGCATCACGAACCCATTCTCAGTTGTCCCAAGCTATGCAGGAGCTGAAGCGCACTGCTTACAATCATGTGCGAGTATCGGTGCTAGGCTCAAGAGATCAATTGTGTGTACACCCAGAAGTGACCAGAGAGCCAAACAACAGTATCAAGGTTCATATGTGCCGTGTTAGAGTTTCATCTCGCACATGCTTCTTCTACAATAATGTAGAGTTGAAGAAAGATGACCCAGCTTTCAAAAGTGAAGGAATCCTTGATATTGAAGACTTGGTTGTGGCAGGTCGCAAAGCTAGGTGCTGCCCCTTCTACCTGGCTCGTGAACTGAAACAAACTGCTGATATCATCTTCTTACCCTACAACTATCTCCTGGACCCCAGCACCAGAGAGACTCTTGGTCTTGAAATTGCTAATAATGTCATTATTCTCGATGAAGCACATAACATTGAGAAGATGTGTGAAGAATCTGCTTCTCTTCAGATTCGTAGTTCTGACATTGCTCTTTGCATTGAGGAAATCACACAGGTGATGGAAGATATATTCTCGGAGGCAAACTCAGGTTTTATTCAAGCTGGTGGTGAATCTGCTATGAAAGACTTCACTACTGATGATTTGTGTGTTTTGAAAATGATGTTTTTGGAATTTGAGAAAGCAGTGGATGCAATAGAGGTTGCACCAGATGGAAGCACATTTCCTGGAAGCTTTTTGTTTGACCTTCTCTCTAAAGTGGAGATCACATTCGGTAAGAAGAATCTTGTGCTCGATCTTCTGGGGAAAATAATTCAGTACTTGTCAACAACTAGCACATCTCCATTCCAAAGGAAAGGCATCGGATTACAAAAATTTGTAGAACTGTTGAAGACAGTATTCAGTAATAACAACTTCACAGCACAACATGTGGAACGAGTCAAGAAATGCTACAAGGTTCATGTCACATTTGAAGAAGTGAAATCAAGTAAAGGCCGTGCTGACTCGTGGTCTTCCTCAAAGACACCTAGTCTGACAAGTCCTTGAGGAAGGCAGATTAACTACTGGTGTTTTAGCCCAGGCTTTGGGATGCAGACACTAGTGGAGCAGGGTGCTCACTGCGTGATCTTGACCAGTGGGACTTGGCACCTCTGAAGCCATTGGTGTCAGAGCTGTCCATCCCAGTTCCCGTCCAACTAGAGAACCCACATGTTATTTCGCCAGACCAAGTGTTTGTTGGCATCCTACATGCTGGACCTGATGGACATACACTCAACTCTTCCTACAACACACGGAATGACCCCAGATACATCACTTCCTTGGGTCGTACTATTCTGAACCTGAGTAGGATCACTCCAGGAGGTCTCCTCATCTTTTCCCCATCATATCCAATGCTAAGGAAGTGTCAAGAGGAGTGGCAGCTCTCTGGTATATGGACACAAATCTGCACATCAAAGCCAATTCTTGTGGAGCCTCAGTCTAAGGAAGCCTTCCTTGCTGTGATGTCTGAATATTATTCAAAGATTCAAGATCCTGCAGTTGGTGGAGCTTGCTTTCTGGCTGTCACCAGGGGTAAAGTCTCTGAAGGACTGGATTTTGCTGACATGAATGGCCGAGCTGTTGTAATCACAGGTCTACCATATCCTCCATTCAAGGACCCTCGAATTGTGCTTAAACAGAAATACCTCGATGAAAACCGCACCAAGGAAAATGAGATGTTGTCAGGGAGAGACTGGTATCAGTTGGAGACGTCTCGTTCTGTCAACCAGGCTATGGGACGTGTCATTCGACATGTCAAAGACTACGGTGTTGTTCTGCTCTGTGACTGCCGTTTTGACAATGCAGGCTTCAAGAGGCAGCTCTCTTCATGGCTTCAGCCATATATCAAGAGCTATCCACAGTTTGGACCAGTCTTGAAGACCATCAGATCATTTTTCAGACAAGCTGACCTTGCGTTCCCTTGTTCGACACGAGTTAGACTACCAGACAGCTCTCTTGCAGCTGTGCCTGCATCATTTGATACGGGAACTGTCCGCCAAAGGGATGTCGGTACTGGAAAATTGTCAGCTTCAGAAAATACGTCAACTGAAAGCTCCACCTGGTCAGTTCAACAGTATATTACTGCTGCAGCATTAAGTACAGAAAAGTTGGGTGCAGGAATGGTGCATGGGAGTAGTGTGCTAGAAGCCCTGGAGTCACACACTACCACAGTTTCCATGCAAAGAGACCTAACAGATGTGAATGTTGAGAACTTGTCTGGTACATCCAGCATTCCTAGTGCACAGCCACCACCAGTGAAGAAGAGGAAGATGAAGATGACACCATTCATTTACAACCTTTCAGACTCTTCTCAGAGTTCAAGTGTTGTCCCTCTCTCAGACAATGGACAGATAAGTGCTACTGGTTTAGCGCTTCCTTCAGATCCACTACACAAGAAGCCCCCAGTGGAGAGACAAGCCTGTATCAAAGGCTATGTATTGAAGGTAAAAAATGCTCTTGACAGAGGCCGATACCAGAAGTTTATCTCTGCAGTGAAAGAATACAAGGCAGAAAATAATATTGAGAACCTTATGCAACAAATGCAGGAAATTTTCCTACATTCCACTACTCTATACCCGTACTTTTTAGGATTCTGGGCATTTTTGAAACAAGAGCATGAAGCAGAGTTTGACAAGCTGTGTGAACAGAAGAACATACGTTGTGTTGCTGGGCTGTAGCTGACTTTAAACTGCAATAGATACAAAAGTCTTCATATCTGCAACTTGTAATACCCCCTTCACCTTTTTCTTCTGTCTCTTAAACAAAATTTTGATAGAAATTTAACCGCCTCTTTAATTGACTGTTTTTTCCCACTTTCCAATCCTGCCAACCATTCTTATTTTATCTGTACTTGTGCCTTAACTGATGCTTTGGTGTAGCTATTCAGAAGGGTGTATGCCATGAAACTGACTACAGGTGTCAAATGTACCGGCTAATTGTTTGAATGTATTGACGACTCTCCTGGTGCTGAATTGTAATTGCAGCCAAACTTGTTTTGTCATTTTCTGAGTTGTATTTAGTTTTCTTACTGAATCAGATACATTCATAGATCTCTTTGCTATATGTAAGTTGTTTTAGCAGTATTTAGACAGAATTTCCATTGTAAAAACAAAAATGTCAATATTAGAACCATAGTAACTGCATTTTCTGTGTAAATATTGTTGTGTACATATGCATTCTTTTTTAAGCCTTGTAAAAAACGAGGTCATGTTGTCTCTATTTTTAGGTGAGAAATCAGAAGATGGGAAACAAGGAACATGAGTCTCGTAATCTCTAATTCTTTTAAATGGCCATAATTTCTAATTTTTTATGTCTTTCTTAAAAATATTCTTGATACTTTTTAAATGGAGGATATATTTCATATATATTTTTATTTATATGCAGCCTTTTTGTATACAATATTTATGTCTGAGTTTATTTACTTTATTTTTTATGTGTACAACTTTTCGATATTTTTATAAATTATTATTAAATTAAAAAAAAAAATCCCAAAGTTCCCGCCATTCTGTTTGTTTTCTCTGGCTTCAGATCACTTCGCGACAATTGGTTCGGTGTGCACACACGTTCCGAGCCTAATGGCCCGTTTTTTCTATTTGTGAGCAAGGCATATGCCGAAATATTGTGTTGTTTGTTTGTCAGCATTAGTGTTCTCTCATCGCATCCATCCACTTTGGTATGTGGTGGGTTAATTTCCCTTTCTTTTCTTATTTATATCACCTAGAAGCCGCTTCCATTTTCCTTAGTTGCATCATCAGAAGTAATGTTTGGAAATTCGACTAACCTTTCAAGCGAGACCAGCCTCACGCCCCCTCAGCTACTCTTAGCTACATGAGGTATTAAAGTTTCTTTCACTCGCAATTTCAAAAAATTAAACACATCTGCACAAATTTGTTATTTACCGTGCCACGAGTCCAAACTAGCTACCACCCTCTACATAGTTACTGCACGAGCCTATATCACATCATGCTAACTGCTCCTGGAAGACTCCGGGCGACTGACTGTGCTGCTGCTGCAAACAAGGAAAATTCTGGTACTCGCGGAGCGTGGGAAAATCCCAAACTTCCTGTTTCCCATTAGAATATGCTAGCACTGATCAGATAACTGATAAGTTTCAAATACGGTTTCATCATCCAAATTTTTACCTTGACAATAAAAATAATCCTATCTCTCTGAAATTTTTCAAATTGCTAGATCTTATGATAAACATCAACTTTGGTTATTATAAAAAATTTCCTAACTTTAATAGTTTAGCCGAAAATAAATAATTTAAATACGAACTTTCGCAATACCACTCCAGTCGAATGCTGAAGACTAATGCAATGCAAAATACTATCTCAACAACTGTAAAAATCTGCTTTCTAGCTTAAATTAACATAGAAACTACCTATAGAAATAAAATACAATACTAGCCAATCTAACTCACAGTTCTAAGAATAAAATTTTGTCATGCAGTTACAAAATTTAATAGTTACCTGACATGCCCCTTCAAAAATTGAAGTTATTTTCCCAAGAAAACTAACTGAAAATTTCCTAAAAAAACTGAAAAAACCTAAAAATCTCCTTCTTATTTACCTACGGTTGGGGCTGGTCTGCCATTCATACTTCTTTCACTCTCTCTCACTTACTCAACAAAAATTTGTAAAAAATTATCACCAATATCATCAATAATATCAAATCAACACTTTTAAATTGTTTCAAAAATATTTCTGTTTTAATCAATGTTCATTTTATAAAATGTCAATTTAAATTTTCATGTTTGTTAAAATTGACAGAAAAACACAAAAAACACTCTTATTAAATGTTAATTAATTGTTAAAATGTTAATTTTAAGTGTTCATGTCACCTGCAATTATAACAAAAAACACACAAATCACTTTTTACAATACCACAAAATGGGTCAATTTTGCTATAATTTCACTTATGACTTCTTATAAGGGATGAAATATCCCAGTCCTGTCACGTTTGTGACCTTAACTGGGGCGAAAAGAATATAAAGCAAAGCCCCACAGGTTGGCTGTTTAGTAATAGTCCTATCCCAGGTGCCTGTCGCAGCAGACTTGCCATGAGACCTCAAGTCAGCCACCTGTCAACAAACGAAAACAAAAGAATTAGTATCCATCCTTATCAATAAGTACATACAAATAGAAATGAATATAAAATACAAGTATAAGTGAAAAGTTTTAACCAATTAAAGTTTTACAATATGAATAAGTTCTTCAAAATACAATCTTTTAACAACAGGAAAGAAAGCATCAAGAGCTTTTATAAATTAAGTCTGTAGGAACTGGCAAAACATAATGTATAAGTTGTATTGATATTATGAAAATATTGACAAGTAAGTTACACATATATGTTACTCAAGTATATAACATAAGGTATTATTTCCTAGAGCATTTTGATGAATGTCAATAGCATATAAATTCACAAAGTCATTAGGTATGCAAAGCATATTGGTAAATATTTATTTTTAATACTACACAAACAAAGAAATATAACATTGTAGAAAAGGATAATATTAACTTTCTGACAAACAAATATCTTATTAAGTATATAATGTGGAAACATGGTTTCCTTCCAGCAGTACACTGCAGCATTATAAATGGAAAAACTCTTTTGTTTGGTAACACAACAGAGTTGGGGACACCAGTATACTGGTGTATAATGAATTATGGGTATCATTCTAGATACTGTGTAGTTGAATTGTCTTTTTTAATCCAATTCAGTATAGCAGGCCAAGATGTTCATGGGGGTTTGCAACACCTTCACCTGAACTATGAACAATTAAGTTCGTGACCATGTATAGCCTTCTGGTACCTATGATATTAAATAACCTGGTCGCCAAGCATTCGTATTAATAAACCCCAAATGCGAAGGGTAAACAAGATAAAGGCATTTAACACAGTTTGAGAATAACACAGTACTTATATTCTTGATAATAGTTCACTCGTACATTGTCGATGCCAGAATCTTGAATAAAGCATCGAACCACAGTTTCTTTGAAGATTGCAGATTAAGTACAATTCTACAAGAAGACAAAAACTCACAAACTCCCCCTAACATTAGTGAGTACTACGGCATGTTGAAATTTACCTAAACCGCTACCCTAATTTGCGCCACTAACCAGCGCGAAGTTGCGCGATCACTTTCCGGCGTAAGAATGAGACAACGTGAGCTTACAGCAAGGTCTTTTATAGACTTATCCGAGCCTGTGACCTTGGCGAATCTTTCTTAAATTAATATCTCCAAAAGTACGTAATGCTTCAACTTGGAATTTTTACAGGGACTTTCTATTGTCATGTTCTATCTGTTTTAATTTAATTTAACATTCCAAAGGGTTTCTAAAGTCTTAAAACTAAAGTCATCACATGACCAACTTGGCGGAATTTTTACGCGTTTCAACAACAATCCGCGACAATCTACTTTTCAAAAACTTAATTACCGGACAAATGCTTAAACTTCTTACCGAAACCATTATATCCTCATAATCGCCTCAATTAGGGCTATCTACTGATATAAATTTCAAATTTGTATACCTTTTAGTTAAAAAGTTCATTTTTTTCTCTTAATTAAAACTGCTAATTAGACTTTGCTGAATTACTTAATTTTACTACCAAAATATCAGGGATAGTGCTGACTATAGCTGGCGATAAAAGGTCAGCTGTAGCTTTACTCAATTTAAAGATATTTCGAATCTTAGATTTCTACTTTTCCGATCGCGTGTTTCAAAACATGAACAAACGGGAATATCTCCTAAACTAAACGTTTCCCGATATGATAAATACACTTTAAAATGATTTTTATGGTGAATTGTCCCTGTGGGAAAGATTGCAGGAAAATTCCGTAAAGTTGAAGACTTTTCTTCTCGAAATTTCTAAGTCCAACATCGGCAACTTTACAATTGATCTATAGAATACTTTACTGCTGTGGGTAGCTAGTGGGAGTACTTTTGGTGAACAAAAAGGTACTTTACAGCATGTAGCCAGAAAAATGTCTTAAAATTTAGCACTCTTAGTGCATAGAAGCACAAATAAATTCTCAACATGTGGGAAATGATGAGCTAATTTATATAGACTATATAAACATTTAAAGTTAAGATACAAAATGAAATGATACGTAAGTATTAATGCAAAAATCCAAAAATGCAGAATCTGTATTATGAAAAAATCTTGGAATGTAGAACTGTCTTGAAGTGTGAAGGACAAAAGCTAAGGAAAATGTAAAAATATGTACTTATTGTCCTTATTACAACACTTTGCTTCGTTCAAAATTAGAGATGCCCCTCCATGAGTGCATGTATCCACAAATCCAATCCTACGGTATCTTTTAAAGCATCTGAGATGCAACACAACCTTAAATTAGCTATCCATGTCCACTTCAGTGACATCAATCTCTCTTAAGCGAAGCTTCCTCCATCAATCTTAAAGGATCCATAACTTCATTCAACTTTCAATGTAGCTGTTGCATTCTCCATAGACTGTGGGTTTGTTGTTATGAGCAGTAATATTGCTACCCTGCAAGTCCATATGATGCTAATATAATGCTAACCCAGTCTTTGCTGTGGTTGCGTATGTCGCAGGTACTGTCTGTCGCTAGCTGTACCTGGACAAAAATAATTTTTTGACGAATTGCTCGTTTGGCTAGTTGTCATTAATGGGCTATCGTTGGCTGTTGGTGGTAGACAAAATAATATTTTATAAATGATAAAGAGGGTCATACATATATGAATAATATATAAGTCACAGGCACCATCCCTTGCAAGCTGTCCCTGGAGAAAAATAAGTATTTTATGGTGGGCCTTATGTTTCACTCCAAAATATAAAATAATAAAGTACCCCCATTTAATATGCCCTCTATGTTGCTTTGCAACAACTTGAACTGCTATTTCTTCTCATCCATCTCTCTTCTGTATTAGAAAAATAGAAAAAAATTAGCCTCTCACTGCTATTTCAAAATTCACGTTTACAATGTCCATTGTCCAAAGCACTTCAACTTCTTGAAATCTGAAGTCATCTTCAATAAGTTTGACTTTTGTTAAATCCATTTCAACTTCAAAACCAATTTGCAGTAAGCTGTCCCAGTGTAGGTGACTTGTAATAATAATAATATCAATATTAATATACTCTGTATAATGGATTAGTCTCCACAAAACACAACACTTTGGTAACAAAGCCAAAGTTAGCTGAGTGTATAACTCAGGTAAATATTTGATAAGCTTAATCAAATGAGAAATGCAAAACTTTAGAAAATAGTTATATATCAAATGAACTTCCTCAAAATTCTTCATGGGGTCTTGTCTCTGTCGTTCCATGTAAGCGTCAAAATCAATATTTTTGAGCTTCAGAACATTTCTCCTTTCTCCAAACAAATTCAGTAACGTAGTGAGCAAAGGATCAAAAATGAATAGTTTCATCTTTGGTGTTCTTCCAAACTGAAATCTCTTCAAAAAGCTACGTAGTCTCTTTACTTTCCTATGCTGGCACTGTATAGCTAGTTTGAAATGTAAATTGAAGAAAGCATTTTGAAATTTGTTATGGCATTTCTGAACATTGAAGGCATTGAAAAGTTCTTCCTTCTTCTGTGTATGTAAGTGCTTCTTCATATTGTCAAAGAAATGCAAAACAATGGTGCATGAAACATCTCCTATCTTCAGATCATCAAAATTCAAACTAAAATGTGGAATAACATCATTATATAAAAAGAAATTCAGAAAGGATTTGTAAAAGCTACAAGTTTCCAAAATGGAACCATAATGCAGTTTAAATTCATTTTTATTATTACTCATAAACATTTGTTCATGTAATTTCAATTTCAGCTTGTCCACAAATGATAACTGTTTTATCCTGTGATAGTGCTTGATTGGAATAGTGTCATATGTGAGAACAGCTGTTAACATGTTATCAGCTGATTGCATAGCTGTACATTCAGGAGGGGGAAGATGGGGGTGTAGGGAAATTGCCACCGGAACCTGTGCTCCATTGCAATTAAATTAAACTATGTCAACAGTAAAATCTATCAACTCCTCCCCTCTCCTAGGGATGGAGAAAAATCAGTATTATTTCCAAAAAGGTCATCAAGCAATTGTAATGCTCAAGGGCCTGAAGTATCAACAATAAGTTCAACATCAGATGACTTTTCTGTGTGAACATCAACAAGGTTAACCTCTACAGGAGGTTATCGTATTTTATTTAATACCTGTCATCTTTTCTATACGATACATATATCGTATTTTCTATGATTATACTCCTTTTTAATACTTTATTTTTATATTCTTTTATGTCGTAGCTAGGATACAAGATCATATTTAACTCATGAGTGAGTGAACTTTCAGCTTACTGCTTATTAGATTCTTCTTTCATACTTCAAATAAATAGTAAACTTATATGACTTAATTCCCTTTTATTAACATGTTATGAAATCCTTAAATATCCGAATATTTACAAGTTCTTTGTTAGCAGCAACTTTTAAACCTCAAAGCTAACACACCAACGGTTTTCATCAAGCTCGTCTGATCTTACCTCTATCTTCTCTTTTTCATACACATTACCCTAGCTACCAATTTCATTTCACAGAGTAATTATTATTGTTACTCTTTTCTTTAGGTAGCCTGTTATACCATAAGGTGAGGTAGCAGGCTGCACAGAATCAGCTGATTGCACGGTATCCTCAGTGAAGCTAACTAAATCTCTGTGATGAGATGAGGTTTCTGATGAAATTCAATATTATTAAAAAAAATATTATCTAGTTGTGAAGGAGTATATTGTAAACTAGCAGTTACCCGCGACTTCGTCCGCATTGAAGAGTGTTGTAATATAAGATTTTCTTGAGAGGTCTGGTTGTTCAGTGGTTAGGGTGTCAACTGGAGATAGAGAAGTCCCCAGCTTGAATCACAGTCTCGGCGAGGATTTTCAAAGGTCCTTAGCTCGACCTTCACCTCTGGCACAGGTTGTTGTGTGATGTGAATTACGCCAGAATGCTTACTTAGTTCTGATTCCGTGTTGAACTGTGGGTCCTATATGTCCGGTAGGTTTACTGGGTTATGTTAAGAGGCTACTAAAGGGGCTGATTGGGGAGACGTAAAGAAGCCTTGTTACCAGCTCGGTATGACCATACAATTTATTTTAGAGCTATTTTTATTAGTAATAGTAGTAATAAATATTGCAATAAAATAACAAAAATTTATTCATGTTCCACAACTACCTCTCTGAATTTTTAAAACAATAAAAATATTCTGTTTGTTAGGAGTATTTTCAGTTTATTATATCCGTATACAAATATTGGGGATTTGTCTCCTAGGTTTTGGCTATTTTCATAGCCCTAGTTTTCTTACATTTCTTTGAAAGATTTGAATTTCGTTTACCCAGCATCTCTTAAAATTACTAATTTCATCTCGCGAATAAAAATTAATTTAGTTTTAATTAATGGAAGCTCAAAACGTCAAAATATTAGCAATACATTGACGGAATCGACTAAATATCAACAACAAAAAATATTAACATCTAAACAGCAAATAAATACATAAGCAGCCCAAGAACGTTCATTTCCATAAAAAAAAATTGCAATACTAAAAATGAATATTTTGATTTGCATTGAATACCTGGAAAAAAAATCTTAAAAAAAAAAAAGAGAACTTAACTCTTTGAATATTTATTTTGTTTTGAGGATATATTGGTTCCATCAACAGAAATTTAGATATTATAGCAGTATGTATAGTAGTAATTGATCCTTTTATCCATAATGATCAGTGGTATTGTGGTAATGGCTTCTTTATCTGTGGAAACAGTTGAATTGCCTGTAGACCAGTTTACTATAGTACATTCGTGTGGATCCATTAATTCTGCGCTAAAATATAAATTTCAGTGTTAAAATAGTAATTGATTCTTTCTTCATAATTGGTTTCTCAATCTGCCAACAGAATTGAATGTCTGCCAGCAAATTACCACTCCACTACCTGAATAAAACATTTATAAATTTCAAAAATTTACTTTGGGCAACGCCGCGTGTTCTGCTAAATCATCTAAGCTTATAAATCTTTTGATACAATATCAGAACAAAACAATACACGACCTCACTAAAATGGTGCTCACAAAATAACTAATAATGTTTCAGTTATTCTGGCCCAGGCTGCACAACTCTTCTAATATTACAGCTAGAAAATCAAAACTTCTATCACTCGCGCATTAATGCATTAACTATTCCATGTTAGTGACGTTACGAATGCCAAAAAAAAACTTGACTCATTTCAGATTGCGATAGTAAATGAACCGTGAAAGCGCAGTAAATTATATACTGAATACATCTGAAACTACTATCAGCCGCATGAAGTATGTCATCAGTATCATGACAGTTATTGGAGTAACGTAATTAAAAGAATTATACTGAAATGCTTGTAACTTACAGTGTACAACGGAAAGTCCATAATTCTTTACAACTCTAAGACAACTTTCGTTAATATTGCTGGTCAAGTTAACATCTCGATAAAGTGACTGTTACTGCTCGTGATTTAGTAAGGTGCATAATTACATTCTATATGTTGAGGTGTGTTCGTATAGTTTGACTTTTTTATCGGCAATATTAACAGAGGTAGTGGTTTGGTTGAAGTGATGCCTGTACCAGATTGATTTTTGTTACAGCATAAGGCAAAAGGAACTTAGTTATTATTAGTAATCAGTAAGCAGTATTCATATGCTCCGTGTAAATTGTGTATTGTGTTGTAAACGACTTCCACTGTTACTTCATGAAAAATAAGTTTCTACATTAGCCCATTGAATATATTCGTTTTATGTGTAGCATTCGATAGATATTTGCAGAATATTGAACAGTAAGTAAAAAGCAGTTTCGTAAATCATAGTCTCTATTATTTGTACAAAAATTCTGAACAAAAAATAAAAAAGGGTTAGTTAGGTTGTAAGCACTTTTGAATTTTGGCAAATTCCAGTTTTGCTTAGGCGGGACTTAGAAATTTCGAGAAGAGCAGTTTTCAACTTTAAGTAATTTCCCTGTAATCTTGCTCACAGTTACAATTCGTTATAATAATCATTTTAAAGTGTAATTATCATATCGGGAAACGTTTATCTTAAGAGATATTCCCGTTTGTTCAAGTTTTAAAGCACGCGATCGTAAAAGTAGAAATTCTAAGATTTGTAATATCTTTAAATCGCGCAAAGCTACAACCGATCTTTTATCACCAGCTGTAGTCAGCACTATCCCCGATATTTTGGCAATAAAATTAAGTAATTCGGCAAAGTTTAATTAGTGATTTTAATTGAGAGAAAAAAAATAAGCTTTTTATCTAAAAGAGATATTAAATTAATAATTACACCAGTAGATAGCCCTAATTAAGACGATTTCATACATATAGGGGTTTTCATAAAAAGTTTAAGCATTTGTCCGGTAATTAAGTTTTTGTAAAGTAGATTGTCGCGGATTGTTGTGCACGCGCGTAAAAAGTTCTAGAACACTTAGGGATTTTACCCAAATTAGAATGTATCACTACGCGGAGTCTTAAACAGCTAAAACTTTAAAATTAATTACTCTAAATTTCTCAAGAGACTGCCGTTGGACTTCTAGTAGATAAGTCCAGATACTGTCAAAGTCTGAACATTTTTAATAGTCGGGATCGTCCAATAAATTACACATACTTTGAGCTACGCGGAAGCAAAAGATGTGATACAGTCGCTGACGTCACTGGTTCTCGTGGTCTCGATAAAAGAGCTTGTCGCCATTATGGTTTGTCTGTTCCTGTCCGCGGTCTGTTCCTGCCTGTGATCTGTTCCTGTCCGCGGTCTGTTCTTGGTGGCGGTCTGTCTTTCGTCGCGTGGGTTGTAACTCACCACGCTGGCTAGCTCAACCATGTAGGACCGTGTCGTGTTATATAGTAACTAACATGAACTTTTAAATTTACTAAAGGGGTTTCGGTCGGTTAAGTTTCTCTCCACAATCTGCAAACTTTTGGAACGAGTGTTCGATATGCCTGCTCAACTGTAAATGCAATTTTGAACTTTTGACTTTGAAAAATAAAACTTTGGATTTTTCTAACAGTGAACTTGTGTGCTTCAGTTGTTAGCATAAAACCCTTTTCTCTATTTGTGGGTATCAAATATTGTGGCGACCTGAGCATTTAGTTGAGTTATCCTGGCTACATGGTCAAACTAAATTAAATTATTCCGTAAGTTTTCATCGAACAGTGAGTTGCTATCCAGAGTGTAAGTTAAGGCACTTAGGCGATACTTCACCCCGGTATCGGCCCAAGGTGTCCTTACATGGGACTGTAAGGCTTGCGTTTGATTGATTTCAAACGGTGGAGGAGAAATTGCCGACCTACGTATTATGTGTGAAAACTTCGGGGAACAACCGACCCCGTTTCAACCACCCGCCATCATGACTTCGACGACGACGACACCGCCCGCTCACTGAGGCCAGATGCAGCACCCGATACCAGATGAGCGTCGCTTCGCCATGGTACATCGCGGTTTCATCACGACTTCACACCATGCCGTACAACGTCCGGCCTCACAGCTGAGCGACGAGACATGCCCGGGGGACTAACCACACCAACAGCTGTTCCCACGGCTCAGACCACGACGAGAGGGCAACGTGCGGCAGCTCACCATGCAGCTTTCCACAAAGCTAAGTACAACTTTTTTCAGCATCGTTTCTTCGAGACCGTCGTGTGAATTTTTTTATATACTGCCTCCTCTTATGCAACAGCATTTCATACAGTGAACTAATTTTTCGCGTTGCAACAATCACTTATTTCCTGAGGCAGATTATTACCACATTTTAAATTCTACTTGTTTGTGCACGGAAATTTTCAATTCTAAATTTTGTTTACTTTGTGCGCAAAGTGTTTATGTATGGCAGACGCGCCATATTTTTCATCTTGTTGAAATTCGGTGCAAAGAGTCTATTGATGCTTGCGGTAACGCACCATAAACAGTTTTTGAGAAAATTCTACAAGTATTGGCTTTCTGATTCTGTGTTCATCTTTGCATTGTTTTATATTTCATGACTATTGTCTTCCCAGAGTGTACAAAAATATTTTTTTCTATTGATTATTGTGTGGTTTTTCAGGTTAGAGTCCAGTTTTGATAATTTCTGTGTTTTTTATGTGCACTTTGGTTACTATTGTCACTCTTAAGTATTAATTGTCATAACCATGGAATCCGTAATTAGTTGCCCGGCTACTAACATTCCGCTGGATAACAAACTAATTTTTAAGTGGCAACCTTTCGAATCTGACGAAGTTAAGGACATAATACAATCTCTTAAAGAAAAAGAAACTGCATTATTAAAAGTTGCTGGTATGCGTTATCTCCCTTACGCCGAAATCGGATACTTCACTATAGATGTCGCTTCTCACTGCAATGCAGCTAAGAATTCTTCAAAATTTCATTTTAACGCACTGTCAAATCACCTGCACTATGCCGAACAGTCTGCAAATAAGGGCTACAACGTTGACTTTACACACATTTCTTCAGCCAATCAGCTAGAAGAACTTATTGTTCCCTTTCAACAGGAACTCCGTAATTCTAAAAATCTGAGTAAAGATGCCATGAGTACTTATTTGCATAAACTAGTTCAAACCAAACAAAAGTTTGAAACAATATTTAGTGCTTTCTTGGTAGATGTACCTCCTAAGGTGAACGTTGATGTACTACAAACTATTAATGACATGGTAATGCCTCTTCACCAAGAGGTTAATCAGCTGTATAAGTTAGCTACTTCTTATATCCAAGATCTCCAGGAATATAAAACTAAGACTATTGAAAATGTATATGCCGATTTTCAAACTTTTTGTGAAAAAGTACTACAAGCTAGGCGTACGTATATAGCAGCTCACTCAAAGCCACATTCATTACTGCCAATTCCCATTCAAAACCAACAGCTGCAACCACATACTAGCAGCATTTTTTCAGATGACCTGGTGATTGTAAATAATGGTGTTGCTACTCCTATTACTGAAACTGTAGATAATAACACTGCAAGTAGTATTTCCACAACTAATCTAAGTACTACAGAGGAACAAATAGTCCCTGTAGGGACATCCACACCCACTGACAAAGAATTTTCAGAACCATTCACAGCTGTTCCTATAGGAAAACATGCTCCTCATCAACTATTACATGAAGCAGTAGTACATGCTTCACCTATAATGCAACCAACTGTTATGGCTAAGCTTGTTGACATTGTCACAGAGCCTACTGCTACAGAAGCACAACCAGCTCAAAATATTTTTAAGGAGAGGGAATTTTTACCAGCATCTATAGAGACTACTGAACAGCTGGTAGATTGTACAACTGAGTTTGCAACCATCATCCCACCCCAGCCCCTAGATGAACAACACATTATTCTGCCTACTACAACTCCGCTTATTGATTTTGAAATGCAGGCTTCACCTGAAGTGGACACTTGTTTTGATTTGGTAGACACCCCAGCAGAACAGTTGATTTCTGAGATTCTTGGGGATAACAGTCCTATTTGTGAAACTTTAGGGAATAGTGGGGACGTAATTGATTGCACAGCTGATAAAGTGACAAACACCTCTCCTCAGCCATCAGCTGTTCAAGTAAATGCTCATGTTTTGCCACCACTACAACTAATTGTTCCTGATACCCAAGTTGACAGTAAAGCAGAGTCTTTGCCTGCATCAGCCTGTAGTGAGCCACCTGCTCCTACAGCTGATCCAATTGTGGATAATTCTGAAAACTCTGAAACCTATTCTGCACCCACAGAGGTGACAGAACTTAGCAATAATTTAATAGCTGATTCATTAATAAATATTGATCAATCAAATCCTATTTCAGTAGAACCATTTTCCAAAACTGAAATTTTTGTACAGCCATCAGCTGATCCCTCACAGGTCATTGACCCACCTATTGTGAATGATAATGTTGTATCTGACCTTGTTGATATTGAAACAGATGTTTTGCCTGAAACTGAAACTACTGAAAATTCAGGCCCTAGCCCTTCACAGTTAATTAGTGACATTTTTGGTGACAATGAAGATTTTCTAGTAAATTTACCTGACTGTGAGGATTTAATTGATTTCACTACTGTACAAGTCGATGATCAGAGTACTAACATACAATCGGCTGATCCCGTACCACAGGCTGTTTGCTCATATGAGCCTAATGTTACCAAACCCAAACAGCTTGCAAGGCGATACAAGCCTACATTTGTGGATAAGCTGAAAAATCAATTATTTCAGAAAATGTTTCCTGAAAACATCCTTACTGATTTGCCACTAATTACTATTCCTAATTGGGAACAATGTGATCTTAATAAACAATTTTTGAATTTTATTCTTTTTCAGAATGTAAGAGATTTTTCAGGCAGTGAGTACTTTATTAAATTTTATCCTGATAATTTCAGGAAACCCTTTGAATTCTGTATGGTAAAAGAAAACTTGGTTTCTTTTTCACAAACTCACTTGCCTATGCTGTACCAGCACAAAAAGACTGCTAAAATGAAACTTATTTTGAATTCTAGTTATCAATGCTTTGGGAGGGGGACTAAAATGAAAAATCTGTTCCACCCCTCACCACTAAATAAAAAGAAGACTATTTTGAGTTATGATTGCTTTGGGAGGGGGATAAAGATGAAAAGTCTGTCAAATAGAAGGCAAACACTTTTTGCAGAAAGAAGGAATGTTCTTAAACTTAAAATTAGTATACCTCACAAGGTGCCAACACAATTATCCTACCTTTTGAGGATATATAAGACAATTCCTGTCAATTTTAATATTTTTCTACTTTATTTTGGGATTTTTAGTTTATTTGTTTATCTGAGTTTATTGCTCAGCTGAGTTTGATTTTTGAAGTGGTATTAAGACCAGAAGTTTTGCCAACTCTTTACTTTTCTAATGAGTACTTTGATCTAATAATATTTGAACATCTACCTTGGGAAGTCATATGCCAGATTAGATTGGATAGGATTTCTGAGACACCAAGGGTGGAACTTATGGATGTTGAGATTGATTGTCAAAGAGATAAAGTTGTTTGTGCAAGTGAGGAAGTTGATGCTCTAGTTAAAGTAGAGGTGGAGATATAACATGTTTTCCTATATTTTTGGGGGAGGCTGGAAGAGAAGATAGTACCATTTTTGGGGGAATGCATTATTATTATTATTTTATTAATAGGGCCAGGAAGCAGAGACTTACCTGCGAATCCCATATTTATTAACAGGACCAGGAAATAGAGACTCGCCTGCGAATCCCATAATTATTATTATTATTAGGGCCAGGAAGCAGAGACTTGCCTGCGAATCCCATATTTATTATTAGGGCCAGGAATCAGAGACTCTTGCTACTGAGAATCCCATAATTATTAGTTGCATTTCCACCCCATTATTATCATTATTATTATTATGTATCAGTGTAACAAAACAAGGCGACCTCCAATATAAAAACACATTAGGCATCACCTAGGGATGACCTCACATACACAAATAAGGCGTCATTGTTATTTCATTTAGTTACACAATTTCATATACAATATAATATATATAGGAAACATGAGCAGTCAACACACTATAGAGACAAAAGCGGAAATAACCAAGTTTGTTACACATAATGGAGTCTTGGAGATATGATATTAAAACTGATGTGAGTTTACATTCTTGTTGCTGAAGAATGAATTGAAAGCTATTTTGGAAGTTATGTACTGTCTTAAGTGTTTATTATGTACCGTAGAACGGTTTTGGGACAGCAATTCCTATTGTCTTATACACTAAGAAAGTTGAATGATGTTAGTAATATGATG
This sequence comes from Vandiemenella viatica, assembly GCA_031002005.1. Lineage (NCBI taxonomy): Eukaryota > Metazoa > Arthropoda > Insecta > Orthoptera > Morabidae > Vandiemenella > Vandiemenella viatica. Next base: position 201,528,910 of record JARYHS010009186.1, read on the forward strand.
AGGATATACACATGCTTTCTGATATTTTTATAGTAAAAATAAACCACTAAAGGAAAACTTTTTATAATAAACTTTACTAATGATTTTCCTACTTTATGTAACACTTTATTCGCTTTGTCTTATTTACCCAACTTAGGTTGAGGATTTTTTGTGCTTTGTCGCACCTTAGGCACTTCATAGTGGCCTTAAGATACCAGATTTATGAGAGTAATGTTTTTTATAATCGATAAACTATATACTGTGAATTGATTTTGATAAACTATAACTGATATGAATCTATAACTTTTTCTCTTGTAACATTATTATTGGTCCAGGGGACAGAGATCCCATTATAAGTACACAATACTAGGACCTACCTATTTTTCACAACAAGAGATAAGGATATAACAATTGTAAATGATATACAACATTTTTGCACCAGTGTACTGGTGAACACAACTAGTGTTGTGATACTTAACGAGAGATATTTTGTAACATCTTGTCATCAGTGTACTGATGAAGTGAAATTTCGTTTCATACATACATAACCTTTTTACTCTCATTCGACACAGCAGTGTACTGCTGAATGGAAACTACGTTTCCTTATAATTTTTCCCCTATACATTTTTAGCATGTTTAGTTTTATTTTGGGAAAATTACTTTGTAAATAATTACAATGTTTTATACTTAATATTATCGTAATAACTTTAGAGATTGTAAAGACACATTAACTTGGCATGAACCAAGTTCACCTTTCTATGTTTTTTAATTTGATATGTATATGCTTGTAATTTTCGTGTACCTTCCTCTATAATTTTTTTCTTTGTATAACTCTTGTAACGTTGCTTACTTATTGGTACACTTATAACGATAGTATTTTTCTTGAATCTTACTTACTATTTGTAACTATTTTGACTTCCTTTGCTAAGGAAGACAATTATTTACTATTTTATTTCCCAACAAATCATGGGAACATTATTGTATTTACTATGTTTATTGTACACTTACTTTTGTATTGTCATTTAATTTTTCTTGTATGTATATGTTAGTTTCTAAGAACAGTTTGGCCGCCACTAATTCCCATCTTTTTTCTGATTTGTATGTTCACAGACAAGCTAGCTGACCGAGTTCCCTAGGCAACTCCTGCTGCGACAGGAACCGGGGAAAATGGACATTTCTCGGCAGATCTAGCCATAAGGCTTTTGCTTTGTATAATTTACGAGCCTTACAGTTTGCTCCCTTTACAGGACTTGGGTTTTCACCCATTATTAGGGAGTTCTGTGATCAGTATTTAAAGGGAAAGTGGTAGTTTAAGGCCATAATAAAATTTAAATAAAATTTGAACAAAGACGTTTATAAAACGAAAGACTTTCCTTACAAGGAATTGCATAATATTTGTTCATAATTGTTTGTCAAACACTATAAATTCTTATTTCTATGTTTTAAAATAATACACATTACTATCTACTTTTTGAGAACAAATTTGACTTCTATGTGTTAGTATTTTTTCAATGTAATTTTTGTAATTTGTATTTATAACACTTTGTTTCTTATTTTGATAATTTGTCTGATATTTTAACAATTTTGTGATTGTTCATACTACACATGTTAATAATTTTGTGATAATCTGATATTTCACATTTTGCTATTTGATAATTTGTATGACATTTAATAATTTTTTGTTTAATATTGATACTCTGAGAATGAATGAGTTTTTGAGAACTTTTTGTAATAATTTTGAGTGAAACAGTTAAAGTTTTTGAGATTGTTATAAATAATATTTTTGCTTTTGAGAATGAATGGTGGAGAGAAAGAACCGAACCGATATGCGATAGTTCATTTTTGTGGGAATAGTTCATTTCTTTTGGGGATTTTAAATTTTTCATTTCTTTTCTTTCTATTTTCAAGATATTCAGTTAGTTTTCTTGGGAAAATAACTTCAATCTTCAGGGGGCATGTAAGCACCTTTGAATTTTGGCAAATTCCAGTTTTGCTTAGGCGGGACTTAGAAATTTCGAGAAGAGCAGTTTTCAACTTTAAGCAATTTCCCTGTAATCTTGCTCACAGTTACAATTCGTTATAATAATCATTTTAAAGTGTAATTATCATATCGGGAAACGTTTATCTTAAGAGATATTCCCGTTTGTTCAAGTTTTAAAGCACGCGATCGTAAAAGTAGAAATTCTAAGATTTGTAATATCTTTAAATCGCGCAAAGCTACAACCGATCTTTTATCACCAGCTGTAGTCAGCACTATCCCCGATATTTTGGCAATAAAATTAAGTAATTCGGCAAAGTTTAATTAGTGATTTTAATTGAGAGAAAAAAAATAAGCTTTTTATCCAAAAGAGATATTAAATTAATAATTACACCAGTAGATAGCCCTAATTAAGACGATTTTCATACATATAGGGGTTTTCATAAAAAGTTTAAGCATTTGTCCGGTAATTAAGTTTTTGTAAAGTAGATTGTCGCGGATTGTTGTGCACGCTGCGTAAAAAGTTTCTAGAACACTTAGGGATTTTACCCAAATTAGAATGTATCACTACGCGGAGTCTTAACAGCTAAAACTTTAAAATTAATTACTCTAAATTTCTCAAGAGACTGCCGTTGGACTTCTAGTAGATAAGTCCCAGATACTGTCAAAGTCTGAACATTTTTAATAGTCGGGATCGTCCAATAAATTACACATACTTTGAGCTACGCGGAAGCAAAAAGATGTGATACAGTCGCTGACGTCACTGGTTCCTCGTGGTCTTGATAAAAGAGCCGTCGCCATTAAGGTTTGTCTGTTCCTGTCCGCGGTCTGTTCCTGCCTGTGGTCTGTTCCTGTCCGCGGTCTGTTCTTGGTGGCGGTCTGTCTTTCGTCGCGTGGGTTGTAACTCACCACGCTGGCTAGCTCAACCATGTAGGACCGTGTCGTGTTATATAGTAACTAACATGAACTTTTAAATTTACTAAAGGGGGTTTCGGTCGGTTAAGTTTCTCTCCACAATCTGCAAACTTTTGGAACGAGTGTTCGATATGACTGCTCAACTGTAAATGCAATTTTGAACTTTTGACTTTGAAAAATAAAACTTTGGATTTTTTCTAACAGTGAACTTGTGTGCTTCAGTTGTTAGCATAAAACCCTTTTCTCTATTTGTGGGTATCAAATATTGTGGCGACCTGAGCATTTAGTTGAGTTATCCTGGCTACATGGTCAAACTAAATTAAATTATTCCGTAAGTTTTCATCGAACAGTGAGTTGCTATCCAGAGTGTAAGTTAAGGCACTTAGGCGATACTTCACCCCGGTATCGGCCTTTGTCCTTACAAAGTTTTAAATTTCGGCAAAAGTAATTTGCGGTACAGTGACTGTAGGTTCAAGTTTACGTCGCAATACACATCAATAACTTAAGATAAAATTATTGTATCAATGCGCCTGTGATTGAGGCTTTGATTTTGTAGCGACAATATTAACGGAGATTGTGGTTAGATTGAAATTCTGCCTGGACCAGAATGAAAACAAAACCTTCTTGTCACAGCAAAAGGCAAGAGGAATTTAGTTATCAGTTATTTAAGAAACTTTAATAAGCACTACGTAACAGTGTGATGTTATGTATCGCGACGTAAACTACTCGCAGACTGTTTAGTAAGAAAGAAGAAATAAATTAAACCGAGATAGAACTACGACATTTTGCACTTTTAGTGAACCGACTTTCGTGCTGGTATACTCATAGCATTTTATGTTGCTTTTTTTCAATTATGGTGTTTTATTTGATATGTCATACTATTTTATGTACCCAAATGAAAACATCTTTTTGCGAACTTAACAACAGTACCTACCTTTTTTTAATTTAAGGTTAAGTACATATTTATAATTCCTGCTTCCAAACTATTGTTTGTCAAGTGCATCAGTTTTATGGCTTTTAAACTAAACACAAACTTGCATATGTAAGAAGGATTTCACTTTTATTTCTGAAAAGTAGTGTTTGCGATTTATGTAAAAAGCAAAGAGTAAACGTTGCACGGCTGTTTACAAAGTAGGAAACTCTTTGTTGTTTGCGAATTGATATTATGGCAATTTCTAAAAGAACTATGCGTTTCTGTGGGATAAAATTTATCCTATGTCACTTCGCACGCAATTAACTGACTTCATGCCAAATTTCATTTAAATATGTTGAGTTATTATGATGTTATAGATTCCAGACGTACATCCAAACACACATCCGAACTTTCTTGTTTTCTCATTTATAGATTATCAACTGTTTCAGATTCAGGCACATTATTGATGTTAGTATTCACAAGGGTAGCTACAGCATTGTTAATTACAGCAGGCGGGTGTGAAAGATCAGCTGTTTCAGATGTAGGTTGAGAAATTATATTAGTAGCATTCAACCTATTAGATTCATCATGTCTCTTTTGAAGGCTAGTATTAAATAAAGCATAATGTTTATCAAAGCATTTAGTAATTTCTTGTGTATTGTGATGCAACTGTTGTAATATTTCTTGTGTAGTACTTTCTTCATGTTTTTTATCTAACTGGTTCAATTTTTCATCGAGACGCAAAAGTTTCTCATCTAAATTATGATGGATAGTATCAAGCTTCTTTGTCAATTTATCATTTTTCTCTGTAATTATTTGTGTTATTTCCTGTTTCATAACTACATAGGAATTTTCCAAAGTAGATCTGAAATTTGTTTTCATTTTTCCAAAATTGTTATCTAATGTATCAAATTTTGCATTTAAATTGGTAAAGTCTTGCTTTTGTTCATCAAATTTTACACTTTGTTGATCAAATTTTTCATTTAAAGTGGTAAACCACTGCTTTTATTGATCAAGTTTTGCATTTAAAATAGTAAATGCCTGCTTCTGTTCATCAAACTTGGAGAGGAGGATAGCAAGTAATGTCTCCATGGTGTGGCAAAATAACAATTAAAACTTCAAAGTAAAACTCGACGTTCGAAACGTTAACACATTTACATTGGCAAACCTACAAACAATCGTCAAATGTTTGGCGGAAAGGCTGACGGGTAACCATACACCAGTTGGTTAGCAACAGAATCAAAACACATAGAAATTAAAATGGCACACCAAAATAACATGGAAAAGTATATAACTCAGACAAAATTTTAAAACCACCCAGTATAAAATATTGGTGATGTCACACGCATTTAGCATTCCGATCAAGAAAAAAGTAAATGTCTTACAAAAGTTAAAAGTTGTAGCCATATATCTTACATATGAACTGTTTGAAATATGGAAGTTATTAATGACGTGGCACACAATGAACATAGATTCTTTAATTGAATTTTAAAACAAATTCATAGGCCGTGATATGTTACATCATAGCTGTAAGAAGCACTCTGAATTTAGAGGTTTTAAAGGTCATATACACTGAACACATTAAAGTTCACCTAGTACTACATGCAGCATGGTGAAAAGATAAATGCAGCAATACTTATCTTGAATAATTGTCTGCATCAGATGCGTAGAAGTTGTGTGTAGCCATCAACAACGGGTACTGGTCTCGTTTGTATTGGCGTGCTGTAGCCTGTCGACTGCGGAAACGTCGTCACTGGCTGTGGCTGGCGCGGTCGGTCGACAGTCGACAAGCCGTCTGAGCATCAGCGGCGGATGTGGGCGGCGGCGTCGAAGACGGCTGGAGGCAGCTTTGAGGGCGGTGGGGATGGCATCAGGGGCTGTCATTCCTCAGGGGCTGTGAATTCTCGAAGTTCGTTTTTTTTTAATTAGATTGTTGTAGCCAGCTCGATCCGGTTAAGGAATTCTCTCTGAATTCCATCACAATATTGGCGTTATGTAAGAACCTACTAACTGTTAAACAGATGGATAATGAATGATAGTCTTCAAAATGGCTGATACACAGGGGCCTGGGCTTATGTCAGATGCATTGTACCACCCTGTTCCAGTGTGCAGCTTCACATGGCAGTAATATTGTATATTTACTATTTTGCATAGTTTAGCTTGTGTGATTTCATTGTTTTACTGAAGATTAACATTAAAATGAAAACTGAAACATAAAATAATCTGAAGCCTTAGCTGTTGTTATATGATGTTCTAAATTTTAGTTGATTGGCAAGACCTGAATCTCATCTTCTGGTACACTTCATAAATCCATTTTTGAAGGTTCTAATAACTGGCAAGGGGCAGAATAGAACCTGTATCACAATGTTCAGTTATTGAACAAGGATAGGAAATGAATACAGTCAATTATTATTTTTACCATTTAATTGATAATTAAAAACTAATTTGAGGTACTATCCAGACAATTTCAAATTGTGTCAACTGATATATTATTGCACTTCTGCAATGGAAATAGCTGTTAACACTTACAAGGTTGGACCTTTGATGATAAGTTTTTTTGTTGCTACGTAGTAAGAGATGGCCTGGAAAGTTTTTGACCTCAAAAAAGTTTGTTCCTTACATATATTGAAGTATTTTTTTTAAAAAGATACAGAAACACATATTGTAAAATATATATTTGTAGAGAGAGTGAAATTTCATGTTATCTGTAGTTAAAACTAAACTGTTGATGATTACTGCTGTATTGCTTATTTTTACCAGCCTTGGTTGCTATGACGTGCCAGCAATATGCCATCGTAATTCAACTATTGCTGCTAGTATTGGGCGTCGAGATTTGGTTCAAGCCTGGACTCTGGCAGCCCTCGCAGCAACTCCACCTATGAGCACACCAGTAGAAGTGGAAGAAGATGTACCTTGGCCACAGCATCCTTTTGGAAAGCAAATGGTTGAATCGTTGTAAGTGATATTAATTTTGTAACTGTCATTCAGCACTGCCATTGATAATAGGAGCTACATTGGTACCATGGCCACAGAAGTTCTGTGGATGTATGACACGTTTGTTACATTTTACATATGTCTGAATAGTGGAGGTAGAATCGAAAACTTAAAAAAGGAGATGGAATGACTTAAGTTAGATGTTGTTTTGGAATTAGTGACATTATGTGAAGGATGCACAAGAATTCTTGTCTTGGGAACATAGAATAACACAAAAGCTGTCACTGGAGTTATGGGTGTAGGATTTTTAATGCGTCCGCATTTGGAATACTGTTGTGCAATTTGGGATCCGTATCGCAAGGGATTGATTGACACGTTAGAGAAAGTACAGAGGAGAGCCGCTCGATTCGTGGCCGCTAGTTACAGTCCTTATGCAAGTGTCACAGAGCTGATAAGTGGGTTAGGCTGGGATTGTTTGGCGGAGAGACGACGTCGTTTTCATTTAAATTTGTTGGAGAATATGCGAAAATCTCTAATTTACGAGTGCAACGAAATACTTCTTCCGCCAACCTATTTAGGTCGCAATGACAGGAGGGATAAGATTCGAAACATAAGATGCCATACTGATACATTTATGTATTCTTTCTTTCCTCGTTCTGTTCAGGATTGGAATACTCTAAAATAGGATTGGTGCTTAGCACCCTCTGCCACCCACAGTAATCACAGAGTATAGATGTAGATGTAGATCAATAGAGTAAGAAAATGGTGAGTTGTTATGATCATTTTTGTGACTTGATTATTTTGATGAGGGTCGAAACTAACTCTGCTACAACCACATTAGCACAAGTGTATATGCCAACATCACAGCAAGATGATTAAGAAATAGAGAAAATATATTCTGAAATTGAAGAATTAATCCAATATTTGAAGGGGGAGGAAAATGTAATAATTGTGGATGATTAGAATGCGGTAGTAGGAGAGGGAAATAAGAGGATTACTGCAGGAAGTTTTGGTGTAGAAGAAATAAATGAGTGAGAAGTGGGTTGATAGAATTTTGTGTAAAATATGCTGGTGGAGTATTCAGGGTCATACCCAGAAGATATGATAACAAATGAAATGGATCAAGCTATGTTTATTACCTTTAAATACAATTGTCAGGAAGAAGTGCACCCAACTTGAGCACCAATACAATCGTGGATCCTTGCTAGTATTGAATCATTAAGTGTTTAAATGTCTTTTTGGGGTATGTCTCTCTATACCTGCATGTCTTCTACAGTCAGTTGTTGCACAGTTTGTGCTGGGTGGCCATGTAATCTAATGTGTCTATTCCTGGCAATCCCATACATGCTCTATTGGGGACCAAATCTGTGGTCCAAATTGTGATTGTAATCCCTTGCAAGGCTTGTGCTGTGATGGTCACAGAATGTTGGAAAAAGTGATTTGGATGGTGAACATTAAAGGTATCACACTAGGGTGCAGCAGCCTTTTCACATAATGGTGGGTTATTATTGTGCCTTCAACAACAATAAACTCAGTCCTGCTGTTGAAACTGATTGCCCCAAAAACCATGACACCACTGGGTGAACCTGCGTGACATTCTAAAATCCCAGCAGAGTAAGCTGTTTTTCCACTACACCTGCATACATGTTGTCGATTATTACTTTACCACAGACTGAATTGAGACTCATCTCTAAACACTAATGTACGCTGTGTCCATTTCCATTTTGCATTAGACCTTGTTAGAAAATGCTGGCGGGCAATGTACCAAGCTTGAAACATTTGGTTTACAATCATCCGGGAGAAAGGATAGGGGGGGGGGGGGGACACTCTTGTATCCACTGCTCGTATCTAGCCTGCAGTCACCCATCTGCCAACAACAGTCATTTGGCGGTTCTCACATGGTGTTGTCCTGTATGATGGACCTGTGCCTGCTCTAGGCATGCTTGAGCCTTCTTTCATTCACTGTGTAACAGGTCTGTTTACTGACATTGCACTATCCTTTGGATATTTCACAATATGGTGCACACATTTCAAACATGCCAATCCTTCAACCTCCCCCACAGTTAGACATTTGGATGTAGAGGGACGTCACTATTTGCTGTGGCATGCTTGGCCAACAAGAATTTGTGGACAAAAAGGTGTCACATTACACCACACTGTTCTCCACTTATTCGCTAAAAAACATAGCAGTTTTATGTAATAAATAGCTCATACTATTACATGTAAAAATTCAATTTTTAATCACTTAATATGCCTCATATGGGGATACTTGGGACCAAATTTCATTCATTTATCACAACTCCATCTGGGTGTTGCACTTTTAATTTCCGCCAGTGTATAAACTAGTAATGGCAGACACACTATTTAAGAAGCGTGCACGGAGGATATATACCTAAAAACTACCAGGGGATACAGGCAGATATCAGCTATATTATATCATGGTCAAACAGAGATTCAGTCTTAAGCATAGCTGTTGGTGGAGGTTGGTGCTAACAGCATACTTTTAAGCTGTAATCATGAACTCGTACCTAAACTAATTCGTCTTCTTGATTGCCTCTCTAAGAACTGGTTGAAGACTGAGTAATTTTCAACATTGCTAACCTCTATTTATCAATTCATTCAGACCTCTGACGTCAGCTTATAATTTAAAAAAATTAATAATATCTTAATAATCACATTGTTCTCTGAGTTGCAATTAACCAATGTTTCTTTGTGCAACCTGTTCTCAATATTTTGACTTTACTTGTTCTTCACAGATGTTTCTACTGAACTAAAATTTAATTCTGCCACGTCACTGCCTTCGTGGGAATCCCCGATAATGCTTCTAAGAATGCAATTTGGAAAATTTTGAAATTCTAACCTTTTCATGTTGTGGTGATAACAGTCATGTGGCAGTCACCCCATGTCCACGCGGTGACTGCGAGCTTTCGTCAGCCTGTAGACACCGGACACCTGATGAAGACAGCCGAGCTGGTTGTCGAAACGTTGTGTTTCCAAAACACCATCCGGCTGCACCCGTGAAGACTCCATTGCTTCAGTACGCCGGGAAAGTCTCCACGCACACATCAGTTACCTATACGGGGAGGCGATGTTCCATCAAGTAAGGCAGTTTGAAAAACGCGTAAGAAGAAAGCTAGACTGCTTAGCTCCTTGACATTCCTTCTGAGATGTCGTGGCAATGACATCGTGCCTCGCTTCGCTTCAGTGAAACACCATATTGACAGCAGGGCCGCTAAGAGGATATTACATCAAGCCAGCATCTCCCTACTACAGGAACGAATCCGTTTCACACGTTCCGAACTTGACCGGAACGCTCGGTCGTTGTTGACTTGTCACTTCACCTTGTCGACTAGACTCTCGCCTGACTCCTGGGACTGGGTGGACACTGCAACCTCTGTGCAGATGAACCTGGAATGGGAGAAAACTACGGCCAGGCATCTCGCCAAATTCAACCGACTGGCGGGAAGTTGCAAGGATGGTAAATCTGGTGGTGCGGACCGCATTGTGGTCAACCTAACCAGGATTCAACTCGATGAACCCACTACCTCCATGCTGGCCCGGGGCCTGAATTTCGCTCCTGCTCCTAAGCGAATTCCCACCAAGGAGATTGTCTGTGCGGTGGAACGGCCCGTGCGCAGCCTACCGGGAGAAGAAGCTGAAGAATTGCGACTTGAGACCTGCCGGGTCTTGATGAAGGCCAAGCGTCCTAAGAGCAACATCACCATGGCAGAGCGCAAAGCTTTAGATGTTTTACGCCGCAGAGATGACATAGTCGTTTTACCAGCGGATAAGGGTAACGCCACTGTTCTCCTTTCCGTGATACAATACGATGAAAAGGTGATGAGCCTCCTCAACGACGCTTCTTACACACCGTTGGACGCCGACCCTACCACAAGAGTTGTGAGGAAGACGATGGCCCTCATCAAAAAGGCCGAACTACCAGACGAGGTGACCAAGAAAATCAAGCCACGAGCTGCGAGACCACCGAGACTTTATGGTTTGCCCAAGGTCCACAAACAGGAGGTACCATTAAGACCTATTGTCAGTGCCATCGGGGCACCAACGTACCAGCTGACCAAGTATCTGACACGCCTGCTTAGCCCCTTGGTGGGTCATTGCTGTCATCACGTTAAGAACTCGATAGAATTTGTTGAGACCATCCGGTCTATAACCATTTCAGATACTGACATCCTGGTCAGCTTCGACGTGGTATCCCTCTTCACCCGTGTACCAGTAAGGGACACACTGGACCTGATACGCCGTCATTTTGAACCGACCATCACAGACCTGTTTGAACATGTTCTTACATCTACTTATTTCATGTATGGAGGGAGGTATTACGAACAAGCCGACGGAGTCGCTATGGGGTCACCGCTCTCTCCAGTGGTAGCGGACCTCTATATGGAGGAATTCAAAGAGAGGGCACTAAAGAGTGCCAGACGTAAACCATCTTGCTTCTTCCGCTACATTGACGATACCTTCGCCGTGTGGCCACACAGTATCCAGGCTTTGTATGAATTCCTCGAACATCTTAATGGAATTCACCCTAATATTCGTTTTACGATGGAAGTAGAGAAGGACAGATGCCTTCCTTCCCTGGACATCTTGGTAAAGCGAAAACCTGATTGTACTCTGTCTCACAGCGTATACCGCAAACCCACCCATACTGAACGCTACTTGGGTGCAACCAGCTTCCATCACCCGTCACAACGCAACTCCGTACTGGGCACACTAGTACACAGGGCGAGGGCAATCTCCGAACGTGAGAGCCTGCCGGAAGAAATGAGACACCTCAAGACCGTCTTTGAACGGAACGGTTACTCTTGACGGCAAATAGACCGGGCTTTTACTCAGAAGCCACCAAGACCACCATCAGAGCAAGAAGAACCACCAAAAAATCTTGTATTTCTCCCATATGCCGGGAACACGTCGGGAAAGATTGGGAGACTTCTGGCGTGGAACGGGATAAAAAGTATCTTCTGACCTCCCGCCAAGATACACGATATGCTGCGGTCAATAAAAGATGATGTGGGCCTAAGAACACCGGGAATTTATTTCATACCATGCGAATGCGGTAAGGTGTACATTGGCCAGACTACCAGAACAATCGAAGAGCGCCTCACCGAGCTCAGACGACACCTAAGGCTGATGCAACTTGAAAAGACTGCAATTGCCGAGCACGCCTTCGATGAGGAGCATAGAATAGAGTTCGACTGTAGTGTTGGCCAGGGCCTCTTCCTTCTGAGAGTCAGTCATAAGTGAGGCACTAGAAATCAGGCTTAATGACAACAACATTAACCGGGATGGCGGGCTACATCTGAGTGAAGCCTGGAATCCTATTATTAGGGACCTCCGACGGAAGTGGGGCGGATCTGCGCAGCGCGGCGTGGAGGGAGCGAATGGCGCCGGTCGGGTGCAGTGGACCGCAAAATGAGTTTGCACTCACGTCCAATCAGAGCGGGCCTACCAGTACCACTGACTGCCAGCACTCCTGGGTGGGGAGGTGCAGACGGCACTAGTCGAGCGCCGTAGCGGACCGCGTATGAAGCCACCGCTTATGGCCAATCAGAGCGGGTCTTCCACCACGCCGACAGAATACAGGAGGTTCGATGGGAGGGGGTGCCGCAGCGGACCGCGTATGGAGCCGCCACTTCCAACCACCAATGGGTCTTTCCAAGCCACCGTTCCGACCAATCAGTGCGGATCCTCTACCTCGCCGACAGGTACATAAGCAGGTCTGTCTGGGAGGCTAAGCCAGTCCACGCGGTGACTGCCAGCTTTCGTCAGCCTGTAGACACCGGACACCTGATGAAGACAGCCGAGCTGGTTGTCGAAACGTTGTGTTTCCAAAACACCATCCGGCTGCACACCCGTGAAGACTTCATTGGCTCAGCAAATGTTGTCTAACTTGAATGGAAAGAAGAAGATACGAAGACACCAAGGGTTTAACATTATACTCTGGGACCTACAGATTAATGTGGAATCTGAACCACGGAGCGGCCTGGCTTAGCTTATATGACCAACACAACTCTCAAAATTCCTGCGCCGTGCCAGGATTTGAACCCGGGACCAGAGCAGCAAATGTTTTGAAAGCAAGCGCCTTAACCACTGAGCTACCAGACCGCTCCTTAAAAAAGTATGTATAAGCATTGAAGCTGCTGATGGGGAACTTCTTCTAGGCTCAGAAGATAGAGCTAACCGATGGAAGGAATACATAGAGAAACTGTATGATGGATCTGATTTGGACAAAAGTGCACTGGAGAAAGAAGGTGATTTCAGCATTGATGACTTAGGAAATACTGTGTTGAGGAAAGAATTTGATAGAGCATTGAATGATTTTAAATCAAATATGGCAGTTGGAATTGATGAGATTACTGAATCCCTGTGAGATGAAGGAATACAAAGATTATTAAAACTGTATCACAAAGTTATGAAACAAAACAAAAATTTGAAATAAAACCTATAAATGTAATTGAATTACATATAAGCAAGTGGTGGGTATACAGGGGTGATGAAGGCGAGTATGATCTGAAATTTAGGTCCAGCAGTGTCTTGTTTTCAGAATCTGTTGGTAGGCCAATTCCCACCTTCAAAGTTCACATGAGTATACTGATGGCTCTGTTAGATGGTCTGTTGAATGTGATGCAGAGTGTCATGGGATGGATAGTGGGGGAAATCTGATGAATTTATGGAAAAGATTTGAGAAACTTGTAGCCAAGATGAAGAATCTGGTTCAGAGATAACAGGCCTGGAGAGAACTGGATTTAAAAGACAGGATTGCAGTTGGTTTTGGGTTGTGGAATTTTTTGGCTCAGGATATCTGGTTATGGACAAATTACAGTTGATAATTACAGAATATAAGGACTTGTGTCAGGTTGTCAGAGTAAAGGGTAAGGAATTCTTGGTCAGAACAAATGTATCTGTTTTGGAATGGCCTACTCGACAGTCTATCCACCCAAGGCAGATGCATCTGCTCCTACCAAGAACACTTATTTGCTTACATACTTACATCCTCTTCATGGATAGGCCAAAAGCCTGTTCTGATGTCAGTATTCTAACCATATTTTTATCTTCCTGTATGTTGGTACTGCAGGGCAAGCTATAAAAATGTCTCATTATATATCATTAGAACATGGTTCTTCTAATTTTTCCTTTTCATTGAGAGAGAAAATTTTCAGTTGTTCCCCTATTTCTTCATTCCTCTTTCTATCATTCAGGAAATATACTTTTACTAATCTTGGGAACTTCATTTCAGATGATTGAATTTTATTTTTGTATTGTATTTTATTTACCCATGTTTCACTGCCATACCTCAGAGTTGGCATTACAATTGTTTAATAAAATTTGGGTTGAGTCTCCCCTCAGGCTTTACCTTTCAGTGTTCATTGAATTAATCCACACATGTATGAAATCAACGAAGTTTCTTCTTCATTTCATTAAAACAGACTTCACAATTGAGATACGTAAAGCTGTAGACTGGTTCTATTAACAATTTTGACTCTGATAGGATGTTTCCCTTGCCATACCATAACCTTTGTTTTTGTACGAGATAACTGCAAATTGTAATCTTTGCTAATACTGTTTAATATTTGTGTTCATTTTTGGAGTCACTGATCATTTTCTTGTAGAATAAATTGCTCATCTGCAAATACCATAGTGTTTATATGTATGTGGTTACTTATTTTTATTCTAAAATGGACATTATGTTGGAGAGAGTACATCCTTGTTGCTTTCCTTGGTTAATTGTTATCTCTTCTGGTAGCTTATATTCCATATCTAATACAATTTATGTCCTTTTATCCTGGATAACTTGTATTAAATGTTTTTTGTATCCATTCTTTTGCATTATTTTCCATAGTTGCCCCATTTGCTTTATCAGTCGCCTTTTCATAATCCACAAAAGCAATGTAAGTACTTAAGCTAAATCCTCTTTTCCAGTACCTTTTTAAGCAACATATGTTATCCATACAGGAGCTTCCTTTATTAAATCTACATTATTCTTCTAATAGAAGAAAATCTGTTACTACCCTGACCCTGTTATTTATTATTCTTCCATACATTTTATTTCCAGAATTTAACATATTAATTCCTTGATAGTTATAACTTGAAAACAGTGCAATAACTTTGACCTTCTGCTGTTCTTCTGGAATGATTCTCTTTTTTCCAACATATATTAATTAAGTGTAAGTACCAGTAATAAAGGAGAGGGAAATTAACCTATCACATACCAAAGTTGATGGCTGCAATGAGAGAAAACATGTAAGGCAGACACTTAAATACACTATTTCGGTATTAAACTTCTTCTTGTAGTAGAGAAACAAGCCATTTGGTGTGGAACGTGTGTGCACACAGAAGGTTTATGCACACAGATGTTACCACAAATGGCTCTTTCTCTACTGCATGAAAAATGTTAATACCGAAATATTGTATTTGTGTGTCCACCTTGCGTGTTTTCTCTCATCACAGCTGTCAACTTTGGTATATGATGGGTTGATTTCCTTTTCCTTTATCTATATCTATAAAATGAAATCTGGACATATTGCTCGTATAAAAACTCGGAAACTACGGGGCAGATTATGATGGAGTTTTCACTGTTTTAAGGATTAGAATCTTACTTCACTTGTCTGGCATGTCTTATGTTTCAACGTTAAATAATGTACGAACATTAAATGAAATACTGAACATATGGTGAGAAATTCCACAGGAGGAATCACTAGATGCCACATACTCCGCACTAAACACACAACACAATGTCTCTGACCATAGCCTTTAATTAAAGCAATAAGATAAGTTATAGTAATAACTATTTTGCATACTAAACAAAATTTTAAGTATTCTTTCTTTTAATTAGGTACATTTAATTTCTAAAAGCCATAGCTTGAAGTATTCTTTCCTTTAATTCGGGATATCAATTTTTAAACAACATAGATAGCCATAAAAACAACAGAGATTTTCTTTAAGCACGATCTCTGGACAATATCTCTGGCCTTCGGCATTAGTCTTCTGTTTACGATAATATTATTCCGGATTCACTTTTGATATTTTATCTGCAGAATTAAAGGATCTGGCGTTTCGAGCCACAAGTATATCCATTCACTTCGCAATTGAATCAAACATGAGTTTTTAACATAATCTAGGGTTGTTCAATAATGTAGTAATGAAATTTCTTAACCAAATTATCGAAGCTTGATATACATGAATCTTTTCGGACGAATGAAAATAGTATACGTGCAAATAAACTTCAGCCCACCAGTTTCTTGGTAGGGGGCGGGTGAATGTAAGTTTGCTTTAATTACGAAAAAGTTTGCGCATATTTTATGAAACTTTGTACAAATGTTTTGCGGGAATAAAAATAGGGTATGGTTAAATCTACGCCAACTATACCGGGCAACGCCGTTAGTTATTTATATTGCCTAACTGCTTCCTTATTCTTAGTTTCATTAAGTGTGAGTACCAGAATTTTAGAATGATTCCATCATATTTAATCAGTTGTTGGTTAATTTTATCTAGTCCAAGAGCTTTTCTTTTTTTGAATGATTTTAATGCTGCATCGACTTCCTCTATATCTATAAAATCAATTTCTTTAACATCTACACCCTTTTTGAAATTACTGTTATACCATAATTTGTTATAGTGCTTTATCCATGATTCTTCTTCAATTACATTTAAGTTAGCAATTTCCTATTCATCTTTATTAAGATGTTTCATAAGCTTATTAGCCATCTCTTGTCTGCCATGGACATTATCTTCTATTGGAAACAATAATGTGTCCCATGATTCTTGTTTCAACTTCTTTGTTATTGTCTTTTACTTCTTCTTTTATATTCATTCTCGTTTTCTGGTGTTCAATCCATGAGGCTTTTGCTTTTTTGGCTGCTTCTGCAACTTCTTCATTCCAAATATAAAATCTATTAAAAAAAAAAAAAACACTACACTTATTTAAAGATCTTACAACACCACCTTATATTTCCCCTTTCTACCTCTAAATGTTACTCAGGAATTATTTCTTGTAGCTACCCTTATTCTTTCCTTAATATAATTCCCAATCTAAAGTTTAAAATCTCAAAATACAGCACCTTCCATTAATATGTCACTTCATTTCTTTTATTATCTTTCCAAAACCTTTGGTAAACTGGCTTGAACTTTCCAAAACTTTCAAGGGAGTACTTCTCTACCTAAATAATTCTCTTTAAACTACTTGAAGTCTTTGAAAGGTTCATTTTTACCTGTTCCAGTTACATCATCATGTGCTGTTTTTATTTACATCTGTAATATCCTTTATTATGACTGTATTAATACATACCCTGTCCTGTTACACAGTGTCAATGTCTTGTAAGGTAACCTAAAATTTCGTAACTTCATAAAAAAATTTATTCACAGAGCTGCGAGTTCATTTGAATAGCATTGCATATCAGTTTTAAAGTTATTTGCTTAGACAATTCAAGTCATAAATTACGAGGGCAGGGTTTCCCCCCCCCCCCCAATAGGCCATAAATAAAATACAAATATACATGGAAAAAATATTTTATTACCAACTGTAGTGTACACTTATGGTTACTCTTCAACATGATCACCTTGAAGATTAAGGCATTTGTCATACCTGTGGCAAGCTGTTCAACACCCTCTTCATAAAATGTTACCACCAATAACTTTAAATGAGTCATCACATTGTCTTGAAGCTCCTTGTTGGTTCAGAACTGCTACCCTCCTAGACACTTCTTCAGTTCAGCAAAAAGATGAAAGTCACTTGGTGCTAGATCGGGTCTGTATGGCAGGTGATCAAAAATCTCCCATTGAAATTGCTCAAGAAGTCGGTGGGTGACACCAGCACTGTGAGGGCGAGTGTTGTCGTGGAGCAGAACAATACCAAAAGTGACCATCCTTCTTCTTTTGTTCTGAATGAACCTCCGTAAACATTTTAAAGTTTCACAGTAAACAGCTACATTAATCATGGTCTGCAGCAGCATCAACTCCACAAGCAATACACCTTTTTGGTTCCAAAACACGGTATCCATAACCTTTTGGTTCTTGCAGTTCTCTATGAATTTTTTTGGTTTGTTCGGTGAATTTCTATGCATCAATTGTTGGGATTGTTGTTTCGTTTCGGGTGTGTCATACTGAATCCACGTCTCATCTCCAGTCCCAATAGATTTCAAAAAATCTGCTACATCTGCATGATAACGGTCAAGGAACTTCAAAGCTGATGCCATTCGGTGAGTTTACTCGTTGTTGTGTCAAAATTTTACGTACCCAGCGAGCACAATTTTTTTTTTGTTGTAGCGTAAATTGTCTGTTACAATAGAGTACAGAGAAGATCTTGACACCACTGGAAATTTAATTGATAAATTACTTATCGTGAACCTGCGGTTTTCTCTTACCACTTTGTCAACTCGTTGAACAGTGTCATCTGTAGCGACAGATTTGCGACCTTGACCTCCTTCACCGTGCACATCAGTCTGGTCTTCTTTAAAATTTCTACACCATTCACACATGACTCCTTCTCTCATAAAGCTCTTTCCATACACTTGGCTCATTCTTCGGTGGATTTCTGCTGCACTGTTCCCTTCTGCTTGCAGAAAATGAATAACTCTTCTTAACTCACACTTGGCAGGAGAATTGATCAATGCGGTCATGTTTCTGTGATTGCAGCTCGGCACAGAACAAAGTCACGAACGCAGCAAAAACAGAGAGTGTGGTAGGGGAGATGCGCAATTGTTGCACATCTGATGCACACCGCTCACCTGCCACTTGTCTCATCACTAGGCTGTGCAATCGGAGGTTAAAAAAAATGCCCCTCGTAGGTTAAACAGTTATAGAAAGTCAGAACATAAGATTAGCATATCTGGTATTTGGATTCGAAATATTCGAAAAAGTAAACATTGCCTTCATTTCTAGAGACATTTAGAATTATAACTAGTAAAATGAGGATAGAAATCATGTAACTAGAAAATACTACTAAAGAGTTTTAAGACATTAAAAGTTAGAAGCTGGTATGTAAAGTTAAGACATAATTAAACATTTAAAATTCTAGAACCTCAAACGTGGTTCACAAATACCCTCCATCTGATTTTCCTAAAACACGTTATGTATCTTTTCCATGCAATAGACCTCACTGCAAAACCTGCAACATGCATCCTCCCACCACTACATATTGCAACCCTGTCACAGGGGAAACCTTCCCCACCACTGGACATGCCTCATGCTCCACAACGCACATCATATACCAGCTAACTTGTTGCCATTGCACTAGTTCCTATATAGGCCTGACTACACAACAACTTTCCACCAGAATGAATGGCCACAGAAAAACAGTCCACACCCGCAATTTATATCTTCCAATACCAGAACATGCTAACTACCACAATTCCATCAGCCTCAATTAGTGTTTCACCGTCAGAGCAATCAGAGTTTTCCCTAAAACCAGCACCGCCTCAGAACTTTGGAGATGGGAACTTGCATACCAAAATATCCTAGATACCAGACAACCACCCGGCCTCAACCACCAATAAAATTCCTTTAGTATTCCTAAGTCGCCATGACCGGCCACAATTGAACTATGCTGTGAGGCTGGTTAATGTGGAAACGGAAGTGCTACTTGGGAAAGGCATTAGTTCTGTGTTGGGGGTTGTGCCTGTGAACACCATTGGTAGGTGGGGTTCCACTAGGCATGGCCTACACCTAAATAGAAGGGGGAAGGGAGTACTTTCTGAGTTGTTAGCTAAAGCAGTGAGGGAGCCCGTTACCAGTGATGATGGGGTCAGGACTGTGCCTTTTTTAGGTTAGGGGCTGCTGGTGAAGGGACAGAAATAGATTATCAAAGTGATACTGATTGCAGATTCGTGATGGGGAAAGTCACAGATATTAAAGAAATAGATGAAATGGCTGAAACAATAACTGACTGCGGTAAAAGTGGGAAAGAGGAGATAAATTCTGAAAATGTAAAGCCAGTAATAAGGGTGTTAATGGTAAATTGTAGAAGTATAATGAACAAAGTAATCGAATTTGCAAACTTAATAGAGATGCACGAACCACAAGTTATAATTGGAGTAGAGAGTTGGTTAAAAGAAGAAGTACTAGACAGTGAGGTTTTTCCTGATGGTTACAGAGTGTACCACAGAGATAGAGGAGCAATTGGTGGAGGAGTCTTCATACTAGTTAGCAAAAACTACCACAGTTCACTGGCGTTCATAGATCAAGACCATGAGTTACTTGGGGTAGATTTCTGGGGTAGTAAAAAAGAAAAAAATCAGAGTGTTGGCTGTTTACCGCAGCGGAAGAATGACAGAAGGGGATGAGACTCTTGGGGTGAAATTAAATTCATACTCAGATTTCAGAGGTGAGAATAGAATGATCATCATCGGCCGGGATTTAAATTTACCAGGTGTAAACTGGGAAGGGAATAAGATAAATAACACAAGGGAACAAAGATTTGCAAATATCTTAATAAGGGAAGGTGGATTTACACAAATAGTTGAGCAAAACACTAGGGGACAAAATATTTTGCATATATTTCTAATTAAGGTATCAAGTAACTGAAGGAATAAGTGATCAGGAAGCAGTTCTGATGGATATTAGAGGATTCAGTAAACCAGCAGCCAAAATTGAAGGGGGAAATAGTTACAATTATAAAAAGGCACAGGTTTCAAATTTGAAGAGATATTTCAGAGAACAATTCAGCAAATGGAAGGAAGGCTCAGGTACAGTAGAGTAAAGGTGAGAACAGTTCAAGGAGATAATAAGAAAGGGGGAAGAAAAAATTATTCCAAAGCAGAAAATAAAGAGAAGTAGAGAACCTATGTACTATAATAGGGAAGTGAGGAGGTTAAAGAGGTTGGTAAGAAAAGAACATAACAGAATTAAGAGACAGCAGGGTAGTAGGGAATATTTAAAACAACTAAACAAGGACTTAATAACAGAAAAGAAAATGGCTAAAGATGGGTTTATGAAGAGTATTGTCAGTGCAGGAGGACCATTGACCGACGCATCTAGAAATTTCTATGGCTATATCAGGAAACTGAGGGGAAGGGAGGGTGTAGAGACACTTATAGATAAGGATGGAGAAGAAGTTACTGACGATTTGAAAAAGGCAGAGATTTTAAGTAACTGGTTCAGTGAAAGCATTAGGGACAATGAATCAGAAACAGGAGGGTCTAATTCGGAGAACGAGCTTAACAACACAATTAGAAATGACGATAGTAAAAAATTTGATATCCATCCTGAGGAAATCATGAAGGAAATAAGAAAGCTGAAAAAAAAATAAAGGGGCTGGTGAAGATAATATTACTACAGATATCTTAAAGATAGCCGGATGTGACATTGTACCTTATCTTGAAATATTATTTAAATTGAGTCTAGACACTTGATGCTTACCACAGGACTGGAAAAGTGCAATAGTAGTACCGGTACATAAGGGAGGGGTGAGAAATAGAGTTGAGAATTACAGGCGAATCAGTTTGACATCAGTGGTAGGTAAATTAATGGAAAGATTGATATGCAACCACATCAGAAATATATGTGAGGAACGTAAGTGGTTTTCAAGCAGGCAACATGGTTTCAGGCAAGGATATTCATGCGAATCTCAGTTGGTGGGATATATGCAAGATATTTCAGATGAAATGGTCAAGGGAGGCCAAATTGATGGTGTAGCACTGGATCTGTCTAAGGCGTTTGACAGAGTAAGCCATAAAATGGTAGTAAATAAGGTAAAAACCATTGGAGTGGATAAGAATGTCATTTGCTGGGTAGAAGAATTTTTAAAAGGTAGAAAACAGAAAGTTAGGGTAGGAAATGTAGTATCAAAAGAAGTGGAATTGGTAAACATGGAATGAAGATGAATGCAAAGAAGAGTCTGCTTATTAGATACACAAATAAAAAACAAAAGGTTAATTATGAATATAAGGTGGGGAAAGAATTGCTTGATGTAGACTTGAAATGTAAATTTCTTGGAATTACTTTTGATAACAAACTTAACTGGGCAGGACACATGGGACAGGTGGTAGGAAAAGGTTTCAAAGTTCTGCACTTGTTGGAGAGAGTGATGAGGGGATGTACGAGAGAAGTCAAGGAATTGGGTTACAAAACTTTGGTCAGACCATTGCTCAAATATGGTAGTGTAGTATGGGACCCTCATTTTACGTATCAAATACAGGAGTTGGAGAGGGTGCAAAAAAGGGCTGCTAGATTTGTTTCTGGAAATTATCACACAATATGACGGATATGATAAAGGAGCTGGAATGGGATTCATTGCAAGACAGGAGGAGAATGAGGAGGGTCATGGGAGTGTACAGGGCATATACTGGCGATGAGGCATGGAAAGATATTGCAATAAGTATGAAAAGTAGTGCATGGAATGGAAAAGATGACGATGACCACAAGCTGGCACTCGATTTCAGGCACAAGGGTGTAGGAAGATTCTCTTTTTTAGGTAAGGGTGTCAGGGATTGGAATGAGTTACCAAGAGAAATGATGAATAATTTACCGAAAACTTTGAAAGAATTTAAAGATAAAATTTGTAGAGGGCAAATGTAGGTGGGTGCAGGATGGGGGGAAGATGGGTGTGTAGGGAAATTGCCACCGGAGCCTGTGCTCCATTGCAATTAAATTAAATTAAATTATTACTATTTCTATCACCTTCTGCGATATACATATTTATATACAACATCTCAGTCCCACCGCCATATCGATAATCCACTCCTCAATCATGTAGGAAACTTCGGCGTGTACACACCTCCCGATCCACATGACTTATTAGCATGAATAAGATTTAAAACCGAAATATTGTGTATTCTTGGGTTCGTGATATATGTTCTTCTCTCGTCGCTGCCTTCAACTTTGGTGAGTGATGAGTCATTTCCCTTTCCTTGTAATTTATATTGCATAAAGCCGTTTCCTTTTCCCTTTGTTTAATTAGAAGTCATAATTTAAAAGATATAAACTCAGTTTATAGCCTGAAAGAAGCATAATCTTATCTTGAAAAGGTTCACTGAAGTTAAAAATTGATTTTAGAGCAATTTGTAAAAACTTACATTACAGGTGGAAATGCCAAAATAGCCAGTTTAGAAAAAATAAGTAAATTCAGTTGAGAAAATTATATTCAAACTTGTAAAATTATTTCTCAATAAAATAGTAATGTTTTGAACTTTGAATTAGAAGCAGTGACTTTTATTTGATGAACCTACTGTCGTATTTCTTAAATAGCAGTTGGTTGCTTATTCATTAAGAAATATGCCGTGTTGTATTTACATTGTGATTCTGTTTATATTATTTCGGAAGATAACTTTTGTGCAGCTTAATCAAATAATTAATTTGTTAGTCCCTTTTTTGCACAATTAAAATCACTCTTTTATTTTAAATTAAATACATTCATTAAATAGAATATCGAACTTTTCGTAACAAGCTCTCCTTAGCTGCCGCTCTAAGGAATCTCTTAGTCTCAGTGTACCTCCCGTTGTTATAGAAACTTCCTTAAGAGTACTAACTTGCCCGTGGCATGGAACGCCTACCTCAAGGATGTTATTGTAGTATCGGTAATGCTACAGGCCCCCCCCCCCCCAAGTTTACCATACCATTTGACATCCATACCATTATAAATGGTTATGGTAAACTTTCCTGTAAATGTTACCTTTTAGGTAAGGAGAGCTTATATTCTACATTTGGCTAATAACACATTTTTACATATCACGAGGACTGATGTCTTGAGGTAACTTTCCCTGGTGGTTTTCCATAAGCCGCTACTGGTTGGAACGGCATATAGTCTGTAACACACATTTCGACACAGAGTTACTGTCCTTATCACTTAAAAACCAAAATTACAGTAAGTATATTATACTACAGAATTGTTATTCAATAACATCATCTTTAGCTGTCATGGCCTCCGCCTGTTTACCAAGCATACCATTCAAATAATTTAAAAATTCTATTACCTGCCCTTGGTACATTATATTCTTCATAAGACCGATCCTTTGAACCATTTTACTGTTGTATAACTGGCAACATTATTTAAATCGCATATTTGGTCCCTGAACCAGTACAATCCACCCTCGCTAATACGACTGGGACACCATTGTTTCTTGCTAATCTAGCATCACCATCACAACTTCATTTTTATTTTATTTCTTCAATACATTACATTATATTCTCCCCATAAGTAATAACTTCTCTCCACTTTACTTCATCTTGAATATTCATATCTATGCTATGAGATGTAACAACAGAGTCATTTGAAGGTTCTACCTGGACCTCAGCTATGCCTGTGTTAACCAAATCCCGAACCTTTCGGTATCATTTAAAGGCAATGCCTAGATAGTGGCCTTATTTACAGGAACTGAGTCTTGACAGTGCTGCTGTACCCTCTCTATATGATATTTTACTTCTTACTTCAAAACACCTTTATTCATAACAACACCTTGTTTATTCTCAACTCATTCTATTCATTCTAATGCTCCGGTATACCTTACAAACTATATATTTCCTAAAAGAAAGTCTTAATAGACAATAAACTTTTATGTAATGGTATGCTGTGGTAACAGCCGAAGACTGCACATCTGATCGAGATCATCAATATTGGTAAGTGATAGCTTCCACTTAGTGGTTATATACTTTTACTATCATTACAGTTGAATTGTGCGCAGCCACAACAATCAGTACTATTTACAAGTGTTTTGTGGCACTGAATAATAATATGCTAACTACAACTTAATAATAATAGGAAATTCCAATATGATGGAGTTTATCTTTACACACCTATGCCCTGCACTAGTGTTAAATCTTTTCATTCATCTTAAACTAAGTCATCATTTTCTGAGTTGTAGTTTCAATGTCCTGATTGAATTTGTACACAGGATGAGGCGGTAAGCATAGCTTACCCCTCATAACAAAAAAAAAAAAAAAACCTTTTTTCTATATTTCCAGTTCACCTTTTCCCAGTTATTCATACAAAACAACTTTCTGTTTACAGTTAATCTTACTTTGCCAGAACAGTAACATGGCAAACCAACTTCAAAAATATGTAAAGAACTCTGAAAATGTTCAACACCATTATTCTTTAACTGCTTTGATTCATAATCACAAACATAATTCTCCCCAACAATGGAAAAATTGTCACAGTTTTCATCCTTCAAAATCATCAAACTACCTAATCCATCTACCTTCATTAAAGTCTCTTCCATCCCTTTTACCTGATCAAAGTCACCTGTTCCTTTGATGTCTCTGATATCAAACATTTTTATAGACTTACAACCCTTTTCTACTGATTCATCTGTCTTCGTGTAAGTTTCCACCTGGTTACTTTCATGCTTAAACTCATCTTTTAAGTGAAACCCTTCTTTAACAATTTGTCTATCCTTTACATGATTTACATCACCATTAATTGTAACATCACTCATCTCAAATTTTTCCCTTACAGTATTAGGCCGACTATCATTACTTTCAATTGTATTACTTAATGATTCACAATGAATTGCATTCGTAGTTTGTTCAAACCCTCTAATTACTAGACTCTCATTGCATGCCTTTAGTTCCTCATTTATCCTTGTAAACTGTTTTTCAACCCTTTCTACATACTTATCTAACTTTGCCTGTGCATCAGTTTCTGATCTAATTATTCGATCCTCTAAAGACTTTTTTGAGTTTTTTATTTCTTCACTTAATTGTGCTGTAAGTTGTGCTTGTGTATCTGTAAGCTGTGCTGTTAGTTGTGCTTGTGTATCTGTAAGCTGTGCTGTTAGTTGCGACCCAAATTGAAATAGTATTTTCTTTAATGCACCTATAGTGACCGATTCATGTTCGTTATTTCCAACCGAAACTTCTGGGTCTGGTGCACTTATTTCTTGTGATACTACATGACTTTGCTCTGTTGGTAAAAGGTTCTCCACGCGAGTCGATTGTAATTCTGGGGCCAGTAGCGAGAAATCATCTATTATGTTTTGTTGACTCACGGAGTCCCTATCAGCAAAGATTTGGCCACTCTCCATATTTTAAACAACAAATTAATATGGTCACTTAATTGTGCTTGTATAACAAAAACAGGTTCCGGAAAAGATTTGCAAACAACGAAAGGATAGCTTTTGTTAAACTCCAAAAAACGTAAAACTAATCCTACCCGTACATCGCTTCTGTCACAGTCAACTTCCTTGTTCCTATCACCAAGTTTTTTATTACAAGAATAAAGGTAATGGAGTCTTGAAAACACTTAACTTTAAGTATTTCGTGGCTGGCGGTCGAACTTTAACTCGTCTCAGCTGTTGTCTTCTCTGCTGGTTCACATTCGGCCACTAGTAGCGCTGCGTGTTTCCAAATTCCAAGGATTCTGCTCTCTTCTTTCTTGTTGTTGTCTGCTATATCCTCAAATTCATAAATTCACGTAGTTTTTTCCTTCTTCTTCTTCTTCTTGCAGCACCTAAGTCCTGTCACGGTTGCCATGTCGTATTTCTTGAATAGCAGTTGGTTGCTTATTCATTAAGAAATATGCCGTGTTGTATTTATATTGTGATTCTGTTTATATTATTTCGGAAGATAACTTTTGTGCAGCTTAATCAAATAATTAATTTGTTAGTCCCTTTTTTGCACAATTAAAATCACTCTTTTATTTTAAATTAAATACATTCATTAAATACATTATCGAACTTTTCGTAACAAGCTCTCCTTAGCTGCCACTCTAAGGAATCTCTTAGTCTCTGTGTATCTCCCGTTGTTATGGAAACTTCCTTAAGAGTACTAACTTGCCCGTGGCATGGAACGCCTACCTCAAGGATGTTATTGTAGTATCGGTAATGCTACACTACCTTTTCATTTTTGAGGTTTTTCAAAATAGATATGACCATAAATTGTAGAACTATATCCAAGGTGCAAAACATGGTTACAGTTGATTATAAGCTGTTTAGTATAACCCCACTCAACATTTTGTTGTTACAGTCTTCATGTTATTTGTATTTGTCTCTGTGCTCCATTCTTTATATCTGGTAAATGATGGGGTTTCTTTCCCTGTCTTTCATTTTTTTCACTGTCTAAAAGCATCTTCCTTCTTGTTATTATCTTTAATTACACTCTGACTGATGAATTATTTAAGAGACATGCACTAAATTTCTAAATATTGAAACTTTTGAATGCCATGTCACGCACCAAACTCTCCAATCACAAAATACTAGAATGATATTTATCAACATTCAAAACTCTTACATGGCTTATAGTATTTGGTTTCTGCCATGGAGACAATGTTGAATAAAACCAGCATTTTCATAAAATTTTGGTTATTTGTATGTGTTGTTTTCTTTAAGATTATTTAATGTTCTACTTTAGCCAATACTTAATCCTGGCAGCAGCTGTAATGACCAAACGTTGCTTGGGGTTCTGCAACATTCACATTAACTTGATTGTGAACTTGAGAATTCTTTAAACAGCCGCCAAGCAATTAGTTTACCCTGTAATAGCTAACAGATAAGCTACGATTCATAGGTCGTATTTTGAGGAATTGTAACGCTCATACAAAGGAGATAGCTTTAAAACACTAGTTCGTCCGCATCTGGATTACTGTTGTGGGGTTTGGGATCCGTATCGCAAGGTTCTGATTGACTCAGTGGAGAGGGTGCAGAGCAGAGCCGCTCGATTCATGACTTGTTGTTACAGCTCTTATGAAAGCGTCACAGAATTGCTACATAGATTGGGCTGTGATAGTTTGGAAGACAGATGACATAGCTTGCATTCGAATTTATTGGAGAATATGTGAAAAAATTTAAATTTTGAGTACAATGAAATACTTCTTTCAACAACCTATTTAGGTCGCAATGACCGGAGTGATAAGATTAGAGAAATAAGATGCCGTACTGATGCTTTTATGTTTTCCTTCTTTCCTCGCACTATTCTGGAACGGAATGCGCGGGCTTAGGATTGGTGCTTTGCACCTTCTGCCACCCACATTGTTTGTGATTTACAGAGTATGGATGTAGATGTAGACATAAGTCAAAAGTCACTTTTGTTACTAATTTGAGTATATTCTGAAGTAATTGGTGAATTTAACATTGGTATCTGATTACAATGTTGAAAATGTTATCAAACTTTGGAATTGTTTAGAATATTACCCTTTAATGCACAACTCTGATTAAAAGCATACACTCTTGCAAGCATACTTAGATGTGCACCCCGAAGTTAAGAGTGATGGTAACTGCTACTATTGACCTTTAAACCATTTAAAAAAAAAGTTCTTTCATTGAATTTAGTTCTTTAAATGAATGTTAATGCTCTCGAACTTATCCCGAGGCATGATATTTAAACTTTGAATAGTTAAATTTTGAATTTTACCTCGTGATGGTTGGATGGAGACTGAGAGTGCAGGTCCTATCCCAACCAACTACTGCTGGAAACTGCCTCTTCAAGGGTTGACTTTTTTAAAATCTTGGCTAATCTTTAGCTGATGTGTTCCAGAATAAAGGGGTATTCCCTTCTCTTGTGAATTTCAAAAATCCCTTCTTCTCATTGTACTCTATTCTTAATCTGATCTTCCCAAAACTTTTATATCTAATAGTATGATTTATTCTCAATATTTTAAGTTTTTAAAAATTTTCTCGTAATTGTCCTCGTTTAAGAGTTATTAATTCCTATAAGTCGCACATGGTGATGTCATCAAGTTTCAATACTAAAATTTCATTTTTCTTCCTTAAAATCTCAAATTACCAGTAAACCATTATGTTATTATTATTATTAAATGAATTTCTCTCTCTTCTAAGCCTACTTTTCTCCTCCTAGCTCTTTTATTTACAAAGTTCAAATTCTTTGCTTTATTAAAAACATATTTGGAAATTACTTATTTTACTCAAACTTTATTCAGAATACTTGTAGCTATACTGAGAACAAACTTTGATATTAAAATTTGTGATAACTCTTTCCCCTTAATTAATAATTTTAAATTATGTGCTTTTCCCTTTGATTCCTCCAACTGCATGGCAGTACGAGTGACTATATGACTTGAAATTGAACTTTCTCTTTAATGAAAATTTTTAGCCTATACATGTTTTACCTCAAATTAAACATAATTTTAAGCTTTATTGGTGAACATGGAGGCAACAAATGGGGTTAAATATAAAATTTTGACTTTTAGCTTTTTCTGTTTCTTTCTGAAAATTATTAGAATTAGATCTGAAAAATACTTTATTATTAAGAAAATGATTATTTTCTATATTAATTATATGTAATAAGCCTCCTACTAAATGGTATGATAATAGATATATAACACAGTGTCTCAATTTCTATAGATGTTCAGTACCTTTTGATCCTTACTTGCAGTAATTGTTGCTTTCAGATCAATCTTTGTTCTGATTTCCCCTTACATTAGTTGATTTATTTTGCTGATACTATTTGATTTTACTGATACTATTTGTTTTTAAGATTGCTATTTCCCTCATTTTAGAAATTAGTAATTGTTTTGATGCTATGTATTTACAGGATTACCCATTATGCAAAACAGTCAGATATTCAAACGGCAGCCATGCTTTGTTGTATATTCAGTTGTCGCCAAGAAAACCGAGAAGCTCACAAAAGTAAACACCTCAGCAAATCTGTTAATGTCAGTGTAAGTATGTTGACTGTAAATTTCTTAATCTAACCTTCTCTACTGTATGGTGGGATAGAGGTAAATTGCCTTCTTAAATATATAATACTACATTAAAGACCCTGCTCAGTTTTCTTTGTGACTTTGGTACTTATTTACAGGTGTTCTATATTTTCTTTTTGATTCTTGATTTCAGTTGTGTGGGTGTCGTAGTTTATAAAAATCAAAATTTGAATCAAAACTCAATCTTTTATAATTAAAATCAAAGAAAAAGACTGTGTTTGAGCAAGATCATTTTTTTATGTATATGTTCCTCAGTTTGTGTTGTATTTTTGTATTCATGTTTCATAGATATTTCCCCTACATAAAATATCATAAACCATTTTCTGTAATCAAAACTGTGGAATAATTGTATAATATTGGGAAACCTCATAGAATGTGTTAAAAATTAAACTTTAATTCAACTGACCCAAATATAGATGTTACCAAATATCTCCCAATATACTGTGCAGGAACCATAGAAACAAGATATAGTATGTTAAATCAATATAGTTTTTAAAACATCACATGAACTTGCTTTATTTCAAATTCTACATAAATTGTTAAATACCACAAATTGATTCAGAGAAAAATGACCACCTTAAATTTGTATTTATCTTAAAAAAAATAAATAAAATACAAGCTCTCCAATATTGTACCAGTTCTGTGTGTTTCTTCTATCCATTGTACTTAATAATGGTTCCCAATGGATATGGATAATGGTACTGAAGTGTTCGTGGGGGAGGGGGGAGGGCATTAGTTCTCCAAGTCAAATTTAGGAGTCATTAAGCACTAACCACCGCTCCCTTGTTTCCCTAGTGTTATTTCTGGCTTTATGGGCTTCATAAAACAAGTTTTTAACTGTATTCCCATTGTGGCATATTGTCGTTGCACCAGTTCTGTTTTTGCATTCTCTTTTGAAATGTCCGAATTATTTTTACATAACTACTGCATTTTTTCTTTTGTTTTTATTTATAGAGAAAGAATAAATTCAGCATATTTATAGATGAATGAAAATTGTTTTTCGTTGATTGTATGTCATAAAATTTAGCAGGCATCCATAATTTTGTTTGCGGGTGCACAGATTTCTTAGCATTTTAGTTATCATTGTTACCTGAAATGTATACTTCTGTGGATTGTATAAAACACCCTCTTTCTTTTTTTTGTGATCTTTTCAGTATTCCTTATTCACTGCTTGTCTCCAATCAATTCCCTTGGCTTCTTATGTCACTCAGTACCTGTTCCGTCTGTCAAAGGCATTCCAATGGATCTTCTAATCTTGCAACTGTCCTATACAGGATAGTAGTCATAAATCCTGTAACATTGGCTCTCAGCTGGGAGAACTTAGGATAATTAGGTTCCTAATTAGACAGAAGCACCAGTTGAAATGAGTTCGGTTGCAGGAAAGTAGGATGGGTTCATATGATTATGTCTGAATTCTGCAATAATGAACATGATACAGTCCGAACAATCCACTCACTACAGTTTAAAACATATTTATGCAGTTTGATGTTACATTGTATGAAAATATTATAAGTCCCTAAAACTTCTGTCAAATTTTATCACCTGCATGGTGATAATTTCTTAGTTCTTACGGAGACATGACACAGACAACTGACCTCTATCTAATACTGATAGAAACTGGCTCCCAGAGCTCGAAATGGCTGACCTTTAATACGGAAAATTGTCCGTGAAAATTTTCTCAGCCTCCTAAGTTGCAACTATCTGCCTGAAATTTTAATACAATGAAGCCCCGATTTTCCTGCCTTTTTTACCTATGACAACTTTTATCTAGAACTGCACAGTTTTTCCATTATGTCCTCAAGAAGTTCTATTTCTGTTCTGTACTAATAGCTTTTAAGATACTTATTTTTCCTCTGAGATTTTTAGATCATATTATTTTTATCTTTTGGTTTATGTTACATTATTGTACCAATCTTATTCTGAGAGTAATCTATGATTAATAGAAACTGCAACATTCATCTCCCACCAGCGGGATATCGGATTGAAACTTCTAAAATTAATATCTGGCTAACTCCTTTTTACTTCAGACTGCAGTTTACATATGCTACTTAGAGAAATTTGTTCTAATTTTTGAGACCTCATTTACTCCTCGACAGTGCATCTATTAAATATAAATTTCTATCCGTGATGTAAGCATCTAAAGGAGGGAAATCAAAACAATGCTCCTACAATTAGACTTCGAAAATCATATTCTTCCCTACATTTTAAACTTTCACAAAATTGTTATCATATTCATAATCCTTGGAATTTTCTTGATTTTCTGTACCTAATTATATTTTTCTACTTATTTTATTAGAGATATTGATTTTCTAAAAAACCATTCTTAGAATTTGCTTGGCTACTCAAATTTTGTTCAGTATTTGCTACCTATGCTGACAACAATGATATAAAAATTTGGAACAGCTCTTCCCTTCAATAATAATTTTATTATTTGTGCTCCACCCTATCCAAGCACATGTCTTAATACGACTTGAAATTGAAATATGTCTTTAAATAAAATTTTAAGGCTATATACATTACACATCAAAATA
Source organism: Vandiemenella viatica (assembly GCA_031002005.1). NCBI lineage: Eukaryota > Metazoa > Arthropoda > Insecta > Orthoptera > Morabidae > Vandiemenella > Vandiemenella viatica. The sequence goes on from JARYHS010009186.1 coordinate 201,560,763, forward strand.
CTCCAGATGAAGGCAGGAGGGTGAGAATAACACACAAAAAACACAAAAACAAACAAATTGCACAATATTTTGGCAGAGCCTTAATCTTGTGAGAGGTGAGACATATGGCAGGGGGAAAGATGTGGTCACATCCCGACCCACCACATGAATAAAACAAGGGCGGAAACATGGGGTGGGGGTGGAATTGCAGGGGGTGGGGGGATAAGGTTGACCAGTGATAAAAATGGAACAAAATAATCTTTGTGTAGCATAATTCATAAAGTTATTATTATAATTTTATCTTGATAGGTTATAGGCGAAAATAAATGGCGGTGTATATATATATATATATATATATATATATAAGATAGGCTAGGGAAAATAAACAGTTACCCGTCACTTACCACAGATGAAGGCAGGAGGGCGAGACACGTAAAAACTAGACTTGCAACGAATAGTATATTCGGCCATATGCCGAATACCGAATATTCGGTAGACTTCCTGGCCGAATAGCCGAATATTCGGCAATACTATTCGGCCGGAGTGAGCCAAAATCTGTATTGCTGTGCTTGTCTCTCGCGCGCCTATTAAAGCAGAGTTACCTCCCACCACTCTGTGCCTGGTTTAACAAGCTTGAAGTATGGCCTCAAGTATCTATGTTGGATTATTTATGACATTACTTTTTTTTCTTCTTAAGAATAACATCCAATGAGGTGTAAAGATGAAATAGCTTTCTTACGATAGTTAATAATACAGCATAAGCAACTGGTATAACCTTCTTAAGACCGAATTGCTAATACCACTTTCTGAACATCCCCCTACATAGTACGATAGTGATTACTTTAACCAATAATCTTCTTGTAGTATGATATGCCATTCTTCACTATATGGATCGATAACAGTGTGCAGTATTTCCGTAGTCACAACATCCTCATACCTCGTTTTTAAGTCTGTAAGAGGGGCATTTAGACTAAATGTTGAATATAGGCCGAAACGTCATCATCCTCAACGTTTATCAGTTTCAAGTTGGAGAACTGGGAAGATTCGTGGCTTCCGTTTTGTTTCAATAGATTAATTCTGACAAGAAAACCTAAAATTATTGCAATGCATGGTTGGCCTCAGTTCGTTGTTTCATTCATACTCTCCAATTAATTGCTGTCGATTGTCTGAAAGTTCGGTCAGAAGTGATGGAATTGATAGCTGCAGGAAGGAGGATCATGACTCATTTCAATCATTCCGGTATTGCGCAAGATAAACTGCAAAAGCAATTTGGTCTTCCCGTGCATGAATTGGTGCAAGATGTCAGTACGCGGTGGGATTCCACATAGGGGTAATTTCAGTGTATCTCACGGACTGCAATATTGTCAACTTGACTGCTGCTCAATGGGAGCTTTTAAAGCAACTTTTGAGATTACTACAACCATTTGAAGAACTAACAAAAATCTCCAGTTCCGGATATGCATGCATTTCTTAAATTATTCCGTATGTTGTTTCTCTAACGCGATATTGCAATAAATCCAGCACATCAGAGCTAACAGCCAACTTAAGCTAAGTGAGACATGTTATGTAACAAGGGTTGAACGAACGATTTGAACATTGCTACAAATAAAAATTATTTGTCGGCAACCGCTTTGGACCCTCGCTTCAAAATGAATGTTTTCACCAGTCAACTGCAAAGAGAAAAATCAAGGCAGTATATTTTGATCGATGGTCTAAAGACGTATTGTGAAACAAGCAGCGACGGTAGCGCGAATACGTCCCATATTCAGTCCAAGAGGATGACAGAAGAGTCGGGTCACAGTCAAAGTACACACTCATCTTTTATGGATTGATTTGAAGAGATTGTTACAGAGAAAAGTACGATTAATGCAGGGACATCACAAGAAAATAATGCAGTTGAATCTGAAATTGATGTTTATTTAAATATTAATAGTATATCTTGGTATGATAATTCGTACATTTGGTGGCAAGCAAAAAGAGAGAAATTTCCGTGTCTGACAAAGCTTGCAGCAAAATACTTGTCCGCGCGGCTTTACTCTGAAGCTGGAAATGTCTACGAGAAGAAAAGTAGTAAACTACTACCTGACAATGCAGAAAAATTAGTATTTCTGCATCACAATCTTCCACTCCTAAATTTCGGTAATGAAGATCCAGTGAATAGGTATTTAATATTTTTGTTTTGCTTTGACATCGTGTAAGTTTGACCATGCACGATTATTTTTTCTAATTGTAAGATAAGTACATTATCATGCAATGAATCAATAGTTTTATTTTAGGAAATTATCTAACTAAAAAAAAAAAATCCTAAGTATTCGGTATTCGGCTGAATAATACCTAGATATTCGATATTTTGCCGAATAGTAAAATAGTGGCCGAATAGGCCGAATACCGAATAGTTGCCGAATATTCATTGCAAGCCTAGTAAAAACACAAGAACGAATTGCACAATATTTCGACTTTAATCTTAGTCATGTGGAGCGAGACATATGGCAGGGGGGAAAGATGTGGTCACATCCCAACCCGCCACATGAATCATGATTCACCAGTCGGCCGTCTATGTGTACACATGTGACGGCGCCTGGTGCTTCACCTTCTGCACGTTTAAGGCTGTTGTAGGCCGAAATATTGCGCTTCTCTTGTGTTTGTTTTTTGTTCGTCATCCCAGCCGCCTTCATCTGTGGTAAGTGTAGGGTCATATTTCCCTATCCTTCCTTAATTGTATTGCCTTAAAGCTTTTTCCTGCTCATTGTTATTATATATATATAAATGTAATTTGAATAAATGAAATATACATATATAAGTAGCTGACTGTAAAATGAAATGAAAGATAGTGACAGGTTTAGCGTAGGTTTAGGCCAGGTTTGTGTCTGGTGTCAAGGATATGTTGGTAGGCTAATTCCCATCTGTGGAGTTCCCTATCCTATCTAATTCTTAATGCCCAATGGCAGTTTCTATTTTCCATTATCCACATCAAAATACTCGTAATTTTATGCTTTCCTCATGGAAATTAATGTGGCAAAATCCCTTTATGCTAAAAATTTAACTTTCTAACACTTTTGTCTCCTTACAAAAAGGACTATATTCTGGGTTTAAAAGTTCTTTACTATTAACAAAATGTTTATAAAAATCGTTTTCTATGTAACTATATGTGATAGGCCCCCTTCTAAATGATGTTAGGCGAGGTTACTGATGTATGGCAACCTAGATTCATCAACATCCTACCTGGAAAGTGGTGGGTTGGAGTTCATTTATCCTACACTATTTTTATTTGTTTGAAGAAAACTGTGTATAAAATGTTTCATTTAATTAGCATCAACTATTTCCAGGATTAAACTAAATGTCGTTTTAATCACTCCCTACTTAGATAGGGGCGGGTTGGAGTTGATTTACCCCTACAGTATTTTAGTCTCTAAATGAGAAAACTTATACATATTTTATAACATTTGTGCTTGCGATTTCTGGAATTAAAGCAAACCTATAAACTCTGATAACGTAGGCAGAAATAGGTTGATTGGAGTTAATTTACCCCTACACTACGTTCACTCATCTGATGAGCATCATGTGTACCAAGTTTCATTAATTTGGTACCAGCCATTTCCAGGATTAAAGTAAGCATCAGGTTTGCCAGAAAGTTCTCAGAATGGGGTGAGTTGGATGCTGTGATATGGAATATTGTTTTTCATTTTGGTCCAGACTGCATTTCGATCTAATCACAACATCTGCTATTGTTGCTGCTCGAAAATCGAAACATATACCATGTGTGAACTGCATTAATACTTGCTACATACATGTGCCTAAAATGTTTCGCCTTGTTTCCAGCATCATGCAGAAAATTCAGGTTTTGAAAGGGTTTTCACAATCTGAAAGATTTGGTTATAAGTTAAAGTCTCATGTATGTCATAAAATGTTACAACTCATATATTTTACGAATAATCTGGCATAACCTGAAAACTGCTGATTTGATTTTGAAGGCATTTTCATATTATCAAACATGAGATATGTTTCATTATGCTGCCTCATCTTTTGCTGGAGCTGAAAATTACCCCGTTAGTGTATCTCATATGGCACTGGAGCTCAAAATTAAAAAGCGTTCTGTGGTAAAGACTGGTCGCTGACATGGGAAGGAATTTGCCTATGGCCTTGTCGAGTGATTCTGGGAAACAACGGTAAACTGAATAATGGAAGGCCTGATGGGGATTTGAATCCAATTCTTCCCAAATGTCAGGTCTGTGCACTACTTCTCACTCACCAATTTCACATTGATGTTTAATTTAATTGTGATGGAGCATAGGCTCAGATAGAAATCCTACTACACACTTATTTGTTCCCCCTTTCATCATGTATGTCATTATACAATTAAGGGTAAAAAAGTTCTTGCACCTAAACAAATACTGAAACAGTAAAATAAATTATGAAATAAGTAAAAGCTAGCTTATATGAGAAATTAAAGTGTATAATGCACGAATGATAGGATGATGGCGGCAAATTTGTTCTACCCTGTCTACAGCTGATTCCAGAGCCTACCAATTATGGACAAGCAGGGCTTGTAGTCAGCCAATCAGAAGACGGTATAGCCCCTTACAGAACTGCGAGACTTCCAGTGCAATTTTATATTGTGAAAGTTCTAGATAAGTGTTTTTTGGGAGTCATCATTAAAGAACCCATTGAGATATGTTTGAACGATAATTATGTGAACAGTGACATGCGGAAACCAACTTTTTCCATTCTATAACGACCACATTTTTTGCTGAATGATAGGACGCTGGCGGCAGATCCGTCCTACCCCGTCTACAGCTGATTCCGGAGCCGACCAATTACGGACAAGCAGGGCTTATAGTCAGCCAATCAGAAGACGATATAGTCCCCTACGGATTTTGTGAGACTTCCAGTACAGTTTTAGTTTTCACATACATGCAATGGACCTGATGATGGCGGCAGAGCGAGCGGCCGAAAGCTTGTCTTTCGATAATATTATCTGGTGAAGAACCCGCAAAGATTTTGTATCAGTTTTATAACTGTCAACCATTGAACAATTAAAATCTTCACAAGTACTTTTCCAATTAATCAAAATTCCTCGAAATAACTGTTGAATAGTTACATCTTTTATCTAATGCATTCATACGGGCCACGGCTTCTTGCCTCAGCTCCATACAAGCCTACTGATTTTTACTAACAGCTCAATTATCGATTCTTTAACAGTATCATGTGCCATGAAATTAAAATTATACTAATTATTAGAGACCGGATTATATGCAACATAAAAAGCTAGTAATGTGAATGCAAATATGCAAGAAAAGTGTCAAAATATGCAAATTAAATAATATAAAAACAGTAATTATTATATTTTTTTAAATTTCAAAATCAACTTGTAAGTAGTAAGTTATTGAATAAAATATTTATATGTGATCGAGGTTGCGAAGTACTGGGCTAAGTGTGTTTAAAGTTGTTGATTTGCACAATGTATTTAACTGTGTATTTTGATGTTTTTGATACAAGAATAATAATAATAATTAACAATTATTTAAATTTTTTTGTTTTACTTCTGTAAATGTAAACAATTGGGTACTGTTTGAAAACTTCAATAGTAAGATTGTTTCTACGATCTCTATACTTTTATAATTGGAAATGGGCCATTCCACTTTCACTGATGTAACTGGGCAGTATTTGTATTTGGGTGCTGTGTCAGCAGTCATTGTTCCTGGAAAAAGTTCACCCTTCCTATTAATAAAACTATCAATTTGACACTAAGGCTCAAAACCTGGATTATTGTTGAAAATATTTTCAAACTTCATTTTAAGTTTACAAGGGAATACCTCTGGTAATGTGGAGTTTGTTTGGCGGATTTTATTCATTGACTGAATAGATTCAATCAACGCCAAACCCTGGGTTTCAAGATTTTTAATACTTGGAGGTATGTGGGATAAATGAGAGCTAGTTGCAGCTTGATTTTAATACTAGAATTGTTAAATGTTTCCTTATACTGACAACCTGTCATAGCCTCTGCACTGTAAAAGTCATTTACTACACCTTTAATGGCCTTGAAATGTTCATTGTAAAACAATGTAGCTTCAACCCACATTGCCCATCGAGTTACCACTGTGCCACACAACCGCCTTTTAGCGAAGCTTCGAGCGTATGGTATATCGGATCAGCTTTGTGAATGGATAAAGGATTTTCTAACTGGTCAGTCGCAGTATGTTGTCGTTGAAGGAGAAAGTTCTTCTAATCTAGATTTTACATCGGGTGTACCTCAAGGAAGTGTAATAGGACCACTTCTTTTCTTAATTTTTATAAACGATCTCGGAGACGAAGTGAAAATCCTTTTTAGATTGTTTGCTGAAGTAAGAAATTTGGCCGATTGCTTCGAAATTCAGCGCGATCTGGATGTTATTTTGGCTTGGTGCGCTGAGTGGCAACTTACTCTAAATTGTAAAAGGTGCAAGACAATGAGCATAACTAACAAAAAGAATCCGATTGTTCAGAAATATGAGGTAAACAGTTCAGTTATTGATATGGTCGATTCTATGAAATATGTGGGAGTAACAGTACAAAGGAACATGAAATGGGACATACACATTAATTCGTTAGTAGGTAGAGCAAATTCTAGGCTGCGATTCATAGGTCGAATCTTGAAAAATTGTAATGAACAAACAAAGGAGATAGCGTACAAATCCCTTGTGCGTCCACATTTGGATTATTGTTGTGCCATTTGGGACCCGTTTCGTAAGGGATTGATCGAAATTATAGAGAAAGTACAGAGAAGAGCCCCTCGATTCGTGACCTCTTGCTACAGTCCGTATGAAAGCGTCACAGAACTGATTAGTAGATTAGGTTGGGAGTCTCTGGTAGATAGACGACACACGTTTCGCTTAAACTTATTGGAAAACATGCGTACTCCCACTTTAAATTTTGAGTGTGGTGAAATGCTTCTTCCACCAACCTATTTGAGTCGGAAGGACAGGAAAGATAAAATTAGAGAAATAAGGTGCCGGACTGATTCTTATATGAATTCTTTTTTCCCTCGTACCATTAGGGATTGGAATGCACAGCAAAGAGATTAGCTTTGGTGCTGAGCACCCTCTGCCACCCACAATTTTGTGAATTGCAGAGTATATATGTAGATGTAGACTATAGTGGTAGTCACGAAATTAGTCCTGTGAAGGTCACGGAGTATCCGAACAGTGTTGCAAATCAGCAAAAAAATCAACTTTCAGTAATGAGTGCGAAAAAATTTCTAAAACATAATACTTAACATGCGAAACAAGATGATGTGCTTTATAATTCCAAATATTTGTGTGACTGTTTTTTAAAAAAAATAGTAATGTGTTTCCATGAAAATTAGAAATCAAAATACTTTCTCATCTCAACCAACAGAAAAAGCAATAAAAATAATAAGAAATAACTCAAAAAAAATTATGCGCCTCCTGAAATTTAACAGACTCATACCGAATACATTCTATTCATTAAATAGGGAAGCATGTGAATAAAAAAAATAAAATGTTACACGAAGCACTTAGTTGTTTTGGCTTTGTAATGTAGAATGTTGTCACTGACTAACTTACGTTTTATTTGTTTACGTAAAAACTTCCAGCGAGAAAGTTTCTAAGAAAATACTGAAATAATTCTGGTAGCAGGCAAAGCCTCTTCATACAACCCCTTTTGGATTGTTTCACAGTTTATATTTGCACGAATGATTGCGCGCAGTGCATGACCCAGTGCCGGCTGGTCTGTCGGTTCGTTTACGACTGAGAAACATATTTCCTGTCCTCCACAGTAAAGCTATTTTCAGCTTCTGTAAGAATTATTATTGTCTTTGTACACACTGGACCATACATGACAAATTTCGCGAGAAATCTTCAAAAGCAAAGACAAAAAGAAAATTAATTTATCAAATGTAAGGGATCGATTATACATAGAAATGACTGCCACAAATACCTCCATGTCAGTGTTTGTAATTTTTTATTTTTGCGTATTAGTTATGGGTAATATTCCTTAAAAATACTTTAAAATATCTGATACAATGATTTTAATTAGGTTTCCAATGCCCAGGCGGCCTGCAGGTTCGCAAATATTACTTCTGTCTGTTAATACACTAATTGCATGATTATGTTCCTGAACATCACCACCATTAACATTACACAAATAGGCCTTAAACTAAGGAAATAAAGTGACCGCTTGTAAAGATACGCATGGACGACCGGCAAAAGCTAATGTGGCAAAGGGACAGAGGGTTGGTGCAGGCAGGGGAAGCAGTGGAGACTACGTGACCTTGGCAGTTCTAATTTCATGACGCGCACTTCGTCCATGGGGCCACACAACAAATGTATCGTCAACAAAGCGTAACCACAGACGCGGTTTGAGGGGCTCGTTTTCCAAAATTTCCGTCTCCAGTTCCCCCATAAAGATGTCCGCCGCTATCGGCGAAAGCGGTGAGCCCATGGCCGCTCCTTCCACTTGGGCGTAAAATTTCCCGTCGTACTGGAAGAACGTTGATTTAAAACAAAACTCGGCTAGGTCCGCCAATTCTTCTCAGATGTTATGGGGGAACTGGAGACGGAAATTTTGGAAAACGCACCCCTCAAACCGCGTCTGTGGCTACGCTTTGTTGACGATACATTTGTTTTGTGGCCCAATGGACGAAGTGCGCTTGACAGATTCCTCCATTTTATAAATAAAGCACATCCTAAAATTAAATTCACCATGGAAACGGAGGAACAAGGACAGCTGCCGTTCCTAGATGTGCTAGTAACCAAACGTGACGACGGGAACCTGGGACACTCAGTGTACTGGAAGCCGACACACACAAACAGATATCTACATGCCGCATCGCACCACCATCCAGCGACAAAAAGAGGCGTCCTCACGACCTTGTGTACCAGAGCGACGAAAGTGTGTGACGCAAATAGTTTGACGACAGAGTTGGAAGCGCTGCAACACACATTCAAGTCCAACGGCTACCACAATCGTTGTATTAGACAGGCATTGCATGCAGCTACAACAGACAAAGACGCCAATTCAACGTCTAATCAAGCCACTTCTCAGGAACGCCAAGTAGTTGTCTTACCCTACATAAGAGGAGTTACTGACAGAATCGGGAAGCTGTTTAAAAAAAGTTGATATAAAACCTGTCTACAAAGCACACAGCAAGGTCAGTAACTAGCTCGTCAAGGTTAAGGACAGGCTGCCTCCACTACAGGTGGCCGGGGTCTATGAGATTCCGTGCACCTGTGTTCGGATGTACATAGGAGAGACGGGGTGCACTATAAGGGAGAGGCTGCTCGAACACATCTGCAATTATAAATCTAACAATTTTGACAAATCCGCCATTGCACCAATCATGCCATAGACTTCGAAAATACCACCCTGATAGTGCGCGAGGGTAAATGGTGGCCAAGGAGGGTAAAGGAGGCGTTAGAAATTGCTAAATGCTCAAACAATATTAACGAAGACAACGGGCTGAAATTACACGACGCCTGACACTCGCTGGTGCGAACAGGACATGTCACGTGTCACCTCCCGCCAGACCACGCAAGCCCCCCTCCAGGCCAACTAAACACGTGACGGCTCAGACCTTTTGATTGGTTGGGCACATTGAAACATCCAGACGGGCGCTGGCCTCGCCTATAAAACAAGACCACTCACTGATCGAAGACGCAGTTCTGCCCTGGAAGAAGACCCCAGAATGAGGGTCAAAACGTCGGCTACGATGAACATGACTCGGCGCCACCCGGACAGCCAAGAATCAACTGACTCTGGCCGCGGAAGCCTACGATTACATAAAAAGTTTAGTTCGCGTTTTTGAGGTGATGATATGAAGTTACTGATAGCAAAGGACCTCTGTAATTCTTCGGATGTTTATGATGAAGTAAAACAAGAATAAATCTCAAATGAATCATAAGAAAGATTGTGATTATTCAAATAAGAGAAGTTAATAAGTTTAAACATTAAAGTTTCACCACAAGACTTTAAAACGATTCTGAACTTAATTCTTCGGTTGTTTACAAATGAAGTAAAACGAGAATAAATGTAAAATGAATCATAAGAAAGATTATGATTATTCAGGTATGAGAAGTTAATAAATTTAAACATTAAAGTTTCGCCACAAGACTTTAAAACAATTCTGTACTCATGCCGACTGAAAATCATATTAAATACAACAAACAATGTTTTATAAAATACAACAAGTGGGTATTTGGTATAGTGCTTTGATAAAGTGTGTAAGTTGCATTTAGTGTGGAGTATGCAACATCCGGCGATTCAATCTTTGGTATTTCTCACGATACACTCAGAATTTCATTTGCTGTTCTGCATTCATGACATTGAAACATAACATCTGCCAAACAATTTGGATCTGATCCTCAGTTTTAAAACGGTAAAACCCTTTGAAATCTGCTCAGTAATTAGTTTTTCTGACACTTACATAAACGTGTTTCATTTCATAGATACAGATCATGGAGTGCAGACTGGGCTTACACTATGATGCAAGAAAGTTTAAAAGGCGAGTTTATGCTTGGGGTGGAGCATAAACACGTTGTGTTAGCTCTGACCATGCATAGCCTTGGATGTTACAGTTCTGACTTAAATATAATAACCCGGTCGCCACATAGCTTATTTAAACCAAAAGCTATGGAAAAGGTAAAAGTTAAATGATGTTAACGAGTTCATTGTCATTTGAATAACTATATTCTTCAGATTTTTCAAAGTCAAAAACTGTACAGGCGATAGGACAAGTTACCAGAAGAAAACTTTGCTTGTTCGATTAACCGTTTGAGCCAGACCACTCCCCAATAGTTCACAGTTCAAACTTTTTAGTTGGAGAAATTAAATAAATGTGAATCACACACTCCCATTGTGCCACAGTCCAGTAAATTCAAACAATCCCAAGGCCCCACATGGCGTAATGCTATTTCAAAACTTCATTATAATAAAACTTCATGTGTGAATCTACATTATTCCAAAATAAAACTTGCACAGTAGCGCTTGATATGAAACTTGCAGGCCTAGTAAGCTACATGTTATCGAGTTCACGGTTCCTGGCAGACCGAGGCTAATGTGGTGTCACGCTGACTGCTTCTGTACGACTGAGCTTACATCTTGTAGCATGCACAGTTCCTGGACAACTGAGGGTGACTAACTGCAAGCAAGAGTCTATATCACATCGCTCTCCCCGCTTCTCAAAGATTGCTGGTGACTCTGCTCTCTCACGAACTGTGGTAAAGGATTCTTTTCCTCATTCACATGGATAGCTTCTGGCGGGCTGATCAGATATCAAAATGCATGTCAGAAAGATTTCCTCATAAAATTTGACCTTGACTAAAAATAATTCAATTACTCTGAAATTTTACAAATCGTCAGATCTTGTAGCAAACGTTAACCTTAGTTATCATACAAAATTTCGTATCTTTAATATTTTACCTTAAAATAAATAATTTAGATATGAACTTTTAAAATCTCATTCCAGGCAAATGCTGAAGAATGTTGAAATTGATAATACTATCTTAGAAACTGCAAAACTGCTTTCTAACTTGAGTAAACATAGAAACTAGCTATAGAAATAAAATACAATACTATCCAATCTAATTCATGGTTCTGGGAATAAAATTTTGTTATACAGTTACAAAATTTGATGGATACATTACAAAAAAGAGAGAAACTCAGATGACAAGGAAGCATAAGAGATGGAATGGATGTTGCCACTTCCTGCATGAAATGAGAACTGCGTTTAGTTCAGATCCACTGTAAATATTCAGGGAGTGGAGATTGTATGGGTATACCTTTTACCTCTTCTTAGCATATTCTGGTTGTCTGGCCCACAGTGCATCCCTTAGCTTTGTTCCACACTTCAACCTCTTTCCAGCCTTCAATCAGAATCTCAACTTCCTTCCCTCTGACTATTTTCTTCTTCAGTCTCCTGTTGTGGAAGTGAATATCCTTTGTCTTCTCCAGAAGTTACATATTACCTCTCCTCACATGTCTCTATCATGTTTTCTTCTGTCAGCACCAGTTCTGTGTCTATCATTCTTGATTTCTAATCTTCAAATACCTTTCATCCTGACTGTCGGATCTTCCTAATATCTGTACGGAATTCTGCTTGGTGCAAATCATATGGCTCACTAATGTAAGTTGTATTGGTCCAGAAAGTCTTGCACTGATGGTGTGGACATATTCTTCTTCCCCTCTCGTCTGGTCAAGGTGTTGACAAGAATGTAAAAAAGTAAACTTTAAATTGAATGTAAGCATTGCATCTACAGGTGACCTGCTCAGCCCACAGTCTGGTGATTCCTTTTAACTGCTTGACTTCAATGTAAATCATTCTCTCTCTAACAATGCCAAAAGGACCAAAGTTTTGAAAGTTCTTTAGGAAATCTGGGGATGAATCTCTCCATAATCTGAGAAATTCTATATCTTTCCTTCCATGTCATAAGTTTGCCATGATGAGTTATTTATCACCTATATATACTTGCACCTTTTTTATTTACAACCTCAGGGACTTGCAGCTTTAATTTGTTGTCTACCAAGACCATGATCAATAACTTAAGTTTCTTTGTTGAGCAGAATATTTGTTCCACTTCTGAGAATAGCAGCTTCATCTCCATTTCCATCTCACCATGCCCCTCTCTGAGGCTCTTGTCCACAGTGTGATAATGCATTTACATCCCTCTAATTCAGTTTTCATGATTGGTTTCAACTTCTTGAACCTGCATGCTTTTCATAAATTTTCTAGTACATCCTAAAATCCCAGTACAGTTCTGACAACTGAGATTTATTTATCTTTAAGTACCTCCACAAGTGAGTGAATTTGGCTCTCATTGGGTTCTTGAAATTTTCATTTGTTTTCAACTTTAAGATTTTCCCTAAGACTCCCATTCTCTGCTTTCATCTTGGCTTTAAGATCTTCTCTAAGACTCATCATCAGAGATGTGAATCTGTTAAAAAATTCCCCAAGATGACATCCATTAGTCTCTGTCACTTCTGCCATGACCATATGGACCATGAAATGTGTGAAAATAGAGCAGAACTTTCATGTCATTGATTACTATGACTAAGGTATTCACAAGCCAACAAAAAAACAAACTATGAGTATTCAAATGACCAAACGCAATTTAGGTAAGCGTTTGCTATGGTATCATCCACTATGACAAACAATTTGTGTGAATTCACTATGACAAAATATGAAAAAAGGGATGTAAGTAATAACAGGAGCAACCTCATAAACTCAAGTTTCTTCCCGCTAGAAATTAATACTAAAAGGTTAATGGGATTTTATGGAACAGGAAAAAATTAAGAAGATTGAAAAAAATGGAAATGTTTAATATTTAAATATTATCTTTTGAAGTTTCTTTCTGCAAACTATTTCTGTCCCCTACTCGTCCTGCCTGTTGTTGCTGCCCCCTTCCTGCTCCTCTTCCCAAACTATAACCTCTGCCTTGATGCTCTTGCCTCAGAGTTATGCCACAACTGCCAGGTCCATTGCTCCTCATGGGATACCAACAGTGTTGCTTCCTTGCGTTTAATAGGGAATCTCTCTGTCTCTTTGGTGGAGGATTGCCCAGCCCTCCTGGTGCCGAATATCTTTTCTGTTGTTATCTTTGATTACTGTTTCAACACTATCCTGTTTTGTGCCACTCCTTTGTTGTTCCAAATTTTCACTCACTTTTATGTGTTTGTAAAAATTAAAAGCTTCACTCTAATTCACTGTTGGATAGTTGACACTCATCACACAGTCATTGTCATGATTATCATCATGTAACCTTGCAACTGTCCTATACACTATTGTAATACTAAGTCCATTGACAAGAACTTTGAGATAATTATTTATGTTAATTAGACTCAGCTGCAAAGCCGATAGGACTCACTTGGTGCAGGAAAATAAGGTGGATTGATGTGATGATTGATTGTAATCTTCATGCGAGTTTAAACAGATGGTGTAGTAGAAACATAACGTTCTAACAGCTGGCTGTGCTGTCTTTATCAGGTTTACAGCTTGAGATGTAGTTAACTGGATGTAACAACTTAGACTGGCTTAGCAGAAGTATTTAATTAGCAGCTCGGCGAAAAGTAGCCCCATCTACTGATGCTTGCAGAACCGACTAATCTGTGCATAGCAGAAACTTGGGCAAAACTGTTGACAGTTGCTGGACTGCCCACTGATGTTATGGCATGCATATGGAGCCATAACCAAGACCCATCTACTGATGCTTGCAGAGCCGACCAATCCTTGCACAACCGAAATTTGGGCAATATGGTCTGATATGCTGGTGAGTTAATCAGTGGCATCATTTGTATCCTTTAGATCTTGTTGCAAAGATTTGCTTAATTCTTTTCAGAGATCCCTGTTAATTGGCCTCCAGGCTTCCCTGAGGTAGAGCCTGCCGTCCATATTGATGTTATCATTCAGCTGTATTGCATTTCCAATGCCTTGCTAACGACCAAGTCCTAGAAGGAACAGGCCGCACCACTGTTTTATCAAACTCTATCCTGTGCCCTTCGTCAAAAACATGCTCAGCTACTGCAAACTTTTCCAGTTTTTCCTGACGTATTCCTGGCATATGAAAGGAAGACAAGAGTTTTTAGAGTAGCCATTCTGTTCAAAGACAGTCTTAACAGTGGTGGTGGCCAGGGCCTCTTCCTTCTGGGACTCGGTCATTAAGGAGGCATTGAAATTACAGCTAGATAACAACAACATCAATTGGGATGGTGGGCTCTAATTGAGTGAAGGCTGGATGCAAATTATTAGGGATCTCCAGCAAGAATGAGGCAAATCTTCGCAACAAGGTGTAAAGGATGCAAATGATGCCATGGTTTTAAGTTGCCAGCATATTCAGCCTTATCATCCAAGTTTCTGCTGTGCACATACTGGTCAACTCTGCAAGTCAAGTACCAGTAGACAGGGTCTTGGCTATGACTCCATATGCAGTCTGTAACATCGATACACTCGGTTGGCGGATTGTGCATTCCAGTTCTGCCATGCACTGATTGGGCGACACAGCAACCGTCAGCAGTTTTGTCAAGTTCCTGCTGTGCACGGATTGGTTGGTTCTACAAGTGTCAGTAGATGGGGCTACTTTTCACCTAGATTCTAATTAACAACTTCTGCTAAGCTAGTCTAGGCTGTGACATCCAGATAGCTATCCAAAGTTGATGAAGACAGCAATGCCAGCAGTCGAAACATTGTGTTTATATGATGCCATCTGGCTAAACTCCCATGTAGATTAAATTGCATCAGTACACCGGAAATGTCTATACTCACACGTTAGATACCTTTACAGGGATGTGATGTTCCAACAAGTAACGCAGTTTGAGAAACTGCACAAGAAGAAAGCAAGATTGCTTAGGTCCTTGACATATCTTTTGAAGTGTCGAGGCAATGACATCGTGGCTCGTTTCACTACAGTGAAACACTGTATCGACAGCATTGGTGTTAAGAAAATTTTACGACAAGCCAGCCTCTCGCTACTTCGGGGACGTATCCACTTCATGCACCTTGAACTAGACTGCAGTGCTCGGTCATTCTTATCTTGTCATTTCTACCTGTCGACAAGACTCTCACCTGTTTCATGGGACTGGGTGGATGCGGCAACTTCTGCTCAGATGAATCTGGAATTGGAGAATACTACAGCGAGACATATTGCGAAAAATGATCTATTGCCGGGAGCAGGCTAGGGCAGCAAACATACTTGGTCCAATCGCTCTGGAGTTAACCTCACTGGGATTCAGCTCAATGATGCAACTACCTCTGTGCTGGCCATCCGGCAAAATCCCATGAAAATTACATTGCATCAGTACACTGCAAAATTTTCCACTCGCATATGATATGATGATTGCTGAAATCCATGGAATTGAACAATGTTGCAGTCCAAACAATCTACCTGCTACAGTTAAAAAAGTTTTTAATTCCATACTGCACACCTGGAATTAACAGACTAAATTTATTTGGACTATTCACTGAAGATTGCAAAGATTGGAAATTTGTAAATACTGTCTGAAACTCAGAAGAAATACATTTAAAGGTGATACACACAGGGACAACATTCATTCACAGAGAAGACTCAGAAATGGTCCACACTGCTATTGTTCAACTTAAATGTTCCCTCAGGAGAGTTGGTTATCCAAATATTGCTAGTTAACCACAAGTGGCTTTCCGTATTTCATAATTAGGTCACCTGCAATACTGCTTCTGCGACGCAGTAGCTGCTTGCTATCACTCTTAACCCCAGAAATTAATGGTCCTGTTTGCAGACATTTCTGCTGCCAGCTGCCATGACATACAAAGAAAAACTTGGTCACTATCTTCAGCACAGTCCTTGTGTCTATATCAAATCAAATCATTGGATAGCATTGCCGCCTGGGAGATCTGTAAGGATTGTTTGGCAGGTGACAGAATTTTTTTATCAACTGCACAATGCAACCCTACTCAGTAATCCTACTGGTTATTTGGGACCTAAAGCTTAATGTGAAATTTGAGCATTGGAATTGTTCTAGTGCACTTCATATTACACAATAAACTGTGCCAGGCCTTTGAAAATCCCAGCAAGACTATGATTTGAAGTAGAAACCATTTTATCTCCAGTCAGTTGCATCTGGATTTTATTTCGGTTTGGTGCCATAAGTGGCAGCTTACACTTAACTGCAAAAAGTGCAAGGCAATGCAAATAATTAATAAAAAAGACCCCGTTTGCTCACGAGTACAAAGTTAACAATTCAGTTATTGACACGGTGGATTCCATGAAGTATCTAGGCATAATAGCACAAAGCAACATGAAATGGAACTTGCACATAACTTCGGGTGTAGGTAAAGCAAATTCTAAACTACGATTCACAGGTCGTAGTTTGATGAGTTTTAATGCTAATACAGAGTAAATAGCGTACAAAACACTAGTGCATCCACATTTGGATTATTGATATGGAATTTGGGATCTGTATCGCAAGGGATTGATTGACACGTTAGAGAAAGTACAGAATTGAGCCGCTTGATTCGTGACTGCTAGTTACAGCCATTACAAAAGTGTCACAGAGTTGTTGTTATGTGGTTGAGCTGAATTGTTTGGCAGACAGACAACGTTGATAACATTTGAATTTCTTGGAGAATATGTGAAAATCTGTAATTTACAATTGCAATTAAATACTTCTTGTCAGGCTTAAAAGGCTGCCGGGGGGTTTGCAACACCTTCACCTGAACTATGAACAATTAAGTTCGTGACCATGTATAGCCTTCTGGTACCTATGATATTAATTAACCTGGTCGCCACACACTCGTATTAATAAACCCCAAATGCGAAGGGTAAACAAGATAAAGTCATTTAACACAGTTTGAGAATAACACAGTACTTATATTCTTGATAATAGTTCACTCGTACATTGTCAGTACCAGAATTTTGAATAAAGCATCGGACAACAGTTTCTTTGAAGATTGCAAATTAAGTACAATTCTATGAGAAGACAAAAACTCACAAAGTCCCCCTAACTTTAGTGAGTACTACGGCATGTTAGAACTTGCCTAAACCGCTACCATAATCTGCGCCGCTAACTAGCGCGAAGTTGCGCGATCACTTTCCGGCATAAGAATGAGACAACGTGAGCTTACAGCAAGGTCTTTTATTGGCTTATAGGAGCCTGTGACCTTGGCGAACCTTTCTTTAATTAATATCTCCAAAAGTACATAATGGTTTAAATTGGATTTTTTACAGGGACTTTCTATTGTCATGTTCTATCTGTTTTAATTTAATTTAACATTCCAAAGGGTTTCAAAAGTCTTCAAACTAAAGTCATCACATGACCAACTTGGCGGAAATTTTTCGCGCTTCACCAACAATCGGCGGCAATCTATTTTTCAAAAACTTAATTACCGGACAAATGCTTAAACTTTTTACCGAAACCATTATATCTCCATAATCGTCTCAATTAGGGCTATCTACTGATATAAATTTCAAATTCATACTGCTTTTAATTAAAAAGTTCATTTTTTATCTTAATTAAAACTACTAATTAAACTTTGCCAAATTATTTAATTTTACTACAAAAATATCAGGGACAGTGCTGACTATAGCTGGTGATAAAAGGTCAGCTGTAGCTTTACTCAATTTACAGATAATTTGAATCGTAGTTTTCTACTTTTCCGATTGCGCGTTTCAAAACATGAACAAACGGGAATATCTTTTAAACTAAACCTTTACCGATATGATAAATACACTTTAAAATGATTTTTATGGTGAATTGTCCCTGTGGGAAAGATTACAGGAAAATTCCTTAAAGTTGACAACTATTCTTCTCGAAATTTCTAAGTCCAACATCGGCAACTTTACAGTTGATCTATAGAATAATTTACTTCTGTGGGTAGCTATTGGGAGTGCTTTTGGTGAACAAAAAGGTACTTTACATTCTTCCACCAACCTAATTAGGTTGCAATGACACAAGTGATATGATTAGAGAAATAAGATACCGTACTGATACTTTTATGAATTCTTTCTTTTCTTGTTCTTTTCGGGATTGGAACGCACAGAATTAGGATTGGTGGTTAGCACCCTCTGTCACCCACAATATTTGTGAATTGCAGAATATAGATGTAGATGTAGAACCACTGAGCCACTAGACCCATTCCTCATATCCAGATTACATTTCTCATAAGTTATTTTACTATCCATGACTGGCCACTCCAGGAACATAATTCAGCAAACCTTACTGATCATATTAAAGAAGCCCTTTTTATGACACATAAACAGCTCTAGACTCTACTCATCCAGAAATCATTATCTACAAAAGAACTGACGTCACAATAACTCAAAATTCCTGCTGTGTTGTCACAGTCGCATCAGCTTTATGTTTTCATTTCTGATTCTACTTTTCTTGTGACATTTCTGTGCCTCTCAGGAACCTCATCTCTTCTTCCTAAATCCTTAATTATTTCTTCATCCATGTAAGGTTTCAGAGCAATAAATCAACATGGGTAATACACTTTATAGATCCAGAATTTGACTTCCTTCCCTATGACCCACCTCCAGATTGTAGCCTTCATTGGGTAATAATTTTTTTATTTTAAATTTTTTTCACCCTCCATCTCTCTATGTTTGCTTTGCAAGTAGCAGAACCACTCCATCTATTTGAGCTTAGTGTTATAGTAATGATTTTAATTGAATGTAAACGGCATTCTTTGGTAATTGGATAATGGTGACAGTCAAAAAGGCCTTTGAGCAATGAAAATGAGATAGGATACAGAAAATAACCCATCACTTCCCACCGATGGAAGAAAGAGGGCAGACAAATATAAAAGCACACTTCACAATATTTCAGTTAATAACCTTACTCATTTAGGAGGCGAGACATATGGCAGTGGAAAAGATGTGTGCACATCTAGACCTACCACAGAAATCAACATAATTCATGTAATGTCTTTCCATGCGGCCATCCCAGCATTTGCCAGGAGTGATTTCAGGAAACCCCAGAAAACCAAAAACTGGATGACAAGGTGGGAATTCGAACCTGCATCCTCCTGAATTTCAGGCTCACCATGTTCTGTTCCTCTACCAGGATGTTCTAGACGTCATTGATGTGGTAGACCAGGATGTGCACAGATCTTTCCCCCTTCCATATGTTTTTCTTCCTACATGTGTAAGATTACTAACCAAAATATTATGAAGGTTGTTTATTTTTTTTATGTTTGTCTGGATCTCCTGCCTTCATCGTGGCAAGTGACATGTTATTTTCCCTGTCGTAGAGCGTCCTGCTAGAGGAGCTGAATGTGTTGAGTGACTGGTTACGCTCTGGCCTGAAATTCAGGAGGACGCAGGTTCGAATCCCCACAAGGTCATCCAGTTTTTGGATTTCTGGGGTCTCCTGAAATCACTCCTGGCAAATTCTGGGATATTTGCATGAAAAGACCATGGCCATATTCCTTCCCATTTTTTTGCCCCCCCCCCCCTCCCCCCAGTACTTTCCCACATCTAATAACATCAATATTAACAAGGCATAAAGCCAATATTACTATCATAAGAAAGATGGTATCTGTAGGAATTTCTCGTTTGTTACCAGCTATGTTTATTGGCAGTGATTAGTTAATAACAGAGTCGTATCTAATTTCCTACTGAAATGTTCCTTTATACTTTGTCGTTGAGTAATGGTGAAAGATAGATTAAACATTTTTTGTGATGTCTGTGTAATGTGTAACAGGTATTGGATATGTCAGAATGTGGAGTACATTAATTTCTTTAAAACAAATTGCAATCATAACCAGAGTTGGTTCGCAAAATTTTTAACTAATGATTGTATAATTGCATTGTGACCCAAAATTTATTAGTGTGCATTGTGTGACAAGTCTTTACATCATGTATGTATCATTTTAATTTCACCACACGTCTAAGCTGACTGTATATCCTTAATTCATTTGTATTTAATTTGTCTATAATTTTCATCCAACAATAGATTAAAAATGGGTGCAAATATGTCATGAAATTAGTATAACAGACTGCTTATAATGTGCTTCAAAGTTTTGTGAAACTATACATAACACAATTTATAAATTTTAGTTTCTTTAAAAATTTTGTTCTGTAAAATATGACTATGGATTAATGATGAACCTCTGTGGCTTAATGAAACTGTGTTATTGGGGAACTTACTAATAACACACTGCTTTTATTTTTTTTACCTGATATTTTATAAAGAATTCAAACTCTTACCATTTCAAAACAACACTGCTAGATTTTTCCTCCCTACATATGCTAATTGTTTTGAGCAGCACTTGTTCGTGTACCTTCTGGGTGTGTAGTTCATTTCATTCTTTCAACAAGTGCAAATATCAAGGCTAATATTTATTCCTTCAGCATATGAGTGGCAGTATGCCTTTCCTGAAGATTTCCTTAGACAAACATTGTCAACACACGGCTTTTTAAATAATTGGTCTTATTTTTAGCATTACACAGTAGCATAGTATTAGACTACTAATTACGCCATATTACTTTATTTATTTTGTTTTTTATTCATTTGCTTTTGATCTGTAAGATAGCAGGTGGTGTGTCTGACAAGAGTTTTTGCTGTGGAAGTTTATATTTATACATATGTCGTATAATTGATTTTTAAATTAGTTCATCTTCATGAATTGTTTGATTTGTAATTAGTGGCTGTTTTAGGTTTATTAACTGTTTTAAGAATTCTTTTCCTTGTATTTGTATGAAGGAAATGTGATCTATGTCTCCTCATGATGATCCAACATAGTTGTAGTTAGGGTAATTCTTTATATAAAATCAGTATAAGTAGCTAGGAAAAGAGCCATGTCATAAATGAATCATATTCGTATTAGGCATACATCACATTAGTTGTTTGATAGCTGCCAGATTTGATGAATCTCACGATACATGTATAGTGTAATAGTCACACAAATGATGTTTTGGTTGGACATAGTCTTTGTCATGTATACCGTTGTCCATTGAGTTTGTGGATATTTTTGTGATTGTGAAAATGGACTTATATAAAGATTATATGTTCGCATAAGTCCAGGAACATCCCAAATTATGCAATAATCGATAGATTTAAAAAAAAAATGAAGTATGTTGCTAGAAGTCTTGAAAAGAAAGGCCAGTAGTCAGTAAATGATGATACATTTCTCACTCACAAATTCTATTCAAATTTACTGACCTAGCTAAAAGGTTCATATATATATCATTATTTGCAAACCTATTTATGTTTTACACATTGTCTGCATGAAATGTATAGTTAACAAATCTTAAAATGAACTTTTTTAAGCTGACTGAAAAATTTATCAAGGTACAGCTAAAGAAAAGCTGACTTGTTTCACATCGAAGTGTCAGGTAAGTAGTGAACCACTGATAACATGCAGTACCCAGGACTGCTTTTTTATGTACTTCCCATACTCTAAAAAAGAAGCACATCATTTGTTTCACACAATTGTCGATAATCAACTCCAATAGACATTTAACAGAAGTAGAATTGTGTTTGGTGGTAGGGGACAGGGCACTTCAGGTATCTGTTAAAAAGAATGCCCACGTGGAGGAAATTGGCAAAATGAAAATGACTGACTATTTTTGGGTTTGCTGGCCGTTTCATTTCAGTGCTTCATGTTACACTAGTTCTTAGTTTTTTCTTTGCTGGACTGTGAAGATCAATTTATTGCATTACTATCATCCAAAAAGTCCCAAATTTAGAGGAAACAAAAAAAGGCTTTAATTGCGCCCCCATTACTCCATTTTGTTTCATTATATGAAATATGCATCTTGTATAAAATATGGGAAATGTTCATTACCTACAATTGCTGGCAGAATAGGACAGATTTAGTTTGTTTGTAGTTAGAGTTTAAATGAACTTTTGTAATTGTTCGATGATTGTTGTTTTCTGGTTTCATGTTTGATAATCAATACATTGCATTTCTCATTAAATCCAGTGTTGTGTTTCATTCTCCATGACTACTGCCTTTTTTAATTTTATTGTTCTGTTTTTTGTTGCTATACCCTGATTCATATCTCATAATTTGATAACAGTTTCCTCATCCTCTCAATTTCTATCCGATTCCTACTCTCTAAACTTCACGTTCTTGCTGGCAAATGTTTTCCACTGTAATTTCCCTTGTCCACATTTTTTGTCTAACTATTCTATGCTCTCACCTGTATCAAGCAATAATTCTATATATTTTCCATATTTTTTCACTTGAAGAAATTTTGATTATAAAACATTGTTGTTATTTTTCTTTAGTTATATTGAAATATGCATTGTAATTTACTGTTAAGATTTAATTTAATTTAATTTAATTGCAATGGAGCACAGGCTCCGGTGGCAATTTCCCTACACACCCATCTTCCCCCTATCCTGCACCCACCTACATTTGCCCTCTACAAATTTTATCTTTAAATTCTTTCAAAGTTTTCGGTAAATTATTCATCATTTCTCTTGGTAACTCATTCCAATCCCTGACACCCTTACCTAAAAAAGAGAATCTTCCTACACCCTTGTGCCTGAAATCGAGTGCCAGCTTGTGGTCATCGTCATCTTTTCCATTCCATGCACTACTTTTCATACTTATTGCAATATCTTTCCATGCCTCATTTATCATTACTGAATGCAGTGAGACTGATCATTTACCATAGTTCTTCAATTGAAGCATGAATTGACACTTCATGTTAAGAATATAATATAATTTTAATATGTTTTCAAAAGATTACTCTTCTTTATGAAAATATTGTCAGAGCATTATTTTTGAGCACAGGTAACATTGGTGCTGAGTTGTAGTGTTGATCACAAAACACTAATAACTATATCATAACTTGTTACATTTGATATGTCAGAGAAATATAGAAAAGAGTACCAAACTTCAATTTCTGTCTGTAAATTGAAAGTTATAAAAGATTTACTCACACAATATGTATCCTTGTCATTAAAATTTGTTATTATCAGTAATGATATGGTGGGGATTAAGATGCTTGACCAGGGAATGAAAGGTTCTGGGTTTAAATTTTGGTCTTAAAACTGACTTTCTCCTCTGGTATAGCTTTGTTTTATTAATGTGAAGTACACTAGAATTCACCATGGTCCACTTTAAATTATTGGTCACCTTTACCCAATAGGATTTGTGAGCTAGGTTAGACATCTACAATAGAGGAAGATCACACAGTTAATGAGAAACTATGTCACTAGATCATTATGACCTCCCAAAGTTATTATTATTAATTTTAAAAATGTTTACAAATGAAAATAAATTTCATATGTTGCTAACCTCCAGATATGTAGTAATATTAATTGATCAAAAGTTTTTGTAAAATAAACTCGTCCAACTGTAAGAAATTTACTTTGAGATATAAATGTGAAAAATGTAAAATCTTATATAAAAAAATCAATGTCTGTCCTCTATGCACTCCTAAACCATTCATCCGATTACGGTGAAACTTTGGTGAGTTCTCGAGTGCATGTCGGAGATGGTTATTAAGAAATAAAACCCCCTCTTCCCCATAACACCCCATAATTTAAAAAACCCAACAAATTTTATCCGATTTCTATGGATATTTGCACATGTATACTGTAAAACAAACAGAAAAATACTGCCTTCATATGGTTTCCAAAAACACATCCCCTCTCCTCCTTCCCACCCCCTTAATTTTTTACTCAAACCCAAAATTTATATCCAATTTCGATGGAACTTTGCACACATACACTTTTAAAAAAATAGAAAAATACTGTAGACATTAGTTTCACAAGAACCCAATCCCTCTCCCCTTTTCTACCCCAAAACCACCCCCTCTTCCCCCTTACACCCCATAATTTAAAAAAAATCACAGATTTTATCCGATTTTGATGGAAATTGGCACACATACTTTAAAACAAACAGAAAAATTCTGCCTACATATGGTTTCCAAAAATCATAACACCTCTCTCCCTTCCTACCCCCATAATTTTTACTCAAACCCACACTCAAGGTGCTATGTACGGGTGAAGCATTATTGCATATAGTCTCTCAATGGTGGGAGTATATTTACCCCTTGTTTAGTGAACCTGGAGTGTGTCGAAACAACACAGCCCTTCCCAGGTAATTGTAGTTTACTGGCCTCATCTGAAGTTCTAGTCACATACACTGTTAAACAAGCGCAAATGTCTCTTGTTTCATAGTTGGAACAGTTTCCCTTGCTTATTCAAATCCTTAAGAGTTTTCCTGGCCAGCAGCTCGCAGTTTTAGTGGTCACCATTCGTCATCGAAAACATTCTTTTCCATGGTTGCACAACACAAGGAATTGTACTACCGTAAGCCCATGACCTTTTTTGCGTATTGTCACAGGTCTAGAATAGTTCCGGTTTCTAGGATGAAATATTGTGACTGGTTGACCTGATTTGACCAAATGTAAACTTGACCAGTGTTTCAGGGTGAATAAAATCTGTTGAGCTTGAAGAACTCAGAAACATTAATAGAGGTAGCTATTAACCACGAACAGGGACGATAGCGCAGTCGTATAATTGCTTAAATAGAAACTTACTTGTATTTGGACCTTGAAGTTCACTCTGCAAAATTTTAAAAAATTCTGTTTGCTTCAAAAGCGTCAAGTAGTAGTAGTAGTTTTTTTTTTTTTTTAGACTGGGCAGAGAACTTAATGTACATTCCATATTATTAAACAGTTGAGCAACTCCAGAGAAATAAATTTTCTATAATACTTGATTCGGTAACATATTTGTTCTGATGTACACTTAAATAACCTAATAACTCACGTTCAATGAACATGAACAAAAGCCATTAAAGCAAATAAACCGTAATGCATAAACTTTGGTCATGCAAACAACATTAGTGAAAAGTTTAATTAGACTGAAATTTTTCCAAGCCGGAATAACAATTTTCATTTGTGGTTACAGCAGAGACCATGAGTAATTTTTTTAAAGTTGCTTTCATTAGCAACATGTTACTGAATAGCAGATCCACTTTTTTCAGCCGCTAAATTTATCAATAATTTTTTTAACTATGAAACGCTTCAAAAATCAAACTTAATGACTGTATTATGGCTATTAATTTGGTAGTAGTTGCTTAGCTATTAAATTGTGGACATAACCACGAATTTCTTATAATGGTATCTCTGGTCGCTGTTTTGAGAGCGAAGGTTGGCCCATGATGTCACAATTTTCTAGCCAATAGCTATCGAGGTGTGTGGGTGAGCTTAGGAAATTATATAGTAGATTTTCACCAGCTATCAATTAACTGAAGTGCAACGAGCTATTTTGTAATCAAAATTGGTATCTTTCTTAATCATATTTTATTCTAGGTTTTCTTCAGGATTTTTTATCTATCTATCTATCTGTAAACTTAAAAGTTTCTGAACTATTATTTATATATCTTCATTCACTTGTTTTTCCTTCCACATTTAGATAATTGGCTACCTACTCCCACAAATTATGTTTTTGGTATAACAGTTGATTTAACTTCAACATCACATATTTAAAATGGCAACCTAAATTACTCAGAATGTCTTCCACTCACACATTTTCTGCTCTAGTTACAAGAAAGGCAAAAAATTAATATTTTGAGTGCTACTGCTTATGCCTCTGAGAGAATAAAATCGGGTATAAAAACACCAGAAATGAATGGGGTAAGGGAAGAAAATAGGAAACAAAATGAGAGAGGGGGATAAGAAATTAAGAAGGGTAGGTATAAAGTGAAGGAAATGAAGATAAGACCTGTAGGATGTCTGGTATCCATGATATCCTTGTAAATCAGTTCCAAGTGACTGAGAACCTAAAGAACAATGTCTTTTAGCGAAGTTCTGATTATCTTGACTATGTAACAACTGTTGAGCTGGTTGCTGTTATGTGTGATGGCAAGATCTGCTCTTAGGTGGTCTGGACTTTTAATGTACAATTCTTCCTGTGGCCAATCGTCCCAGAGAATAAGGAAATAAGGATATGGTAGTGACACTAATGTAGGAAGCAGGACAGTGTGAGCATGACGTGTGAGTGGAGACTTTCAGGGCGTATTGATGCAACAAAATCCTCTCGGATGTCCTGTCGGATGGTGTTGTAGAAACACGGTGTTTTGACAGCTGGCTCTGCTGTCTTCATCAGGTATCTTGTAGCTGTCGCAAACTGACTGTTACTGCCTCGACCGAGGCACAAGATACCTGATGAAGACAGTAGAGCCAGCTGTCAAAACGTCGTGTTTCTACAACACTATCCGGCAGGACACCTGAGAGGATTTTGTTGGGCACGACATCTTATATAAGGACCCAGTAGTCACATGTGGCATTCTCCACAGTAGGAAATATTTCACCAATGTCAGGATTGGTGTAGGTAGTGAAGGGAGGCTGCATGTTGCAAGTTTTGCCACATGTTGCATGTAAATAACCACTGGCTAGTTTACGTGGTATAGGGGGTTTGTTCAGTTTAGGAACTACTGAACGTTACTTGTCCCTCATAAAGTAGGCTTCACCTGTGAATATATGCATCATTGATGGCATAAGTTCTTTGAGAAATTTTGCAGCATCCCACTCCTTACCAACCTGCTTCTTGTATCCATCCTCAGTTACTGAAGTTATTAACCTTGAAAACATCCATCTTTCAGGAGAAGGTTTTGCATGAAAATTTTATATATTTGTGTGGTATTTTTTTGTTTAGTTTCTGTGTTGCTGCATCCTCTGTTATGGTATATGTTGGCTTTCCTCTTTATCCTTAACCTCATTAGGTAATTTCTGTTAGTCAGATTAGAATTTCCTGTTCCAAGCATTATTGCTGTTCAAAAAGGCCTTTGAGCAATGAAAATGAGATAGGATACAGAAAATAACCCATTACTTCCCACAGATGGAGGAAAGAGGCAATCAAATGTTTCATTGTGTTAAATCTTAACATTTTTGTAGGTGTTTCCTCATTTTAATTTTTGCATAAAAATTTTTGTCGTACTATAGTTTTTGTTCGACAAGCATTTGTGTATAATTTTGAGGGGATGCATCATATTATAGGTTTTCTCACACCAGCATATTACTCTGCTACCCTATCCAGCAAGTATTGGAAGTAGGATCTTTGTTTTTAAGAGTGTTAATACTGCTGTTGTTTTATCCTTCAGCCAGAAAGGAACTGCTGGGGTGCTTTATTATGAGGGGTAGTCAAAATGATAGTTCTTCACCCCTCATACCATGCTCCATCTTGCGTATGTAGAGGGAGCATATTTCCACTCAAAGGAATTTCTCTTTTTGATTCTTGTGGGAAATAATGAGCCCATCTCTCATTAACATATCCATCTTATCAAAAAATGAGTTTTCTTCATTCTATTAATGATGGTAAAATGTATTTGATGCTTATGAATGACAATTTTGTCTTTATATGTCAGTAATTAAGGCAAACTTTTCAATACTCAGGCTATTGAGCAGTTGTTTGTTAAGTAGGCCTACTGCGAAAAAGGAAATAACCATTTTTCTCACTGACTCTTCAACTGTTATTCATCAACTAGCTGGTACCCACGACTTCCTTCGTGTTTGTAAAGAATTTGGATTGACAGCGACCGACATCTAACAACCATTGTGCACGATTGGAGACTCGATGCTATTACCACACACAAATGCAGTCATCTGCGCTATGTAGTTCAGGCAGCAGAGTAAAATTTATGGACACACACATCTTTGGATGAAATTCAAAAATATCTTTGATCAACCACTTTCAACCACCATATCTCTCACGCTCCCAAAGTTACCTAAATTCGGCCAATGTTGTGATTGATGGTTGACTCTGTGTTACTACCACACTCAAATACCAGTGATCTGCACTTCATAGTTTTGTCTGATAAGTGATACACCAAGACACATACGTCTTTGGCCGAAATATGAAAGTACCGCAGGTCGAGCACTATCAACCACCATTTCTCCCACACCCTCATAGCTACCGACATCTAACCACCAAGGGACATATGTGGAGACACATGTCTTTGGTTGAAATACAAAAATATCCTTGATCAGCCACTTTGAAAAACCATATCTCCCACACTACCAGTTACTGAAATTAGGCCAACATTGTGATCGAAAGGTGACTCTGTGGTACTACCACACACAAACGCTAGTCATCTGTGATAGATAGTTTTCGCTGAAAAGTGGTACACCAAGACACATGCGTCTTTGGCTGAAATATGTAATTTCCGCAGGTCGACCACTTTCAACACCCATATCTCCCACACTCCCATAGCTACCGACATCTAACAACCATAGTGCACGACAGGAGATACGATTCTTCTACCATATACAAACACTAGTGGTCTATGCTATGTATTTGTGGCTGGAAAGAGAAGTATAAAATTTTTGGTCGAAATATGAAAACACCCTGCATTGACAAACTTTAATCATCATACCTCCCACAGCTATCGGCATTTGACCAACGCTGTGCACAACAGGATACTCTATGCTACTTCCACACACAAACACCATTGATCTGTGCTAGGTAGTGATGGCTGAAAACTGAAATATAGGAAAACACACGTCTATTTTTATATATATAAGATTTGATTGAATAGAGTTGTTAAGGTGTTTAATGGAATTTTCACATGTTGACACTATTTCTCTTCTCATACAGTAGCCATCTATAATGATAGTGTGAATTTTCTTGCATGGATCTTTTCACTTTCTGATGGCTTGCCTCCAAATGATATTTTCACTATAGTTTTGCACACCTGTTTGTAAATTTTCACGACTGAAAATTTTTTCAATCAAAAACTGGATCACAGTATGAATTGGCGGATCAAAACCAGTGAAAAAAATATTTCATAGTACTGCATGATTGCATCTTTTAGATATGGCAGTGAGAGAACGGGAAATAGTCTCCTATTGAGTACGGTAGAATGGTATGGGATCCATATTTTGTCTTATCAAATGTCAGTTTCAGAGGATGCTGCAGAATTATGTGCTCACCTGGTGGGAGAACTTTTTATAGGCTTAGAACATAATAACTGAAATGGCAAAGAATCTGAGTTATGAGTTATTGGAAGATGGGTAAAGATATTGCTGTCTATGCATAAGGCATGTGATAACACTAATGCCTGGATGGTTATCAGGCAAAGATAGTATGTGAAAGGAAGAGAGGACATACTCATAAATTAGCACTAATCTTCAAGCATGAGACTGAGCATTGTTGGTGAGCAGTAACACTGTAGCCTCAGAGTGTTACTGCATTCAGGAGGCCTGGGTTCAAATTCCTGTCCGTCCATCCAGATTTGAGTTTTCCATGGTTTCCTCGTATTGATCCAGGTGAATGTTGGTATGGTTCCTACAAAGGTCCATAGCTAAATTCCTTCCCATTCTTGCCCATAGTCCCTTCCCATCTCTAATGACATCGATGAGGTGTAAAGTCAGCAATTACAACAACAATAAAAAAATAGGTATGTGGGTATGAGTAGGTTTTCATTTGAAGGTAAGGGAGTCAAGGACTGTTGAATAGACTGCCTGAATGAATCAAATAATTTTAAATAAAAATAACATACAGTATTAACATCAGCCATAAGTGCTATTATGATTAATAGTAGTATAGTAGTGATGGTAATAATAATAATTCTATACACATGGATCATTTCGAAATAGGGTGAGACAAGTCCATATTTTGTCACACTGTTTAGAGGAACCAATAAAGGAAAAAAGAGAGGAAAAAAGAGAGCCGATTCAGTGCTGGCTCAAACAAAAAGAATCTACATTATGCTGCACAATGATAAGCATATTCTGGCAACTGATATAAATAAAAGTAGAAGTTAACTTATGAAATGAACAATACTGGTTAGATGTATTATGACTAAACGTTAACAAACAAAATGATTTAAAATATCAACATACTTCCCAAATCAGAACTCATGTAGAATATTGTCATTTGGGAAATGGCTAAGTCATCTTCCATGGAAAAAAATTTAACGCCGTGCATAAAGGGAATGTGAATTTCGGTTTGTGAGCTGTGTGGCTCATATTTCCAGTGTAGCACTGGATCTATCCCAGGAATTTGGCAAAATGAGCCATAAAATGGAGTTAAGTAAGTGTTTGGGAAAGATCAGGAAGTGATATGATTAGTGAAGGAATTCTGAAAAGATAAGAAATGAAGAGCTAGGCTAGGAAATGCAGTATAAAATTTTTAAGAAATTGAAACAGTTGTGCCACAGAAATGTGCATTGCAACCACTAATATTCTTTATTCTAATAAATTATAACATAGGGGGTTTACAATTAAAAGTTAGGGTCTGTTTGATTCACATAATATTGTGTAATAAGATTTAAATGGGAGAGAATTTTGAATGGCTAAAAAAAGCTTCTGCACAGAATATGTAGTTGGCTGGGTAAACATGTAATAAAAATAAATGACAAAAAATTGAAGTTATTATGTACATTTCTAGAAAAAGATAGGTTTTGTTTGTGAATAAAGTGGAGCAGGGATTCTTATTGAAGACATAAAGTGTAAATATTTTGTCACATCTTTTGATAATAAACTCAGTTGAGCAGAGTTTTCAAAATATCATATATACTGGAGAGGGTGATTAAGGTTCGTACTAGGGAAGTTAGGGAATTGGGATATAAAATCTTGGTGAGACAGTTGTTTGGACATGATAGGATAGTATGGGATCCACATTGCAGGTATCAGACTTAGGAGTTGGAGGATATGCAGAGGAGGGCAGCTAGATTTGTTAGTGGAAATTAGTGCAGAATACAATTAGTAACTGATATGATGAAGGAACTGAGTTGGCAGTCATTGGGAGACAGTAGCTGAGTGAAGACAATGTGTTGGTGATAAGGCTTGAATAGATAGTGATAAACAATTAGTAGTAGTCTGCGGGCATAAATAGATGATAATGATGGTCTGATTTTAGTAATAAGGAATTGGGGAAGTTTCTGTTTGTATTTTAGAATTTTAGAAACTGGAATAAAGTTTTGAGGGATATGACAAACAATTTGCCTCAAACAGTGAAAGAAATGAAGATAAAAATTTGTGAAATGTCAATTTAAGTGAGAGAATATATTTCGTACATGGTTTGTGCCCATTCCAATTAAAAGAAATTTACACTAATTAATAATAGCTTTTGAAATTTTTTTGTTTGCAATATTCTTTAAAATTGTTGGTCTTTGAAAATATTTAGGAAGAATAAAAATGGAATATCTTAGCTGTGCTAGCAAGACTTAAAGTTGAAGTGGGGGGTTCCACTAAACAGCTCAGCCTTAACTCCAACCATGTGCTGTTGCCTTTGGATAAACATTTCATGCTTTACTGAAACCTAAATTGATCTAATTCCAACTTAGGAAAGGTATGTAGTCATTAAAAGTCACCATTGCAATTTAAACTATTAAACCATATATTCTTCCAAAATTATAAAGTCACAAACAAATGGTATCCGAAATCATCACCAAAGAATTTTAATTGCAGGAATGATTAACACATTCGAGACAGACCAACCTCACAACCCCTAACAAAATTTACAGTCACATGAGGTCTGCTAATTTCGGCACACCATAGCCTCAAAGTTCAACATCCCTGCTGGTCATCTACTTCTGCCCTGATCGCGCCACATAGTAGTGTGGTTGCGCTTCAATTAATTTTCAAGAAGAGCCTAGAGCTGCTATTTATAGAAGATGCCTGGGAATGCTGTTTCACATGAAAACAGTCCCAGCTTCAGATCAAATGTAGTCCTCCGCGCTTGTGGATTTCGTCATCTGATTTCCTCAATGTGCATAAATAAATTCCTGTCTGCCTGAAATTTTGACAGTAGTTAGGTTGACTAATAAATGTTGATTTCAATCCTTATTAAAAAAAAAAATTGTAACTCTAACGGTTTGGCCGCAAAATATTATTTTCTGAAATTCCAAAAAAAAAAAAAATTATAGCTTCCTCAGTTTTAAAGTTACGAAACTGAAATAACTTTTAATCTGCTTCTAATTTATTGCTCTTTCATTTGGTACTAAGATCGCCTTACTTACTGTTTTCTAACTGGTTGAACCAAAATTGTTAATATCTCTAAAGTGATAGCTTTAAAAATATTTAACTGACAGCTCTGAAACATATTTTAAATGATTCTACGTCCCCTTATTAATAAGAAATCATTACCCTTTCATTGTAATAATGGCTCTTAAATGGTTTTATTATCATTTATCTAGAACGGAAAATTTTCTTCTACATTCAAATTCTCAGGTTGCTGTTACTGGAAGAAGCCATATTAATTAGTTTTATCCATAATTTTATACTTTGGATACTAGCCAAAATATGGCACCAATTCAAAAACCAATAGTAACATCACTCTATCATATTTTAATGTGTTATCGTCGTATTTTAATATACATATCGTGTTTTAATATACTTCCCATTGTTATTCTAATTTCTTCCAAAGTCTTGGGTCGAAACTTCAAAGCAAACTTAATCGTTAAACATTTGAGTGACGATAAACTTTCATATAATTCAGTTTATCTTTATTTCTTTTACACTTTACTAATACGTATCCGAAGATTACAAAGGTCCTCGGCAAGCAGCAACTAAATATCCTCAACCCAAACGTACACACTATACCTTCTCGCTCACCGGCTGGTTCTTGTTACGCTGTTGTTGCCCTGGAAATCAATTCCTTTTAAAATTTCTCCATGTTATGCCACTGTTCGTAATTGACACTTTTAATCACACTGTCCTGTCACAGTCGCCATTTGATGTTATTATTGGTAGTTGTGAATATTTTGAATTTGTGGCGGTACCATTTACTATAAATGTAATTGTTTATTAGATGCGGCCGCCAGTCAGGTGGTTGCAGCTAAAGGAAAGGTTATACAGGGCATCTGTTAAGAAAGTTTATCGCACTCGTGCAGTTTTCAAAGCTCACAATGTTTTATTGCCCTTAAACACTTCCCGCTAAATGCAAGCCACGAGACAAACATAGTTTATAGACTCCTTCTCCGAAGACACAAGTTCGATAAGATAGTGGTAACAGTGAGACACTACTCTAGTACAAGTTCACAATTCTGTTCCACTCTCGAACAGATATAATAATTTAATAATTCAAGAGCCAAGTTAACTTACAAAATCTGTGGTCGTTTTCCTACAGTTCACACACTGCATAACTTCACTCTCCGCACTGTATCCTTACTCAATATCTCGATAGATATTCTGCGACATGTGTGTATTATGATTTACATTCCAACTTGTTCACATTCTCCCGCTAATTTACCACAACACTCTCCAACTTTCCACTACTGTACCACCACTGCCATCTTGCCACCTCTCTCTCCCCCTACTGTACAACTCCCCTAACATGCGATATTGTATATCGCGCCTGCAATATCGCACATATAAAACAAATTCATATTTTCTTACAAATTCAATACCGAATTTTCCATGCAAATACTCATATAACCATGCTGTGGTGTTACAAACAGACATGAGGCTAACATTGTAAGACAATGGATGACAAATAAAACAGTGTGTCGTTTTCTTGGGGTAGCTATAATGAACTTCTATCAAAAGTAAATTTTCAAACATGCAGATGGTAGAAAGCATATTAAAAGGCATTTGATTAAAATGTTTAATTTTTTCTGATTTACAAATTTGTATTTGTTAAGAATTGTTGCTCAATGATTGCAGCATAACTTGCTTGCAAGTTATGGATATC
This sequence comes from Vandiemenella viatica, assembly GCA_031002005.1. NCBI lineage: Eukaryota > Metazoa > Arthropoda > Insecta > Orthoptera > Morabidae > Vandiemenella > Vandiemenella viatica. The sequence continues at coordinate 201,594,801 of JARYHS010009186.1, forward strand.
AGTGTAATACAACTATCGAGCAGTATTTTATTTGATACTAGCCAGTGAGAAATATCAATTGAAATGTTCATATTTGTCATACCCATCATTGTAGCCGATCTGATGTCAGAATTGATTGTTAGGCAATAAACACTACTTTTATTTAATAAAAACCAGTTCTGAATGATGATAGCATATAAAATTGTCTAATTCACATTCTTGAGAAACGTATAACTCAAATAGAAATACTCTTTATTGTATTCATAAATAAGATTTTCTTGGCTCTTCTCTAATCAATTATACAAAATTTTATAAATACATTTATTACCAAATACTTCAACTTTTTTGCCTTGTGGTTTTCATCTTTGCAATCGTTTCTCATACCATTTGGTCAGCTAATTAGGTTAAATACAACAAAAAAACAGACAATGAGCAAAGTTTTCAAGTTCAGACTTATCAGTGTACAGATGAGAATAATTAGTGTTACATCCCAATGCATTTTGAAATTAGTTTTACTTGCTATGTGTTGATTTCTTATTATTTATTACTTCCAAAGTTCTTACATTCATCATTACTGTGATTAGTATAAATTAGTGTAGGTGCTGTAAATAGTACTTATGGTTCCAATAAAAATCTGAAAATAATATTTTGTGTTCAATTTATGTAATGCTGAAATTAAAAATTTCTCAGCATTTTCAATAACTGGCAGATTTTTCTGCTAATTTGACAGACTCTTGCATTGGTGAGTGGTAAGTTGTTTCTTATTTATTACAATTGTCTTTCAAAATTTTAATTTCTATAAACTTTTTTGTTTGTTACAAACAAAAATAAAATTATTTGGTAAACATCTGCTGAAGAATGTAAATTATAATGTTTTAGCAATGGGAATTCAATATCACATACTGAATCTTGATTTTCAACTCTGGAGGAGTGCATATATGTAATATATTTAATTTATTTCAAGTGTTTACCATAAAAATTTATATTATTGCTGTTGTGGATAAAAGAACAAAATGGTACAAAGTTTGAATGTGCCAGAAATTTATTAATTAAACTTTTTTTCAGCTTCGTTTAGTTGCATTTATTCCCTGATTCTTCAGGATGATTGAATAGGACTGATTTGCTTCTTTTGTTATTATAGCGTCTTGCAACTGGGAAGTGGTGGCTCAAGGTAAAGTATGGGCACCTTATCGTTAACACATGTGAAGGGTTTTGTGTAGAGTGTAATTTGTTTTGGGTTAGTTCCTTTAGTTTCCGTACTGGAATAACCTAACTTCAATCATTTTACCCGTGTTATGTTGCTTGATTTCCCTTCAGTGTTTGCTTTGCTTTATGTACCAGCACTTTGTCTCCTTTTGCTTCTTAAAAGATACACTGTTTTTAAAAACATGAAGTTCAAGGTTAGGTTAGTGAAGTGAAATATCATTCGCCAAAGGAGCATGTAGTACATACGATTGTTTTGTATTGACTATGACCAATAATAGACAAGAAAAAGTGAACCGTTTGATTTTTGTTAGTGACGATTCACTGAAATGCTGTACCCTGAAATTTAACTAAAGCATAATTGAGAAAGCATGTAGAACCATAAACTAACAATCAGAGTGTAAATAATTTTTCTATCTGAAGTTAGTAGGTATTATCCAGAAGAATCCTGGATGCTCTAAACAAAATAAGCCTAATAGTTATTGCTAATTTGAAGGTGACAGTACTCTAATTAGATGACCTGATGTTGGATTAGTATTTCTTATTTTTTGTAAGGTAAAAAGTGGGTTTTTTACAGTGTTTGGTATTTTCTAGATTTGATTTTCCAGTTGTTTCTTTCCTTCAATTGATAATCATTCAGTCTGTGTTTAGTTTTGAAATATTGTTCCCTTCTTCCAAGATATCTGTAATCTTTTCATTTACACTTTTCCACTGGAGCATACATTGTTCTATTTTGGCCACCACCACCATTATTCATTCAGTGTCATCTCAGTAGCAGATGTTGTTTAGTCATTTATTATTTATCTTGATGCTTTTATCAACTTCCAAGGTATTTTCATAAATGGCTTCAGAATACTAGTTGGAAGAGTGCCAGGACGATATACATTCCTGTCTAATACCTTTTTTCTATCTCAGTTTCTTCTCTAATGTGGTCTTAACTATGATTTATACTGCATGGTTCCAGTAAAGCTTCCTTACAATGTAGATGTCTGTACTGTCAATAGCTATGTGTTTCAACTGATTCGGATGATGTCATTTGTAGCATTGTCAATTGTCTTTACATTGTCAACGGAGTACATAATATATGTTTGCTGATCAAAACATTTTTTGAAATAAAAAGTAGGGCATCCTTTATCCCCTATCTACTCCTAAACATGAACTTATTTTCTTGCTGTCCATATTTGACTACACAATTCTCATAAACACTTTCAAAACATTACTCATTAGTCTGAACAGTCCATGGTGATTGCAGCTTGTGGCATTAGATTTGGAAAGGTGATGAGAGTGGACTTAATCTAGTCCACAGGGATTTTTCCAGTTATCTATTGTTAGTATTGTTGAAAATTTTTAGGAGCTATAAGTCTGCAGTTATAAACTTGAGAAACTCTTACTTCAACCAAATCCTTACCATATCTTCCAAATACAACCAGCGGACTAGCTGATTGACTTTACCATGAACTACATGTAGAGTATACTAATGTGATGAAAGAGGTTCATGGAAAACAACTGGAAACTCAATACAGACCAACTGTCCAGCCAAACAAACAGACATAATTAGGTGGTTTGTGACTTTAATGAAAACAGAAGATTGCAGTTAATATTCTGTTGGGATACAGTGATTTTATAAATAGAGTGTATTCCAATTATGCCCAATAGCCAGCCGCAATAAACACTTGCATAACATCAGGCTATCAGTTGGTGAGTGCATCCAATCAACATATATTAATAAGGTCAGTCAGTACTGTTCCATCTGTGGAAGATTGCTCTAAATCTTTTTGATTGAAATATCATGTGTTACAAATTTTATATGGTTGGAGTTGCAAGGACTTTTTTTGATAGTTAGATATTGTTTATTTGCTTATTAATGATTTAGTAATTATGAATTTTAAGTGACACAGATCAATAATAAATTCAAACATTAATATAAAACATTTCAAAGCTGTTATTTGAAGCTTGAGTACAACAATGGTGTTGATAAGGTGAAAACTATTTGAGTAGAATACAAACTGACTTTCTGAGTAGGGAAATTCTTGAAAGGTAGAAATCAAAGTGTTAGAATAGAAAATGTGATATCAAAAGAGGTGGAAGTCAATATGGTAGTGCCACAGAGTTGTGTATTACTATTCATTATTCTAGTGTTGCTGGGTTTACAGTCAGAAGTTAGTTTCTTAGCAGATGACATAATGGTTTATAATAGGATCAAAATTGGGGAGATATGGACAGAGTATCTGACTGGGTATGTCAATGTGATATATGCCAAAAAGAGTGAGCCTATTAGATACACAGATTTAAAAAAAAAAAAAACAGCTAAAGCTTGTTTCTGATAACAGAATGGGGACACTACAGTTTGTTGAAGGTTTGAAGTGTAAATATGTTGGCATAACATTTGATAATAAATCCAACTTGACACATTGGGCAGATGATAAGGAAAAACTACAAAATCGTTCATCTGCTGGAGAAGGAGATGAAAGTAAGTAGAGAAGTGAGGTAATTGGGTTGCAAAACTTTCATCAGACCATTAATTGCCTTCAATATGGTGGTGTAGTCTGGAATCCACATATTGGGGATCAAAACAGAAGTTGGAGGGCATGCAAAGGAGAACAGTTAGATTTGATTGAGAAAATTACCACAGTTTCCAGTCAGTAACTGATATGATGAAGGAGCTGGATCGGGAGTGATAGGAAGAAAGGAGGATGGTGAAGAGAGGACTGGAAGTGTACAAGGCGTATGTTGGTGACGAGTCTTGGAAAGTTACTGGTTGAAGGATTGGGAATAGTACATGGAAGATAAAAGATGACTATGGAAACAAGCTGGTTCATGATTTCTTGTATAAGGGATTGGGATAGTTTTCTACTGTAGGAAAGGGAGTCAAGAATCAGAATATAGTACTGTAGGAAGTGATGAATAATTTGTCAGAAATTATAAACCTACAAAATCTTCACGGGTGTCCAGCTGGATGGTGGCGTAAAAACACGACGTTTCGACAGCTGACTCTGCTGTCTTCATCAGGTATGTGCAGTTGTTCTCAGCTGACTGTCTCTGCCTCGACTGGCATGGCCGCCCATCGGACCTCCCTTATACCTTCAGCTGGAAGGCCCGCTCACTCTGGTTGGTCGAGACATTGGCTTTATGCGCGGTCCGCTGCGGCCACCACTGGCGCCACTTGCTCCTTCCCGCTCAGATGTGCTGGCAGTCCGAGATGCTGTTATGTCAACTTCTGATTGGCCGCGACCGCTGGCTTAATCCACGGTCCGCTGCGGCGCCCGACAGGTGTCATTTGCCGGTGAGGATATGCTACGCTCTCATTGGAGATGATAGGTTTCCAGGCTTCGCTCAGAAAGAGCCCGCTGTCCCTATTTATGTTGTTGTCATTAAGCCAGATCTCCAATGCCTCGTTTATGACCAAATCCCAGAAGGAAGAGGGCCTGCCGAGCACTGCCTTTTTATCGAACTCTATCCTGTGTTCTTCATCGTAGGCATGCTCGGCTATCGCAGACTTGTCCAATTGCATCAGCCTCAGGTGTCATTTGTGTTCGATAAGGCGCTCTTCGATCATTCTGATGGTCTGACCGATATACACTTTACCGCATTCATATGGTATGGAATAAATCCCAGGTGTCCTCAGGCCTAAGTCATCTTTCACCAACCGTAGCCTTGGCGGGAGGCTGGAAGATACTTTTAATTCGATACCATGCCAGGAGTCTTCCAATTTTTCCCAATGCGTTCCCCGCATATGGAAGAAAAGCAAGAGTTTTTGGCATTTCTTCTTGCTCCGACGGTGGTCTTGGTGGCTTCTGAGTAAAGGAACACTCTATCTGCTGCCGAGAATAGCCGTTCTGTTCGAAGACGGTCTTAAGATATTTCATTTCCATCGGCAGGTGTTCGCGGTCAGAGATAGCTCTCGCTCTGTGTACCAGTGTTGGGTTTATTATTCAGTACCGTTACATATGCTGATTGCATTTCAGATTACTGCTGTGAGTAGAATAATTTCTTAAACAGTGTAAGCTAACCTAGAATTCCATAAATTGCATTACAAAATTTGTTTACAGTATAGCGGTCTCAGTTGAGTAACACAATACCTCAGCTTTAGGGTCATTTATGTAGTTAATTCAGGAAATAAATCAAGTTTAAACAGTAAATTCAAGTAGAAGAACTGAAGATAAGATCAGCATATTCAATATTTGGTTTCAGTATAATTTCACTAAAGTTAATATTTTCTTCACTTTGAAAGATATTCAGTATAATAAATGGTAAAAAGATGATAAACCTTGTAGCAAGGAAATCATACTAAAAAGTTTTTGTATTTTAAAAGCTGGTAGGGAAAATTTAACACAAAATTACACACTTTAAATTTGAGAAGTCCTATTTTGGAAATATATAGGAAGTCAACTTATAGCAAGAAAGAAGCTTAAGTTTGGGAAAGCTCAGTACAGTTTAAAGGTGGTTTTTCAAACATTATATAGTAATGTAGATAACACTCTCGGGATTCTAGCCGCATCAAGTAAAAGTCGACTGGTGACGTTTCGAGAGCCGGCACTGCTCCCATTGTCAAGCCCTGCTTAACTAACTGACTAACTAACTAACTAACTTGACGCGGCTAGAATCCCGAGAGTGTTATGTACAGTGCTGCCGCCGCGAAAACATTCACAGTTATCTATTATATAGTAATGTCAGATACATGGCACAAAGTAAAATTCATCAGTTAAATAATACACATAAATTCAAGAAGGGAAAACTATGTTCAGAATACACTATAATTTATTAGAAACGTTTCCAGTAAGTCTAGCCAAGAAACGTGCAGTTTTTTGATTGGGATGAAACAAAGTAGAGATTTTTTAAGTATGTCTGAACAAGTTGGCGTTGTTAGTTGTATCAGTCGGAATAGCGTCCGCTTTAGAAATTGGGGGGTGGTGGGAGACACGTAGAGACTTCATTCAACAAGCATTTGAGAACACACAGAATCATTTAAAGTAGGTTTCAAAGACATCAGTAAGTTATTAGCGGGGTCGAAATTGGCAATTTCATCATAATTCACATTTCTCTGTTAGTATAGTAAACATGGCGTGCTTAGTATCAAATGAAAGAGGATTACATTAGAAGTAAATTAAAAGTTGTTTGAACTTCGTAGCTGCAAAATTGTAGAAGTTCTGAGCATGACTTGGAATCTCAGAAAATTATTTTTTACAGCCAAAATATTGAAGATACAAAAATTTTCATAAGGATCAAAAATTGCATTTACTTAAAATCCTAGATACAGGTAAAATTTCACAATGATAGAAGTATTGGGAGCCAAAAATGAAAAATTATTGCATAATAAAGGCACATAAATACATTGTTTTCATTCCAGTTGACCTTTGGACAAGGAAGAGTTTTGGCCAGGCTATATATATACGACCAAATGGGACTACTTAGTGTCTTTAGTGGTTATCACTGGAGCAGGAAGGTTGTCGGTTTGCGCTGTACTTGGGGCAAAACGTTTGGAGGCCGTACGGTGATGCTAGTGTAGGGGCAGCCATCTTAAAAGTTTTCTAGTGCAGCTGAATAGTTCCAAATAATTTCAATGTGACTTTTAAATTTCTACAACGGGGTTTGGTCTGGTCTGATTGCTTTTCATAACTTGCAGTCTATGAACTTGGTGGAGATTTTCCAATAGTCGATTGATTGTTTGTACTTGTGCCATTTTATTGAAAATATGGTGAAACTGAATTTTAACTTAGCTGCAGTGACTTTTATTACTATATGAACCTTACCTTTCCTAATTTGTGGTTTAATCAAGTTAGGTGAATGAATTTTAGAACAAATTGAGGTGATTAACTGTTTATTATAACCCAATGAGCAGTTAAGATCCTTACAATAGCATCATATTTCTTTAAAGAGTCATTAAATAGCAAATGGTTTCTTCGTTGTTGTTTTCCAGTTGTCTTAGAGAAAATACATTACCTGCCACTCTGTAGATGTTCTTTTCTTCCATGCATTTGATTTGTTTTTCTGTCGCTTTTGTTTTGTAGAAAAAAAAAGAATCTTTAGTAACAACCTTTCATGGAGCTGCTAATATAATTCCCTTTTACACATAGCAGTTCTTTTTTTTTATTTTGGAATATAACTGTTATAGTTTTTTGGATCTTCTCTTCTTTGTTCAAGAATTAATTTTTAGCTCCACCACTAGTTCTACCTGTACTCTTTGCTCATTAGTAATTGAGTCAATAGGAATATCTTCAGGCCCACCGGCTTTTTTTCCCTGTTTCTCGTTTGTTTTAGTGTCTGTGTTTATTTTACTAACATGATTAATAGTTTCCTTTCTTCTGAATGATTTATTTTCCCTCTCTGTAATACTCTGATCAGGTTTCCGCTAAAACTTGCTGTTTTTAGCATCCTACAAGAGAACTGAATGAATGTTAGCTTACTCTTCATCTCTTTCCTATTTTTTTATTTTTTGCACTTGTGAATATTACCTTTGTTCCCTGCATAATTGTGTCTAATGCCTCTCAGTTTATTTAACTATCAATTCTTTCCATTTGTCCTGCAACTTCTCTGTTCCAGGTAACCTATATTTTATATCCTTGTAATGATTACCAATATTTCTTCTAATTTATTATTTTTGGAAGATGGTTGATTTTGTGGTGAATCTATGAAAAGGTGTGTTTGTGTGTTATGATTTATGCAGTTGAGGGGCAAAGTTGCATTTCACACAGTTTATGGAATAATTCATTATAGAGAAAGTATTAATTATAAATTGCCCATTGCTGCCTCTTAATCGTTGGTGCAAATAACATTTTTTTCTGTAGGAAATGATGGGGTATTAGTTCAAGTTGTTTGTTTATTATTATTATTTTAACAAATCAGCCTTATTTCAGCCGAGGAATTGTTTGTTAAATTTCAATTAGGAGAATTTTTGAAAGTTATGATTTTGGACTTTTCATTAGAAGACTGTATACAAATTCACAATAATATAAAATACTTTTTGCGTTAATCCTACTTTTGGAATATTTTGAAATTTTGTAATTTTTATTTGCTTGCATTGAAATTTTTTTTTTCGTTTGTGTTTGTTATCTCTATCCACAGTATATTTTTAAATAAGAAAAGAAAGGGAAATTAACCCACCACATACCAATGTGGACGGGTGCGATGAGAGAACACTAATGCTGACAAACAACTACACAATATTTCGGCATCTGCCTTGCTCACAAATAGAAAAACGGGCCATTAGGCTCGGAACGTGTGTGCACAACGAACGTTACCTAATGACTAACCGTGTAGTGGTGGGGGGGGGGGGGGGGGGGGGGGGGGGGGGGTGGGGGGACGGATAAGGAGTAGACTATCGATATCGGTATACAATGTCTGAGATAATATATTTAATATTTTGGCAGGCGATGGTAAAATGAGCAAATGTAGTAATGGTACGGTATAAACATGGCGAAAAAAAAAAAAGGTAGTGATGGGTTAATTGGAATTTAATGGTGGTTAAGTCCAGGTGGGTGTCTCGTATCTTCTGGTACGCTAGTTCCCATCTCCAGAGTTCTGCTGCAGTGGTGCCGTCAGGGAAAACTCTGACTGCTCTCACAGTGAAACAGTCGTTTAGGTTGTTGGAATCTTGGCTATTGGCATGTTCTGGTTAGTTGCATCATAGTATATTTTTGTGAGATGAATTGCAATTTTTTATGAATAAAAACATACTATTCACTGAAACTTGGAACAAACTCTTTGATATATTCATCATCCATGTTGATTAGCCCTGATTGCTTAATGTTCGCTCTGGTGGTTCAAACAGCTCTAGTCAGAAGTGCTCTGGTCTTGGCTGTAGTTAACCGTCCATAGCTCAATTTTCTGGTTGACCTGTCTTGCTCTCACATGACTGAAATACAGTGAGAATGTTATTTGTATCTTGATTATGTGTGTCTTGATCTTTAGTGTGAACTGGTATTTATCACTAATCGACTTTTAACACATGAAAAATAATGAGAAAGTATGTATACATCCATAGCAGAATGGATGCTGCATACATTACTTTCTTCCATATTACTAACTTCAACATATGAACTCAAATAGATAAAGCAAGCATACTATTCGCCTGATTTAAAAATTGGGGTGTTTTGAAGACATGAAACTACATAATCACAAATATTACATTTGTAGGGTGACCACTTTTAATATGAATAAATGAGACAAGCAGTAAGTTACAAGTGGGTTTCCTGAGTTGAGTCTACAGCTGTTGTTGGAACTAGGAAATATGGTATTGTCAGCTGAATAAGAGGATAGAAAAATTTTGGAAGATGGGTTCACCTGGGATCTGATATAAAATGTAGGATACAGTGTTCAATCTCTCTGTGCCAGATGTCACTTTTGCCTATGATTGCATAATGATGTCACCAGTGCAGTGAGAGGCAGAGTACTAAGTTATTCCATTCCGGCTTGCTGGGAATGAATAAAAGTTTCATGACTGCTATTTCATTTTTTTCCCCCTCTAAGCTAGACTCAGGCTGTATAAATTAGGTAGGTGGGGTATTTGCTGTTTGGCAGCAAATTCCATAAATATTTTTGCATGATAATACAGAGTGAGTCAAAAGGATTTTACAACTTTGGAATGAAATAGAAATTTATTGAGATAACTTACAGCAAAAAAAACCTCAAGTTTCACATAAAAGTGTCAAGTGTCATTTTGGTTTGATGTGACTACCATTTTTCATGTGGCAAATGTCTCACTGGTAATCAGTTTCATCCCACACTCTGTGAGGAAATGAGGTGGTGCACCATCTTGCTGGTAGTAAACCATACCATCTTGGTCATCTTCATTGATCTGTAGAATTAATCACGATATGCAATACCTGTGACAGTTTTCTCCATGAAGAAGAAGGGTCTGCACATTTTCAATTTGCTGAAGGTACAAAACATTAACTTTGGTGCTGTCACAAATGTTTTCCAGTGTTGCATGTGGATTTTCACTGCCCCATATTCTACAGTTGTGAGTGTTCACCATGCCACTGATATGAAATGTTGACTCATCGCTGAAGATTATTGTGTTCAGGAATGTCTCATCGTCCTCTATCTGATGCAACATTTCTGCAACAAAATTCCCAATGAGCAACCTTATCTGCATCACTAATGTGCTGTGCCATTGTGAATCTATCTGGTTTCAAGTGTTAATGTTTACACTCGCCAAACAGTCTTTTTTGGAATGCCAGTCTCGCGAGACGCCCATTGCATTGATTTTTTTGAATGGCGGGCAAAGCTCTCCGTAGCATGTTCAACATAATCACCAACACGCAGGTGACCTGATGATTTAGTATCATGGCGCAGTGAACAACCCGTCTCAACAAAGTGCTTGTGCCAAAAGTAAATTATAGGCCTGCTTTGAGGTTCTTTATCATATTCGGTGCAAAATTTATGCTGAACAGTTGTTGCAGAGTTTGTTTTATGAAACCAAAACACACATCAAGTACACTCTGCACCAGTAAAAGTAGCCATTTTAACTCTGCACTATGCTGGCAATCCTGGAGATGAAATAGTGTACTGGTTTACTATGTGCACCAAAATTGAGGTTGTTTGTTACAAAATGACACATCTACTGATTCTGTAAATTATCTCAACAAATTTCTGTATCATTCCAAAGTTGTAAAGTCCTTTTTGATTCATTCTGTATATTTTTGTGTTCTATTATGTTGACTTACATGTTCTGGAATCAGTTTATATATGACAGAAGTTTATGTAGGGAGGAAAGTTTGATGGCTAGGAAGTGTTCATTTGTTTTGCATATGTACTGTGGATGAGCAAGCTGAGTGAAAGAAAGGATTATTTGAAACAGAAGATATGGACAGCAGAGTAAAACTTCAGATGACTTGTAGGAACAGTAGGTTTTACTGTGAGGCTTTTGGGTGGGATGCTGATACATAGATAAGGTTGGAACCAGAATGATGGTTGAAGTTGGTGGTAGATAGAGGAACTGATTTAATAAAAGGATAGGTAACTTAAAATAATTTATTTCTTTAAAAAATAAAACAAAAAGGATCAGGTATTAAAGTCACTGTGATTGTTTACAGGGAAGCATTAATGTTACAGAGTACACAAATGTACTGGTCAGAAAGTGGAATAGGTCAAGAAAGAAGATTATATGGGAATTGTTAAATAAGTTAAAACTAGAAAATACATGCTACATGAACAGAAAATAAAAAGTTACAGCAAAGGAGTGATATGAATTCACTGGTGGCAGTAACACAGTAGATCACACAGGATAAAGAATTCAGGAAAACATTTCGAACATGGACAAATGGTTCCAAGAGAACAAATGCAGATGCTGGCAAAGTTGGAAAGAAAAAGGGATAGAATGATAAGACAGAATCACGTTTGGAAAACCAGTAAGTTAATGAAATAATGAAACTGTAAAAATTCATACTGCGATGCAGTATTATTGCTGCATGTATCATTTATTCTCCTCTTATCATTTAGGGGTCACTAAAAATACTGAATACTTGTTTTTATCATCATTTTTGCAACCCTGAACCATTTTTCTATTTTACCTGTTTCAATTCCACATAGATACAAGCACCTCTTATTTGCAATTTAACACATCTTGGGTACCAGAAGGCACCCAAATTCAAAGCTAAAGGGAAACAAAATCATAGTTGGTCAAATATCGTTTTGAATACTATTTTTGTGCAGATACCAGATATGAGCATCACTCAGCATATTTGCGGCTGGAGTATCAACCTCAACACATAATTAAATGCAATTATTTTCACAAGCATTTATGAAGTATTTAATCATGCATCAAACACATAAATATCAGTAAAGACTGTAGTTTGGCATTTTTGGTTCATTTTATGTTGCTTTTACCATGATATGACATGTCGTCATTAAGGAAAGGTTGATGCAGTATACATAACATCTTACAGACACATAGACTATCGATGTTTAACTCGAATGGGTATCCAGGCTAATGTACTTCCATAATAGAAATATTAGCAGATTGCAGGTGGAAGAGATGAGATTTCTGAGAGAGATAGAGAATGTCACGAGCAAAGATAAAATCAGGAATGAAAATGTCAGGAAGAGACTGAAAGTGGAAGCATTAGAACAGATGTTAATAAGGAAAATACTTCAGTGGTTGGGGCATGTTATGAGGATGTAGAAGGGGATGATGCCAAAGTTAGCTCTGCTGAACAGCAGGATGGGAAGAAGACCAGTTGGAAGATACCAGGCAAAATGGATTGACCAAGTGAAGAAAGACGTAGAGGCTAAGGAAGTTATTTGGAGAAAAGTGGTGAAGGAAAAATCTTGGGGAGTGGCCACCTGACTTGGAAGAGGTTATGCAGGACAAACCGAAAAGGTGGAAACATCTGATAATTATGATAATGAACAAAAATAATGCTGTTTCTGCAGTTCTTTCCATATGTTTACCACTCTATCATCTAATGTATTATATTCACTGCCTTCCAAGATGTGTTGTTTTAGCTTCTTCAACTGCTCTGAAATCAATTATAATACCCTTAATTTATAATGTACTTTTATGGGAAAAATTTGTGGTCTTCTAATCATCTGTTCGTTTCAAAGAGGGAAAAAACGACATTTTGGCATTTCACTTAGTGTGCATGAGCTCTGATGTATTTTCAGAAGACTATGTGAGGTATGTTATTCCAAGGATTGTAGATTATGAAATTCCACACTAACACATCTAGTCAGTAGATGTCACAAATCCTCTAAATGCCTTTTCTGCAATCGATGAATACTGAAAAATTTTCATAGGACCTGAATTACCACTAAATCCAGTTTTCAGTGCAGTTTGTACGTAAATACTACCAAATTTTTTCTCAAAGCTTAACTGAACTTTCAAAGCAACCTTTGCAGATGGAAACACAAACCTTTCTATAAACTAAGTCACTAGGAACACTAGTGACATAAACTGCCACACAAAGACAATAACTTCGACATTAACTAATTTTAACGCCATAGCTATTCATTTTTCTCTTTCTACCATTATTTTAGATCACTTTGTGTTACTGTTAATTTATTGGGTTTATGGAAAAAAGTAGTATATAAAAATTCTTAGTAGAGAAAGATTGTTTCTTGATAGTAAAAGCAAAGATCAATAATATTCAGTGCAAAATTTATACTTAACAGTTGTTGCAGAATTTGTTTTATGAAACCAAAACACACAGCAAGATTAATTTGTCCCAAATTCAACATAAATCCTGTGTTCATTATTAAGGATTTATATATATATATATACCACTATGAAGATTGCAGTTCCATTTGTATCTCATGATTTTTGATATTACATATTAAAGAATCACAGAGTAATAATACCACCTGTACAAAAGTAGTATAAAGTTGCATTCTCATTATTGTAATTTCCATTACCGTTTACATTAATGGTATGTCTTCCTCATTCATGAATTATTGTAATTGATGTTTGCCTTGTAACATGTGGTGGCAAAATAACAATAAACAAAATTAGTTTTTTAATTGCAATATGGAGTAATTTAAACCAGTATGTGTTGCAAGGAGGAAATAAAAAAATAAAATAAAATGATAGGTTGCACTAGGCTGAAATAATTTACAGCATTTCAATTGAGATTTTGAATTCATGCATTTTTGTACTTTGTTTATACTGGAGCTGGTAATTTATTGATTAATTGATTTTGTAGTTGAAAATAATGGTAAACATACATCAGAGAAAGAAGCCAAATTACCAAGTGTACTCAAAATTATATACTTAGAAGTAAAAATCTTACCTTTCACTTTTCCATCAAACTGTGCGAAATGTCTTGCAAAATATTGGAGAATGAGTTATTGAGTAGTTTGTAAGACATTATTTACTGGGACAAGGAATTGGTTTCAAAAGGATTTCTTTAATATTCATATCACTATTATTGGTTGTAACAAGTTTGGAACATGGTATATTGAAACTAATACTGTGTTGTGATTTTTATCTTAATGTAATTTTAAGCTAATTGAGATATATTTTATTTCTGCACTCATGTATTGGTTATCAAAGTAAACACTACTATCAATGATATATTCGCTGGTAATAGTTTCTGTAACTAGTGGGAAAGACCTTAATGTAATGTGTGCGTGTGTGTGTGTGTGTGTGTGTTTAATAACATGTGAATTCTAGCCCTTGATTAGTCATTTCTTTTTGATGTTTAATGTGAGAGTCTACTAACTGATATATTTCTGTTTCCTCAGTCATTTCTATCTCTTAACCATTAAATGAAATTATAAATTTCACCCTTGCTAATCAGTATGTACCATATGCAGTGGTGTGTCTAAATTTGTTAAATACTACACTGTTGTTTCCATTTTCTGTCTACATTTGTAGTGTTGGTAAACTATTTGCGATAAAGCGGCTGAAAGAAAGCACTAAACTATTTCTTCTTCATTTAGCCATCTTTCTGTAAATTAGTTTTGAAAACCTATAATAACTTTGCATAAAACCGATTTAATATAATTTTGAATTCTCCATGAAACAGGATAAGATGATTATGCATGGAATGTCATTTAGGATTTAAAAAGTATGTTAGTATATTTCATTGGATTTAATTGCTGTTTAAAATTTGGAAACTCTTGTTCCATAGAATGTCTAATTTATATCAAATTTTGTGCTTTGTTTAATTTTTGTCTGTAGAGCAAACTCTTTTTCTCTACCTTGAAGGCAGCAGTTAGTAATTGGTAATTTTTTTGTGTTTTCTTTGAGTAATGGTACAAAGTGTTATAAACATACATAGCTTTCAGTAGTGCAGTCTTTTTCCAACTTTATTGTGTGGATAAACATTATTATTAGTTTTTAGTCAGGAAGACAATCATCTTATCCAATGTTATAAATTACTTGTTGTTTATGTGTGACCTTCAAGAATGATTCTCTTCACTGGTTAATTGCATTTTACATTCATTGTTTAAATGATAATTTTATTTCATGATTAAATTTTATATAAAAAAGAGTAATCAGTTTATTAATTTGTTATTTATTATTAGCTCCATTATATATCTGTACTATTGTATAAATCTGTAATAAGGTTGTGTCTGTTGATCTGTTTATCCCAACATTGCACAAAAACAATTGAATGGATTTTGATGGGGGTGTTCAAAGTTAAAAAGCTAGGGGTGAGTTAACATCTGAGGTGTATCTCATGGTGCTAGGTCATGTGGCAGGGGATCAAGAAATTAAAATCTGTTCTAAATACCAAACTTCCTTGCTTATAATGTAGCAAAACTTGAAAATAAATGAACCTATATTTATGGATTTTTCACTGCTAAAAAATACATTTTTTTTTAGTTAGAAGCTTATGTCTTGTGCTACGTCAATGTGGTATAGCTGCAGAAAATTCATATCTGTAGTGAATATCAATTTTTTTACATGTGTTCTGTTATAACACCATGAATTAAATTTTGACCAAGCTTTTAAAGCTTGAAAACTTGTTCTAAGGATTGAGTTGCAAGGAGCCATGTTAGCTTAACTGGGGATGAAGTAGAAAACAAATATCTGATCACAAAACAATATCAAAGAAATACTAATGCCATCTATTCATTCTTTTTGTATGAGGTGTGTTTCAAAAGTAACGGGAATTTTGGGAATTTCGCGGGTTATATTAGTCAGATAGGCACGAATTTTCATTGTTGTATTGCAAACATGTCTTAAAAGTATCTATACATTTTGGGCTATATTGGATGTTTAGTCTCTAGTCAGCTGTTAAAAGGATAAAATGTGTTTTGATACAGTTGAAGAAACTTTTTTTTTTTTGTATAAATCATGGATAAAAAAATTGCATTAAAATTTGCTATAAAAATGGAACTAAGTGCAAAAAATGTTTTAGAAATGTTAAATATTGCTTTTGGTGAATCTACTATAAGTAAAATGAAGATTTATGAATGGTATAAGCCGATTCAAGATGGCCGTAAAAACTTTGAAGATGATGCGCATACAGGTTGTCCTACCTAACACATCAATAACTGATTTAAACGTGGCAAAAGTGAAAGAAATGATTATAAAAGACTGCCAGATCATAATTAGAGAAGTTACTGAAGATATTCACATACCTATTTCGTCTGTTTTGGGTATGAAACGTGTTGCAGCAAAATTTGTTTCAAAAGTGTTGAGTTTCGAAACAAACACAGCAGCAAATAGAAGTTGTTCAGGAATCGCTAAATGAGGTCAACAATGATGCAGAAATTTTGAATAGCAGGTGATGAAACATGGGTTTATGGGTATGATGTTGAAACTAAGCCTCAGTGGAAGAATTCTGGATCACCAAGAATGATAAAAGGTCAACAACATCTGTCAAATGTGAAGGTTATACTCGATTTTAATCGCATAGTGCACCATGAGTGCTTGTCACAAGGTCAAGTGATTATTTAACAACCACTGGAGAGTAGGTGGAACATTGTATGTATTGAAGATTAGTGATTTGGTTTTACCGCCTGGATCAAGATGGTGATTCTGTCTTTATAAAAAAGAGTTTGACATGTGCTAATGTGTGTACGGTTGGTGAGGGACACTACTTTCTAGTTTGCAACCTCAGCAGTATGTGCCACAACCCTGTTTGGGGCTCCACATAATTCTGAAGTCATGGGATCAAAATTAAGGGAAAGGTCATTTCCTCTAACTGTAGGGCAGGGGGGCCAGAGGGCAACTGAAACGTCAAAGTATGGTGAATCAGGAAAGGTTCCAGAGCCCTCTTCTTCAGAACACTTGTGACAATAATATTAGCAACAGGGACGTTTATCAGATTGATAATTCATTCACAATAATGGCCAAGAAGCTGGCATCTTTTGAAAATACGTCTCCTTTCAACATGCAGAAAAGACTGGAAGGACTTGTGAGAACACTAAAAAGTGTTAATAAGCTGAAGGACACTGCTGCTGGATAGAACTATCAGCAAGGAGGCTTCCCAACTCGTTAAGCCCAATTAGCTCAGGAAGTTTACTGTAAAATATGAGCTCCATGAGAGACCAAATAACAGCAAAAGCATAATCACCTGCTGAGAACTTGTCAATTTAGAGTCCGTGGGACTCCTAAAGAAGTGGGAATTGGTGGAAATGGCAGAGATCTGTCTGGTTATATGGTGGGTAAAGTGCGATGTTGAAAAGACTGGTAACTTCAGCCTGATGTTTCATACTCCTACATTACCCAAAGGTCATCGAAGCCAGATATTTCTTCTCAAAATTTGTCCATATGCACTGGACGTGCTCCTTCAAGTGCCAGCAATTCAGACAAAAGAAACCATACCTGATGGAAATGTGGCATGGATGCACATGAGGGGTAGTGGTTGCACCCTCTCAAAGGTTTTCGTTAACTGTTCTGTCTCACACCCAGCCTGGAGCAAGGAGTGTCCAGTTTATCTCAAAGAAAAGAAGATACAGGAGTTGAATCAGTAAATACCCTATAGTGAAACGAAGTTGCATAAGGCACTGCTCAACCTGTCTTCATAACCAGCTTCACCAAGACTATCAACTTCCATCAGAAAAGAAAGTGTTGCTACGCAGATGTCTGTTGCAGTCTTGTGTACAAACTCAACTTGCTAATGTCAATGCAAATGCATACAGACTCCATACATTTGGCCATATAGAAAGTAGTTTAATACAAAATGAGCCATGTTGCCACACAATTTTTTTTTGCAAGGGTGCTAATGACCTCAGGACTTCAGTGTTGATGCACCCTAAAACCCTGAATGAGCAATAACAAACATTCATCACTTTGATGGCTTTCTCATACCTTTGCTCTTAGAAGTGTTTTGAATTATTTTAGTGTGGGAAGAGGATATTACTTACATGACATTGTTTTAGAGCTTTCCTTTTGTTAAACATCTGTCAATGTGTCCTCGCTAGTTATTTTTTCAGCTCGTATTTAACAACACTGGCAAAGCTGTGGGCAAAAGCTAATTGATAGCTATTTCTCTATAGTTGTCGATTGCTTAGAAATTCAGCGTTATCTGGATGTTATTTTGGCTTGGTGCCCTGAGTGGCAACTTACTCTAAATTGTAAAAAGTGCAAGACAATGAGCATAACTAACAAAAAGAATCCAATTGTTCTGAAATACGAGTCAAACAATACAGTTATTGATATGGTCGATTCTATGAAATATTTGGGAGTAACAGTTCAAAGGAACATGAAATGGGACATACACATTAATTCGTTAGTAGGTAGAGCAAATTCTAGGCTGTGATTCATAGGTCGAATCTTTAAAAATCGTAATGAAAAAACAAAGGAGATAGCGTACAAATCTCTTGTGCGTCAACATTTGGATTATTTTTGTGCCATTTGGGACCCTTTTCGTAAGGGATTGATCAAAAGTATAGAGAAAGTACAGAGAAGAGCCGCTCGATTCGTTACTGCTTGCTACAGTCCTTATGAAAGTGTCTCAGAACTGATTAGTAGATTAGGTTGGGAGTCTCTAGTAGATAGATGACACACGTTTCGTTTAAACTTATTGGTAAACATGTGTACTCCCACTTTCACTTTTGAGTGTAGTGAAATACTTCTTCCACCAACCTATTTGAGTCGGAAGTACAGGAAAGATAAAATTAGAGAAATAAGGTGCCGGACTGATTCTTATATGAATTCTTTTTTCCCTCATACCATTAGGGATTGGAATGCACAGCAAAGAGATTAGCAGTTGCGGTATTATGATTATCCTCAATGGCTTCCAGCCACTGGCCAGGTCTGCCTTGTGTACAGGCCTCTCCATTTTCTTCTTTCTTCCCTCCACCTCTCTGTCAGTTCCTTGTGCCAGTCTTCTGTACACATATCTCCACTCCTCTCAGCCACCCATCCCTTGGTTTTCCTTTGCATCATTTACCATGTCTCTTCATTTTGTGGATTTTTCTTGTGATTCTCTGCTTTTCCACTCTCTTTACATGTACATTGTAACATAACCTAAAAATTTTGTAACTGCGTAGCAAAATTTGTTCTCAGAACAGCAAGTTAAATTGAATATCATTGCATATCAGTTTTAAAGTTATTTGTTTATATAATTCAAGTCATAAATCAGATTTATACAGTTTTGAGAAAGTATTTGAACCCGCCAGTATTTGCTGTTGCATCATCCTGAAGTAGTGTCTTCTTCAGAAATTCATAGTAAATTGGAGGAAACAGGTAGTGACTTCAAAATCGCCCAGTAGTTAGTTTGGAATATGTAAAACCATTTAAAGTAGGTTTTACAGATATCAGAAAGTTTTTTGCGGGGTCTGTGTGGCGTGCATTGGGGTTTTTTTTTTTTTAGGCTTAATGAGGGTGACCCTGAGGAGGAAATTCAGTTGCGGACAGCAAAGATAAATTCAGCACCGCGTGTTAGGGGTAGCTTAAAAGAATCCCAAACATTAAATGTTCTAGTAGTTAACTGCAGACGTGTTTGTAATAAACAGCCTGAACTCGAAAACGTTATTTGTAGTACAGATGCTGATATCGTAATAGGCACAGAAATTTGGTTAAAACCGTATATAAGTTCCGCCGAAATTTTTAATAGTAACATGAACATTTTCCATAAGGATAGGTTACATTCCCAAGGAGGTGGTGTATTCATAGCTGTTAGTAAGTACCTCCCATGTAGCGAAATACTGTCTGCGAAATCATATGGATCAAGCTCAACATAGCTAGGACAAAACTTGTGATAGGCTCCTTCTATCGTCCACCAGATGCAAGCGTAAATATTTCCGAGGCCTCGAGAAATAATGTGAATAATATAGCATGGCAATTTCCGGACCATACAATAATGCTAGGTGGTGACTTTAACTTGCCAGATATCGACTGGACTAATTACGTTCATGTTACTGGGGGCAGGGATAAAGGTGATTGCGAAATCATTCTAGACCTCTTCTCAGATCACAATCAGGAACAGCTCGTAACTGAACCAACGCGATGCCTCAACGGGAACGAAAATATTTTAGATATAGTTGTTACAAATAGGCCTGAATTATCCACGGATATTTCTACCACCACAGGAATAAGTGATCACAAAGCTGTAATTGCTACCATAAAACTAAGAACCACGCGCAAAAAGAGAAAAGAGAGGATCATTTACAGATTCGAAAAGGCTTCAAAAGAGTATTTTAGAGCGTATTTGAGGCATAATTACCATTCCTTCTTAGTAGCAGGAGGCACCGTGGGAGAGAGGTGGCATCGATTCTTACATATAGTCGGGGAAGGTATGAAACTGCATATACTGAAACGGACAATCAGGAAAGAGAACGATCCCCCATGGTACACACGGGAGGTTAAAAGGTTACTCAAGAAGCAAAGGAATATACATGCACGATCAAAAAGGACGATGCATCGGACTGATTTAGGTAAGTTAGAGGAGATAAGGGGACATGTTAAGAACGCGATGCATGAGGCCTTTAATGACTTTTGTGCCAATTCTCTAAGAGCCTCACTGAAAACCCTAAGAAATTATGGTCATATGTAAAAAAAGTTAGTTGTAGTGGGAACATTAATCCAGTTCTAATAAAAGACAGACGGGAAGTTGAAGACAGCCGTGACAAGGCTACCATATTTAACACCAAACTCAAAAATTCATTCACGCACGAGAACATGGAAAACATCCCCAATTTACGACATCATGTGGAATTAGAGATGGATCTGATAGAAATTGATATCGTAGGTATTGTAAAGCAATTAAAACTCCTGAAGTGGGGTAAAGTGCCGGGTCCTGATGGTATACCGGTAAGAGTATTTTCAGAATACGCGGAGGATATTGAACCATTTCTCTCTGATATATTCCGTAAATCTTTAGAAGAGAAAAAAGTACCTTCTAGCTGGAAAATAGACAGGTAATTTCCGTTTTTAAGAAAGGAGATCGGAGTGCTCCTATGAATTATCGACCCATATCTCTAATATCTGTCTGCAGCAGAATTCTGGAACATGTCATATGCTCAAACATTATGAATTTTCTAGATGAGAACAATTTACTTACATCGTGTCAACACAGATTTCGGAAGAAGAGATCGTGTGAAACACAATTGGCCCTATTTTCCCATGACGTAATGAAAGTTATCGATGCAGGTTCGCTAGTTGATGCAGTTTTCTTAGATTTTCAGAAAGCTTTTGATTCTGTGCCACACAACCGACTTTTAGCGAAGATTTGAGGTTACGGTATTTCGGCTCAGATTTGCGAGTGGATACGTGATTTTCTAACTGGTTGATCACAGTATGTCGTTGTTGACAGGGAAGCCTCTCCTAAGATAAATGTTATGTTGGGCGTTCCTCAAGGAAGTGTAATAGGTCCACTTCTTTTCTTAATATTTATAAACAATCTAGGTGACACCGTCAAATGCTGGTTGCAATTGTTTGCCGATGATGCGGTTATCTATAGGGAAATAAGGTGCTCCAACGATCGCTTAAAAATTCAGCGCGATTTAGATGCTATTTTTGATTGGTGCTGTAAATGGCAGCTTACACTTAATTGCAAAAAGTGCAAGGCAAAGTGGATAAGTAACAAGAAGAATCAGTTTGTTCACAAGTACAAAATAAACAATTCAGCTGTTGACACGGTTGATTCCGTGAAGTATCTGGGGGTGATAGTACAAAGCAACATCAAATGGGACATGCAGATAACTTCCCTCGTAGGCATGGCTAATTCTAAATTACGATTCATAGGTCGTATTTTGAGGAATTGTAATGCTCATACAAAGTTGATAGCGTATAAAACACTAATGCGTCCGCATCTGGATTACTGTTGTGGGTTTGGGATCCGTATCGTAAGGTTCTAATTGACTCAGTGGAGAGGGTGCAGAGGAGATCCGCTCGATTCGTGACTTGTTGTTACAGCCCTTATGAAAGCGTCACAGAATTGATACATAGATTGGGCTGGGATAGTTTGGAAGACAGACGACAAGGCTTGCGTTCGAATTTATTGGAGAATATGCGAAAAAAATTAAATTTCGAGTGCAATTAAATACTTTTTCTACCAACCTATTTAGGTCGCTATGACCGGAGGGATAAGATTAAAGAAATAAGATGCCGTACTAATGCTTTTATGTATTCCTTCTTTCCTCGCATTATTCGGGATTGGAATGCGCGGGTTTAGGGTTGGTGCTTGGCATCCTCTGCCACCCACAATATTTGTGATTTGCAGAGTATGTATGTTGATGTCAAAATTTATGTTTGCACAATATTTTCGCTCAACTTTGATATAACCTGATAGAAAATAGTAAACTGGAAGTTCTTGGTACTAAATGAAAGAGTAGTCAGCTGTAAGTAAAATCAAAATTATTTCAGCTTCATAGCTACAAAATTGTAGAAGTTATGGAAAATTTTTGGAATCGCAGAAAATATTTTTTTACAGCCAAACTATTGAAGCTACGAAATTTTTTACAAGGATCAAAATTAACACTTTAGATCAACTTAGCTACTGCCGAAATTTCAGATCAATAGGGATACTTTAAATCACCAAGGTCATAAGTATGACGAAATCCTCAAGCTTGAGATCCTACATTTGATCAGATCATGGGACTCCTCTCATGTGAACAGGAAAAATGTAGCGTTTCCTCGGGATTTTCTATATATAGCAGCCCTAGGCTCTCCTCGTGTGCCAGTCTGTTTCAAGTCATATAAATGTAACCACACTCCGCAACATGTCGTTTTGACACGAGGCTACGATTTAAGGCGCGTGTAAACATCCCCATGTTTTTCAGAAGTCGTTCGAGCGAGCACAACTGTCTCGAATGTGTTAATCATTCCTGCAATAAAATTCTTTGGTGATATTTTTCGATGCCATAAGTTTGTGACTTTATAAAATTTTGAATGAATATTGGTTTCAACAGTGACTCTTAATGACTATATATCTTTCCTAATTTGGGGTTAGATCAGGATAGGTGGCAGTTGTGTTTTAGTAAAGCACGAACTGTACATGCTGAGGCAACAACACACGGTTACAGTTAGGTCAGATCAGTGTAGCACTAACCCCGGTGCTGAGCTTATCGTCTTACAACATAACATCTTAGTCTGGTCTTCTCTATCACTTCCTGTTAGGGTTCCTCTTTTACGGTGTGTGTAATCATTTCATTCTTTATCCTATCCATTCTAGTAACACCCATTCTGCCTCTTGAAAATTTCATTTTCTTGCTTGTATCAAGCTGCTGTCCTGCTGCTTCATTGTCCGGGTTTCAGCACCACATACCAGGAAAGGCACATAGTAAGAGCGATAAATTACTGTCTTGCTTCTCTGTGGCACATCCCTATCCTACATGAGGCTTCTGATGCTCCTTAAAAATGCCTCTGCCTCTCTTCCTCTTTCACTTATCTCACCATCATTCCTTCTACTTTCCTCTAACACACTTCCCAAGTACTTGAGGCTGTTTAACTTCTTCATCTGTTCACCTGGCATTACAATTCCCCTGGTTATCCTGTTCTTTTTTCTGGTTGTTACCAATGTATTCACGTCTCTTGTAGTCTTGTGTAGTTTGCGAACGAACTAGTTCGGAAGAGCGCTCCCACAGGCGAACTACGCGAACTAGTTCCCAGATCTCTTGCTCCTTAGTTCGTTAGTTCGTTCGATCCTTTCCCGAAGACCAACTTTTGTTTTAGTTTATTATCTAAAAGGAAACACAGTTCCTTGTGGACACTTTTCAATGAAGACACAGATATAAAAAATAAAATAAAATAAATTGTTCAACAATAATAATTATTGCAGAAGTCACAAACGGAAATTTAACGTGGAATGTGAAAATAAAATACACTTTGATCCCATTATCAATTAAAAGACAACCATCGATAACCACAACTACCATAACAAACATGAGAGCGCGTGCAGTAGTGCTAGCAAAGTGAGCGCGCGAGCGAGGTGTCTTGGAGCGACCTAGTTCGCGAACTAAACAGAGTGCTCCCGGTCGCAAACTAAAGAGAGCGGTACCCTTTACGAACTAAACTGAGCGGTACCGTTCGCGAACTAAACTGAGCGCTGTCTGTTGCGAACTAAACTGAGTGGTACCACCGTTTGCGAACTAAATTGAGCGCTACCGTTCGCGAACTAACACCATTCGCCGCTAGGGTTTCCAATATTTTTTTGGTTGATGGTAGTAATTTTTTAAAAACAATAACCTATAAAAATATGCTATACTTCAAAAATATAATATTTTACGAAAGAGTAGAAAATGATAAAAGGTATGTTTTTATTACTTCACTTTTTAAGATATATTTTTTGCACTTCTTGCATCTTTAATTCTTTTTTGTCTACAGTAAAATTGTCATATGCTTTATCGCTTTCAGTTGTCAAATTAATTTCGAGCAAAAGCTCATTTTTTATTCATGAAATACTTCTCTTACTTTTACCTGGATTTCGTATAATATTGTTATTTCAGAGTAAAGTTTGTTCACTTTGATATTCATTTTTTCTCGTAAATTTATAACCTCTAATATAGTCTCACAGTCATCAAATGAAACCCTGTGTTTTGAATTTAATTTTTGGATTTTGTATAGCCAATTGCTTTCATTAAAATCTAACTATTTACTAAGATACTCTAGACATTTATCAATGAATACTAGAGCATTATTATTTATATTATCACTTTCTGTGGAGAATTTGGTTTCTAAAGGCTTTTTCTTGTTTTCTTAACCAAAGAAACAGTATCTTTTACATTTTTCTAGCGCTGATTTTAAAGCTGACATAATATAATACTTATCTCAGTCTGTTGGTTAACAGCATTGTGAAAGTGATGAAAGAAATGACTTGCGAAAATGAAAAAGATTTTAACTTTTGTGCCTTCATCAGTTTCATTCGTCGCCAAAAAATTGTGAATGTGTGTTGGATTATCCTCCCCTTCACTAATAAAATAATAGCTTAATGACTTCCAATTCACTGGAAATTTACGCACTTTTGTTATTGCTACCACTTTCTCATTCAAGGGTCACTGTTATATTTATATGTCTAATTGTTAGGTATCACATTGGAAGTATTAATGTTACTTTTCATAATAATATAGGTAATACTATTTCTGTCATATAGTACATAACTTATAGCCAATAGTAGAATTATATTTTGTTCATGATTTCCAAAACTTTATTTAAATAAAAAAGCCGATTACTTATAAACGGGTATTTTAATTCATCAAAATAAACGCGTTTATAATATTTTATAAGTAATGTTGTGTTGTTGTTGGGGTTTAAGGGTACGTCAACGGCAGGTTCATTAGCGCCTTTTATAATTAATGTTTCTTCCATGAACTAATAAACAAATCCATTTAAAAACTTATTATTCTACGAATTGATGTAGAGTAAATAGTAAAAACAGCACAATTATTCAATTTACCCATTTGTGTAAAGGACAATGAGCACTTTGGTTTATCGGTGCCAACTGTTCATGCTAATGTAATTTGAAAGGGCTATTATTAAGCAATAA
Source organism: Vandiemenella viatica (assembly GCA_031002005.1). Taxonomy (NCBI): domain Eukaryota; kingdom Metazoa; phylum Arthropoda; class Insecta; order Orthoptera; family Morabidae; genus Vandiemenella; species Vandiemenella viatica. The sequence continues at coordinate 201,620,303 of JARYHS010009186.1, forward strand.
CTTTTGTTAAGAAGGTCATATTAGATTCCATTTAGAAACGACAAAAAAAAAAAAAGATTATGTCCTAATAAAACTGACATAACAAACAAAATAGCGCGTGCAGTAGCGGTAGCGGTAGCAAGGCGAGCGAACGATCTGTTTCTCTGAATTCGAGATGTGAACTAACGAACTAAAAGAGTGAACTAGTTCGCGAGGGAGCTGCGAACTAAACTGAGCGCTCCCCTTCGCGAACTATTATGTGCAAGTCTAGTCTCTTGACATTAAATTTCATGCCATATTCCTACACGCATTTTCATCTTCCAGTCCCACATCTACAATCAGGTATGAAGTACTGCTGTGGGCTCATGCATCACACCCCCATATGCCAATTTTTCCAGGAAAAATCAGAAGAACCTTCCTTTTATAAATTAGCTTACTACCAACTGTATGATTCAGATATATAGATGACATTTTTAATATGTGAACCCATTGTGAATACCTCCTCTTTCACTTTAAAAACTCTCTTAATAACTTCACATAATCCTACTGTCACACTCAGATAATCTTTCTTGTCATAGGCGTATCTGTGGATAGTGACATCTTGCACACCTCTGTCCACATCAAATCCACAAAACAACTACAACACCTGCACTTTGATAGCTACCACCTGTGTCACTTAAAATATTCCATTCCCAAGAGCCTAGCCTTCCAAGGAAGCCTCATATGCTCTTACCAAGATTCCCTTACCCTCCCTGTATTCCAGCAGCAGGACACAAATTAGACCCAATTCTCTCATGGGCTAGAATCTTCGAACAAAATGTTTTGTCATGGGTTACGACTTTCTCAAATCTCCCAGAAATGCATAGTATTCTCCCTGCAATACTCTCCATCAATTTCTGATTGTAAAATGTACTTTATGCATGTACCCACCACAACCAGTTACAACCATACCATTGGATACACTTGCCTCATTATAGGTAGTGCCACCAACAGTATGTCCCACCTCATATACTAATTCACCTGCCTGCATTGCCCAAGTTCTTACACCAGCCTTACTTCAGTATCCAGCAGGATGAATAGGCACAGACAAACAATTTACCTTCAATATTTATACCATACAGTTGCTACCCATGCCAACTCCCATAATTCTTTTGCTCTCAATAACAGCCTCCCTGAAACCAAATCCCCATCTCAGTCTCAGATAATGCCTTCCTATTTACCATCTCACTTTGGTAAACACATCACTTGCATATTTTTAAGATAATTTACATATTTTTATGATAATTTTTCACTGCTTATAGAGCACTGTAATTATTACATTATCATTATTATTTATTGCACATAACATTTCCATTTTTGATCTACCCCTCAATTTTCCTTATCCCATACTCCCCTGCCACATATACTCTGTAACAGTAAAAAAATAAACCATTTTGATGTAATATGGGTGACCCTGATGTAGTTAGGCCACACAGGTTCTCTATCAACAACTTCACCTGCAACACAGGATGAAAGGAAGGGTTCTGTCAAATAGTCACCTGATGTTGACTGCTGGGTGGTTTGAGAATATTGCAGCCTCATGTGGGGGCAGTTGATCAAGCTTAGAAGTGATAAAATTCTGGATTTATAATGTTATTGTGAATGAAAGGTGAATCAATGGTACCTGAAAGAGTTTGAAAGCTGAGAGAAATATGTTTGTCAGATAGAAAATAGTTTTTTTTGGGATCATGGAATTAATAAGGTACTTGAAAAGAACAGAAAAAGACACTACACATATTGACTTAACTACAAGACTGGAAAAAATGTTACATCATAAAGTGATGTTACAAGAAGACATAATTACAGCAACAAAAGACCTAGATCACATAACTATAAAAAAGTTCAATGAAGCTCTATGCAAAACAAAAAAGTGTCTGGATCATAAGGAATAGCTACAGAATTACTTAGATATGGGGGAATGCTACTGAAGTAATGGCTTTTAAGTGTAATAAACATGTGCTGGCTTGAAGCTAAAATAACTGAATAGTGGTGAATAGCAACTATAATCTCTATTTTTAAGAATGGAGACAGATCCGACACTAAGAGTTATAGAGGATTAAGTATTTTGAATGCAGGTTGTAAAATCTGTGTCTGGATAATAAGTGCTGTGCTGTGATCAACAGCAGAAGTTTCAGAATGGATTTTACACATTTTATGAATAAAATTATAGGGAAGAGGAGGGAATATAACGTACCTGCATACATTGCATTTGTGGACTTTGAGAAGGCTTTTACAAAGTAGATAGAAAATTGCTGTGTGAAATCATTGAAAGAAATGGATATTCCAAAACATACTGCAGAATCGGTGAATTTATATTTTAATACAAAAATACTCCTAAAAATGAACAGCAGATATTAATAACTAACCAAGGTGTGAGCCAGGAGAGTAGTCTTTCCCCAACACTTTTTAACATATATTTGATGGTTCCATCTGTATGTGGCAGAATGAATGTCCATTGAGGTGTTTACACTTGAGACAAGGTATATCCTTAAATGTACTTTAATTTACTGATGACCTACTGGTAATAGAGAATATTAAAAGTGGATTACAGAGGGCTCTTCATAAATGGCAAATATGTTCATAGCACAACAACCTGAAGATATCCACGAACAAAACAAAAATATTTGCTTTCTGTGGTGAAGACCTTGTTAGAACAAAAATACTTGTGAATGACCAACTAGTTGAACAAGTTTCAAACTATAACTACCTTGGTTGTGACATCACATACAGTGTAAGCAAAGATATTGATAACAAAATGAACAAGTATCAGATGATGTGTAAACTGATAGCTAAAATTTTAGGAAATAGGATGCACAGAGATATGGTAAAATGGTGGCATTCCCTATGCTTCTCTATGGAAATGGGTCATAACTCTTAAGTAATGGAGAGGAGAAGGAAAAGCCCCATACAAACATTGGAAATGAAATTCCTAAGATCTTTAAAGTGATGGGTAAAGCTAGCTCTAATAAGAAATGAGGCAATAAGAGAGGAGTTGAAAGTATAAAGGTGACAAGAAAGACATAGCAGGAATAACTAACTGAAGTGATCATTTGTATAGAATATATGATGAATGAACACCAAAAGCAGTAAACGAATATAGACCAAAAGATGGAGGAAATATATGTAGACCAAGGAAGAGGTGGGAATAACCCCTGATATCAGAACTGCTTAGCAGGCATAATCCTTGTACGGAAAGAAAAAAATCACACAAAATTAATTAATAAATTAGTCGTCAAAGTGATAGGTTTAACAATTTCAAATGATGAAGGAGGTAAGTACTATCTGAGAATGAGGCCCTGAGGATGTCTGGTCTTAATATATTTCTTGATGGACTTGGTATGCATCTTTCCTTATGGACTTGGTATGAATCTTTCCCTTTACCCTTTGTTAAGGCTTTCTTGTTAATCTTTCACTTTCCTTTACTACTGCATGTATGGTTTATTCATTAGCAATTTTTTAAATTCTCTATTATATCAGTACTTTGCTTTCAGAACCAGAGCTACATTATAATTTTTATTATTGTCTCAATTGAGACTTAACATTTTTCAAATAAATTCCATTTCCTTCATGGAATTGGAATCATTTACATTTCTAAATGTGCATTAATTTGTATCAACATCTTATTACAATTTTATGTGTATTTGTTGTAGAGTATTACTGTTGAGAATTTTTGTCAATTTTAGTCTTTACCACATTTTACGTAGTTAATAGTCAAGTCTGCTTAGGTATTTTTTGCTTAACCCTTGTTCTAAGCCTCCAAGCCATAATTTTATGCCTTTTTCTTTTTGCAGAAGCATGTTGCTTATATTATTGCCAGATTTCAAGCAAAATCTAGGAATTCTGAATGTTTTCATGTCCATATTACTTTTGTTTCCCATTCTTTTATTATTCTATATTGGTATACTCACATCTTAAAATGAAACATTTATCTTGCTGGTTGTCCTTTTGTTCTTTTTTTCTATCCCTATTTTCTACTGTTAAAATTAGAACACTTCTTAAGAAGCACATTGATAAAGAAAAACAAAGAATTTTTGAAAATTTATTTTGGATTTCAATGTTTCTCACATTCCTGGCTTTTGAGACGAAACATGTCTATAATTTTGGGATAATACCTCACACTCTGTACAAGATATGTTTTTCTGAACATAATAACTTAAGTAATTATTAAATCTTTTTTAACAAAATGGCAAACATTTTTATCCACAGAATTACACAAGGTAAGAATATGTTAAAGTTTTTCTCTGGAAAGATAACATGATTTCACTTACTCTGTTTTCAGTTTCGTTTGTGGATCCTTTACATAGTTGTAGTATTCCTTAGTTTCATATGTACATCTTGTAAGTACTGTTTCATACTGATTGTTTTCGTTTGTGCTCTAATTGTACTTCCAACCATTGTGTAATATAAGATTTTTCTGATACAAAAGTTGGGGTCAGAATGTGTGAATGCAGTGTTAATTTAATGAATGAGGTTTGAATGAATTTAGCTGAATGTTTACTTCTTCAAACCTTTTTGGCTTTACATTGTTGTTTTGAAATTAACATATTACTAATATTCATAAAATATGGTTAACACATGTTTCTATTAATTTTGAATTATTCTTACAGGTATGATTCTGTCTAGTTACAGCATTAAAATGTGATTGAAAAAGAATTAAATGAAGGCTTTCACTTTTAATGCTCACATTTCATTAAGGATTCACTTCACTGATAATGTGTTAACACATTGCATTAATCTTGTCTGTTTCTGTACCACAGTTAGCAGCTTTCAGTTTCTTAATCATGAAGACATAGATATTTCAGCATTGTTAGTATGCTTTGTGTTTAACTTCATATACACATATATTTTAAATACTTGAATAGGATAATAACTACTGCTTTGTGTAGTAGAAGATGTGCAGCATCAAAACATAAGAGATACATCTACACACATTGAGGATTAAAATTTTCAGGTTCTTTACCAACAGTAGAAGGTGCCCAACTGATGGAGGCTGAATTAGCTGCCAGTCTCAACCATGTAGCTACCTTGTTCTACTGTTGATGAAAGGCCATAAATCTGAAAATTTTAGTGCTTAATGTGTGCATGCATCTTTCTGTCTTTTGACACTGTCCTGCCATCAACTGTAATAAGCAGTGGTTACTCTCTTATCCAAATATTTAATTTATCCTGCTGTTAAGTACCTATTGTTATATATGGAGTAGGATGAAATGCCATGAAGTGATAATTTTGTGGAAAGAAAGATAATTATAACCAACACTCACCAAAGTTGAAGGAAGGGGGGCAGCAGCAACAAAAAATGTAATATTGTGTTTGTTCATTCAACTTTGGTGAATGTCACGTATAATTTATCTTTCCTTTCCATATTATTATTATTATTGTTACTCTGCGATTCACTAAAAGTGTGTGGCAGAGGGTGCAATGCACCTATCCGAAAGGGTAATGGTTTGGAAGAAATATAAGATACATGTTGGGAATAAGGAAGTATAGTTTATGTGGCGAGTTTTGGCATGTACACATCCAATCCCAATGCCTTTCTCCAGCGATGATTTAGGTTTATACCAAAATATTAAAAATTGCTTTTGTGAATTTTTGTGTTTATTATGGCGCCTCTATCTTCATCTGTGGTGTATGACGAACTTAATGATGTATATATAGGATAGAGAATGTAAGCTACCCTTCGCTCTATTTTCGAGATTCCGTTAAAATCCGACAAAGTTTGAGGTTCACATCAGTACACGATACCATAGTTAAAATCGAGATAACAACACTTCGAGTACAGTAAAGTAAATAAACAGCACATAGCAAACGTAAATAAACCATAAATGGCAATAAACCAATGATATTCCAGCAGGAAATAGGTTATTCCAAATAAAAGTAAACTTTCACTACCAGATCCTAATATTGGTTAGGGAGATATTCTGAACAGATTTCAAGGAAGTAAATGTTAAATAACAATAAATATAGTGCCTAAACAAACCTTTTATCATAACTACTAAACATTATTCCAGAAGGAAATAAATAATTTCACTATAAAGCAAATCTAACCCTAAATTTTGCCATGTAACAGATTTTGGTATTTCTGAAGAGATTTTAATACAGTAAAGATTGTGAGAAGCTAATAAAAGCCAGGCCTAGACCTACAATAACAATAACTTCACAGTAAAATATAGTTCACAAAAAATTTTAAAGAAATAAATATGATTACTGGATAGTAGAATGAAGCAGTATGGAAATAACAGATTCTGATGTAATTTGACCATTTAAAAGTTCCAAAAGTAAATGTAATAATGCCTGAGACAGTTTAGAAGAATAATTGATAAGTTTCTAATAGTTTCCAACCACTTAATAATAACATGGAGTAGTTTTGAGGAAAGTTGATAACTCATTTGCATAAGCAGTTTACATAAACGATTTTAGGCTTTTCAAGTAATGTCAAGAGTTAAAAAGTAGATGAAAATGCAGTAAATAATCTTCTCTTTCAGTTTTAATAGGTTCCAAGTAGTTTAAATCCGGAGAAATATGAAATATCAGTAAAAATAGGAAGCCGGTATACAGACGAAATTATCAAACCTTTCAGCACTAATTCCAATAAAGTTAAACCATTTTAAAAGCGCTAAGAACAGGTAAAAGCTAGTAAATACACGTAATTAATTTTCTATAACCATTAAAAGACATTTTACTAACCTGCTGTTTGTTAATCCAATTTCGAAATAACTCGCCAGAGGCACCGTACACATAAGATGCTTTTTCACTGATTTTAAACACTGTCACACGACATAAAGTAGATGATAAATTAAAATAGTCCGAAAGAGAATTAAATTCATCTAAATCTCGTAGTTTCCAGCCGTTTAAGTATTTTTAAATGTTATTTGAACGTACAAAACAGGTCACTCAACTTTAACATTTTCTTATTCAAAAGCCTACCAAGATTCCGGTTTAAAAAGTAGTTTTCCTTAAAGATCCACTCTTCTAGTTTCGCACACCTTAATTTCATGTCATTTAACGCAATAGAACAGATGTTAGGGAATTTTCAAATTCACTCGACAACAGCCCACATGGCAATAACAGAATATTTTTATTGTGTCCAAGATATCACACCTACGAAGATGGGACAGCTTTTAAAACACGCATTTTAATACAGGCTACACTTTAGTAATTTTCCCGGCTTGATAAATCACATACCTTCAGAGCTATACATAAAAATATATAAATAATAAAAATGGCGGAAGTGCGAAATCTCTGTTTATAGTAATAACTCAGTCAGTTCCTAACAGATTTAAATAAAATTTAGATTTTTGAGCGGCTAAAATCCGGGCCAACATTTTGATCATAGTTTCATGTTTGTAACTTATACCGTTTGAAAATTCCAAAAATTTCCTGAGTATGTTGCAACCGGAGGATTATTTGAAATTTGCGGTGACGTCAGATCAAAAATAAAAGTTAAAAATAAATTAAAATTTTGCCACACCACACAACACACGTAAACTCCCATAACTCGTGAACATTCTATATTTTAAATTGAACACCGTGGAAGAAAGTTATAAAAATAAATGTAAGGGAATGTTATAGACCGCGGCAGAACACTGCCGGAGTGCAGCGTCCTTGAAGTACTCCTATATAAGCAAGTGAGAGGGTGGCAGTCGACACAGTCCGGGACAGTCCAGCAGATCGCTTTGAGCAGTTCATAAGTAGGTGCGTGTGCTCCAATTTGAGAAGCGCGGATCAAGGCGCGGTGTCTGATGGGAAGTTAGGCGTGATGGCATGATGGCCGACTGGCGCCATTTCTGAAATTCGGCATAACCTACATATCAGGCTAACATTTTTCGTCATGTGTTCATAGAAGATCTAAAGTTCATTTGGGGTAGTGCGGTTTGTTCTGTTTCATGATTTGTAATCTTCGGTTGATGATTTTTCTCCGATTGCCATTGCTAACTGTGACTTTTGTAACTTGTGTGAATATTTTCAAGAATATATTTCAGTTATCAGCATTCAGACTTTCATTCCTACATTAGTACCTTTCTTACAGGAGGTTAATCTGTAAGTGGCGACCGCAGTAATTATTACAGTTAGCATTCTCCATGGTTTAACACGGTAATAGAACTTTTTCAGAACTTTGACAACTTTTGGAAGACTTCAAGTTTAGGGCGTAAGCTGATACTAAACCCCAATATCAGACCTGGTCCTAACAAGAAATGAACTACCACTTACTTCAGATGATGGCAGGGCAGTTTGGAAATACTAGAAGGATACAAAAACAAAAAATATTACAATTTTTTTAGTCTTGACTCTTAATCAGGAGTGTAACATGTTGAGGTGGATGCTGTGGACTGTAGACAAATGCTTCAACAGTGACAATTAAATAAGCCACGTGGTGGAGTAGATTCAAGCAAAGACTAGTGCAGTGGGGGCAGTGAGTAGAAGAGAATACTTGAGCATTGCATAATTAGTAAATATATAAGGAAAAAGGAGCAAATAGCAAAATAAAATTATTATGATTTGCTGGATTGGTTAATTTGTTAGTGGAGGGAACAGCCGAAGGTAAGAACTGATGAAGAGAGATTAGAATATATGAAGCAGATAATTGAATATGTGGGTTGTAAGGGATATGTAGAAATGGAGAAGCTAGCACAAGATAGGAAGAGATGGAGGATTGCATCAAACCAGTCGAAAGACTGATGGCAGAAAAAAAAAATTGCTTAGTGGGAAATTTAAAAATAATTAGTAATCAAGAAATTATGAAGGTGAACATCAGCTTTGTTAGCAGTATTTCACATAAGGTTTAAGAGGAGAAAAAGAAGGAAGAGTTGAATCACTCATAAGGTATTATCTCAAGTTGAGAACCAGTGTTTGCCTGATTTCCAGTTTGTGCTGGTAGGCCAGTTCCTGCCTTCTGAGTTGAGAGGGCTCCTTATGTCAACTGCTTTCCGGACCAACTGGAACAGTCATTTTTAGATCAAGTCCATCTGAAATCCCTTATGTTGCTCAGGTTTATAGATGAAATTTTAATGATCTGGTCATATGGGTAAAGAAAACTTCTGAGCATCCTGAATGATCTCAATTCAAGTAATACCCTGAACTACACATGGTTTTATTCACACACTCAGGTCAGTTTCCTGAATATGTCCTTCTCCAGTTGTTACTACAGTCCACATCAGTACCCTATTCTGACATTTTCCATTTGTATCAAACCAAATTCTTCCTCCATTATAGCCTTGTAGCAGCCTTGTAGTAGCCTTGCTCAGATCAGCAGTACCTCACAAATTATTCCAACAAACTCTACCAAACAAAGATATCCCACAATTAGCAACCAGGTAAATTTCACAAACAACTTTCTTATACCATTTCACAACCCATAACCCACTAAGGTCAACCATATTCCAATCCTGGTCATTGGACCCCAGCCATAGTGAACTTCTAGTCCACAAACACTGTTCTTACTGTCTGAAAAGACTTTCATGGCTCCTTCCCAAGTAATAGACCATCTTAGATGATGTTTAACATGCTCCCACCTCTTGTCACTGGGGAAAGCTTTCCCATCATAGAACATGCCACCAGCGAAACCTTTGTGTAAGAAACAATGTAACTTGCAACTACTACCCAGATTCCTATATCAGTTTAACCACCAGTAAACTTTACATAAGAATAATTGGCTACAAACTGTATTCACCAAGAATTCAGACCACCCTGTAGCTGCCCATGATACGAATTGTTTTAATGTTTGCTTCACTGCCCATGTTATCAGAATCCCTCCCAAACAACAACAGGTCCTCTGAACACTTTAGGCAACTGTCCTTCCAGAAAAAACTGGGCACATCAGGTTTCAACTTGAAGTAATACCCCGTGACCACTTCAACTTTACATTTTTACTCTCCTGATCTATTTCTGCCTCCACTGCCTATCTTTACCACCACTGACTTAATGGTTGGTTACAATTGTAAGGTGGGGAAGGAATTGATGTTGAAGACTTGAATTGTAAATACCTTGGCATAACATTTGATAATAAACTCAGCTGTGCAGGACGCCGTGGAATGAAAGGGTTCCTTCACTTATTGTAGAGAGTGATGAGGGGATGTGGGGAATTAGGTTAGAGGACTTTTTTCAGACCTTTGCTCAAATATTTTGGGTATCAAACACAGGAGTTGGAAAAGATGCAGAAAAAAGCTGTTATCTGGCTGTGGAAATTACCACTGAACACAATCAGTAACTGATATGATAAAGGAGCTGGAATAAAATTCATTGGAAGACACGAGGAGGGTAAAGAGACTATTAGGAATGTACAGGGCGTATATTGGTGATGAGGGGGGGAAAGATATTGGTGAAAGATTTAAGAAAGGTGTGAGGGAGGGAAAAGATGACAATGACCACAAGACGACAATCGATTTCAGGGACAAGGGTGTGAGAAAATTTTCTTTCATAGGTAAGGCAGTCAGGGATTGAAATAAATTACCAAAAGAAATGATGAATAATTTACCAAAAACACTGAAAGAATTTAAAGTTGAAATTTGTAGATGGGTAGAAAAATGGAGAAAGTGGGTGTGTAGGGAAATTGCCACTACAGGGTACGCCCATCACAATTAAGTTAAATCAAATCTTCATATTTTTCTGATTTGCTGTTTATTTATTTCATTTGTTTTTGTTTTTGCCTGTTTATGTTTATATCTTTAATACTCATTTTTTATTTTTTGCTGTCTGCTCCTGTTTACCACCCAAGAATAGTTTTTGATTATATATACACTAATTTTGCAATTCTTAGATATTCTCTGCAATTCACCATCCCCACGCATTGTCCTTCTGTTTTAACTTACCTCAACCATGTGCCTTGCTCAATGATCACTGTTTGAGACATAAACCTACAACATTCTCCAGAATGTTCTACTGCTGGTGATAAGTCAAGACCCAAAACTGCAAAATTTCTCATATTTGTGTCTGTCTTTTGTGTCCACACTATCCTGCCATCATGTGACTTAAGAGGTTCATTTGTCTTTCCTAATATTAAATTTTGTATTGCTTCCCAGCTCTACTATTTCTTTGTAACTATATTTATTTATTTACTTATTTTTAATATGAATTTTTACAAATGTGTATCATAGCAGTAAATAGTATTTGTTACTAATAAATCTTATGAAATAAATTAATAATGAAAAATCAATTATGATCTTTACTATTCTTGTACTTATAAACATACAACTTCATGATTAAAAACATTTTAAAAAAAAATGCTCTTCTCGCTGACCAGTAACACATTTCACAGAAAGATGGTAATAATACTTCTGCTCCCCCCCCCCCCTCCCTCCCGCTCATCAAAACTATGACAGGCAATAGATGATGTCTTGCTTTTGCACAACTTGGCAAAAAAGAAGTGGAAACATTGAATAAAAATAAACTAATTTTTCCTTGGTTGAATCGTATGGTCAACATACATATTAAATGAAGTGGGCAAAATGCTAAAACCATATCTTACACCCCGATTAATGAAGATTTCTTCCATGAATCCTCAATCAGTGTCTAGCCTGTCTTGTACTTTTTTTGTACAAGCATAGTTTGAATGTTATAAAATGTCTTGGGAAGCAAAGTTTTGAAGGATGTTCCACATAGTGTAAACATCTACTCTATGGAATTCTTTTCACAGCCAGTGAGGGTCAGAGATATTTCTTGATAAAGTTCATAACACTCAAGATAGCAGATGTTAACATCAATATATCTGCAATCATGATCACTTTGGTTGCAGGTTCTAAGTTTTCAGCAACAGTGTCCTTCATTATAATTCTTGCAACTTCATCAAAAGTAGTGACAGATGTGGCAACAACCTCTATCAATGCAAGGCAAGTTCAGTAGTAGATCTGAGGCCCAGAATTTTACAGACAAACCCATGAAAATTTGTCAACTCCTTTCCATTCTCACCTGACAGACCATTTAGTACTATGGAAAAGAAGGGATAGAGCCCAACCAAAAATTGAAACTGCTGCCCTATGAGGCCTTCACTTAGTCTGAGACGTCAGACCCTGAAGAATTTGAAATTTTAGTTATTTATTATTATTTTTATTTTTTTACTTATGGCTTTACGTGTTGTTTATGTCGAGTTCATTAGAGGCGGGATGGGACTGGGACAAGAAACAGGAAGGAATTTGGCCATGGCCTTTTTGAAGGAAACATCCTGGCATTTGCCTTGAGTGATTTGGGGAAACCATGGAAAACCCTGGATGGGGATTTGAACCGGCATCCTCCCAAATGTGAGGCCAGAGCATTAACTGCTCATCCACCATGCTCAGTTTTAGTTGGTAAACTTGTTCCCATTCCTCAGCATTTACCAAATGAGGACACATCCAAACCTGACTGAGTGAAGCTGAACTTGAATATTTTTACGTATACAAAGAGGAAATATAACCCAGCAGGGCCAAGCTGAACTTGAATTGTTTTTAGGCACACAAAGAGGATGTATCATCAGTGTCACTGTCTCCGGAAGACTTATTTTAGTCCATCCAACACACCACTAAGTCAGTGCTGAGAGGGTATGACCCCTGCATAGGGAAGACATTACCGAGGGTGATGACCTCCATGGGAGTTGTCACTTTGCCATATAGTTACAGATTAAAGCTTAGACTAAGAAATTCAGAGTGCAAATCGATCATCAATAAAGGTGATTCATAGCTCTACTGCCATTTACTTGTACTCCAGTCATATGAGAACACAGAGGAGAAGATGATTTACTTTGCAGTAGAACCAAGTGGCTGATGTTTCCATTTCAAGAAGCTCAGGAATGCTGTGAGGAACTCCTGTCTCTTGGTGGAATGACAACTGTTACAATGCTATTTTGGTACAGAAGTGCGCGTTGATCATTTTAGGGCACACTCAGCAACTGACAACCCAGCAGCATTTCAAAATGTGAGAGCATAGGCATGTTGTGTTAGTAAAGAAAGGTAATAAAAGTTCGGGGCAGTATTTTTTGAGCACCATTAAATGTGTCTCAACATCATCAAAAGTATAGAAGTGTATTCACAGTATATCTGGTAACTACTCTTGATCACCAGTAAATGGAGATGTTTAGTTACCTACGAACAAATGCGCTAATGGCAGAGTCCTTCCCTGTCATCACTGTGACTGTCAGTTTCAGAGGAAGACTATAGTGGAGAATGGTGGCTTTTGTTTCATTTTCTAAAATATGAACTAATATTATAATCCGTTCATAATATGACGGTTTGAAACATCTTTACAGTGTGCAAATGACACTATGTCTTGGCCAGATCCAAACCAGTACTAAAAACAGGCATCTCAATGAAGATGTTAAAGAGTACCTTTTAAATATTTTTAACAATAATTGGATTGGAGGGTGCTTCCCATACTTCAGGAAGGAAGCAATGCTAATCTTTCTATTAAAACCTGGCAAGTACAAAATCCTCATTGTATTTCCTTAATGAGCTGATTTGGGATTATACTAAAGCTGCTCTTGAACTACTGTCTAGTCTGGCATCTCAAATCCCAAAATCTACTGAACTCCTATCTGTGTGGATTCAGGAAATTCCATTATACCTTAAACAGTCTGATCCTAACAATGATACAGGACCCATTTCTCATCAGCCAACATTTTGTGAATATGTTTTCTGATATAGATAAGGCCCACAGTACTCTTTAGGACCATGGAATTGTAAAACAACTTTAAGGATAATCTTCTATTTTTTTGTTAACTGCATTGCTTCCAACACTGAATTTGTTCTGAAGTTTCAGACATTTTTATTCAGGAGAACAATATTCCTGAAGAGTCAGTTTTAAGTGTCACCTATTTTCTGACATTATCAACACCATTTGACCCTCCACTTTAAAGATTATTTTTCATTTTTTTTTTCATTTTTGTGTACTGTCTAGCCTACAAACTGTTAAGAGACAGTTGCAACTCATGCTGAACAGAGACAGCATGAATGGTCAGTAATCACTGGTTTAGATTTTTTATGGAGAAAGTCCATTGCATACTCTTTAACCGTATTCATAGTATTTTTTAGCAGAACCTTATCTTACCTTGAAGAATGCCTTTTTAAGTTATAACTATACTGTTAATTTTCTGGGAATCATTGTTTATAACAGAGACATATGGTTGCCATATCTGAGAGATCTGAATGCCAGGTCCATAAATGCTCTCGGTGTATTAAAGTGTCTGCGTGGTAGCTCATGAAGTGAAGATTACTCCTGCATACTACAGTTGAGAGGGCCTTTGTATGTTCATGGTTAGAGAAGAGGTATGGCTGTGTGGAACCTGCAGATATGGGACAGTGTCCACCACGTTTGAGATGGGCTTGCCATAGGTGCGTATTTCACCGGCTATATTCCAGCCTTTGTGTGTCATGATATGACTCTTTGTGCACATCACCTCAGCATTTTACAGTCTAATTTACAATGCAGTGATGAACCCACCTTTTAATCATTTTTACACTAACCATTGCACAAATATATATATATATATATTAAAAAAAAAAAAACCAGTCAATTTAGAATAAGCCCACTGCTCATCTCTTGGATTGGAGTTAATCTTCCCCCTTGCTTTTAAAGAGGCCCAGAATTATTTTAGACCTGTCAAAGTACAACAAGGTGATTATTGCTGACAATGTTTTAATCAGCCTTGGTGTATACCAATAGACCTATGCAGGATAATGGAATAGGATGCTATGTAGTTTAATGCAACAGAATGTTATGCTTTACTGAATTTGCTTCACAATATGAGATTAGGTTTCAACATGAAGTACATCATTCCCATACAGGCACTGGGAAACATATATCGTTTGAGACACTCCTCTCTGTTTCCTACAGTCCTGTGGGAAGGAAGTTTAATTCTGCTGGGTACCTATCCACGTGAGAATCATGGGGAACAAGGCTGCAGATGAAGTTACCAAGTTAACCTGCATTAAGGTTTTGATTGTATTTGTCTTGGTTCAAAAGTATAACATCTCATCGCTGTCAAAACAAGTAATCTTTGATGTTTGCGGATCAACCGCAAGTTGAGCATAAATCAACTGTGCAACCCTGGAGCATCTCCTTTTATCAGGTGAGAATGGTTAAGATTCTTTTTCACAAGGAGGATCCACCAGAATGTGATGCTTTTGGTGTACCTTTGATTTTGGATCACATTCTAAGACACTGTGTTTTATTTCTCATTTTAAGGGCAGATATCAGCTGAGCCAGTAACTTCTCCCTTCATTTTAAACAATGATGACACCAACGTTGCTTAGGTTTTACATTCTTGTGCATTGTCTGGTCTTGTCCCGGAAGTCATTGGTAGATCAGTATCTTAAAATTGTTGCTTGACTGCCAGGAACCAAAATTCAAAAGAAGATGAGTGGAATGATCAAACACTCACACGATATTCATTGTGATTACTGAGGGAAGAATGAAAATTATATTGGGTTATTTATAAAAAATTTAAGTCTTCTATGCAGCAGCCTTGAAGATCAATCTTTAGATTAAATGCAAGTGGATGGTGATCCTAAGATTCAGTGTTAAAAGAGATACCTTACAGAAGTAGGATAAAAGTAGGTGCGCAGACTTCTGCGGTCGTTGTCAATGTTATCTTGATTGTCCAGGCTGAACTGTGTCAATTTATCAAAACATAATGTTTCGGCCATCTTTTGTGGCTTTCTTCAGAGGACTGTCATGGCTGGAACTGCTGCCACCTATATATAGCTAACGAAGAATGTGCTAAACGTTTGGAGTGAAGTCACTCAAGCTACCACCGCCAGCGTGGTCAGTCCAATGGGATCCTGCGTTCCGCGTTTTCCTTATCAAGCATGACCATATTTGGTCAATTTGTAGCCCGCCGTCCGCATTCATATTATCTGGCCTTTTTTTGGTTTCTAACACTTCTCAGGCACACCTGGGCTACCATCTGTTTTCCTGAACCAGTACACTAGTGTCACTTAATAAAATTGCATGCCCACTATTAGCAGAATGTTGTGCTACTGCTGATTTGCTGAAATCGTTATTTTTAAGATGTCTTATGTGTTTACACAGCCTTTCCTTGACCGTCCGTCCAGTTTCGCCGATATACACTTGGCCACAGCTACAGGGTATTTGGTATACGCCTGCTGTCTGCCACATCTCCCTCCGCTCTTTAACCTTTACAAGCACATCAGAAATCTTCCTAGGTGCTCTGTATATTGTACGGATATTTTTCTTCTTTAATTCTATCCATCCCCCCATGGAGATAGGGTAATACTGCCATGGGTCTGTCTGTTTGTCTTCTGGCTTCAACGACCGATGTTGGAGCACCGGGTGGTGCTTGAGGTTCAAGCCTTGTGGGTGCCTTATTCATGAGGTCAAGGCTGTAGCCGTTGGCCAGAAACATCTCCTTCAAAATATCTCTTTCAGTGGCTATGCTCGCTTCATCACTGACTATGGAAGCACGGATGGTTAAAGTTTTTTAAAAAATTCTGCATTTCACTGTTGGATGGTGGTGAGAGGCTGCATGCAAATAGCAATTTGTGTGCGTAGGCTTGCGATAAATTCCATGGCATAGGGAGCCATCTTCCTTCTGCTTCACGATCATGCCCATAAAAGGAAGTTGTTTATCTACCTCAACTTCCGTGGTGAACTTAATTTTGTTGTGGGCACTATTTAAGTGTTGGAAAAAACCCTGGAGGGATTCTTGCCCATGAGGCCAGATAACAAATGTGTCGTCCATGTGACGCAGCCATAAAGAAGGTTTCAGATTGTAATTGTTGACCACTTCAGCCTCAAATGCCTTCATAAATACATCGGCCACAATTGGAGACAGTGGGCAACCCATCGCTGCTCCCTCATTCTGTTGGTAGAAGTCACCCTTGTATTGAAAGAAGGTAGTCCTAAGACAGAATTCAGTTAGTGATGCCCATTCTTCCGGCAGACAGAGATTTTCTAGTCGTTCCCTGATGATATTGATGGCTTCATCAATTGGCACGTTTTTAAACAGAGACGTGACTAGTAAGTCGTGTTCTTCCAGATGCCTGTCCTTGATCCTGCTAATAAAATCAGAAGAATTTCGAATTGTAAAAGTAGAGTTAGTCAGATTCTTTAGCTTATCTGCCAGATATCTTGCCAGAGGATGTGTAGGAGACTGAAATGCACTCACAATTGGTCGTAAGGGTACCCCATATTTGTGTATCTTAGGCAGGCACTACAGTCATGGCGTCAGGTGATTTGACGTAGTTAACTTTCTTTTGACCTTCAGTTCGGTTGATGTTGCTTCCCATTTTTTACTTGCAACGTTACATCGAATCTTCTGTAGAGGATTTGTTGGCAGCTTTCCATACGTTCCATCTTGCAATAATTCCTCTAACTTTCAGTGGCATACATTATGACAAAATAATTTCCCTTGTCAGCGGGTAACACCACAATGTCTTCTCTCTCTCATTCGACGCAAGGCGTTTCTTTCCCTTCGATTGAGGTTCTGCGGAGGTGGTTTGGAAATTTCACTGGGAAGCTATGGAAATCAAAAAAAGACAAGATAAAATGAACGTGAACGGCGGGCTGCAACTTGACCAAATATGGCCCTGATTGATTAGGAAAATGTGAGACGCAGGCCACCATTGGACCGGCCATGCTGGCGGCGGTAGCTTGACTGACAGTCACTCCAAACGGTTAGCACGTTCTTCGGGAGCTATATATAGGCAGCAGCAGTTCCAGCCGTGACAGTCCTCTGAAGAAGGCCACAAAATGATGGCTGAAACACTAGGTTTTGATAAATTGATGCGGTTCAACCCAGATAACCAAGGTAACACTAGGATAAAAGTAAAAGATGAAAAGAAGATACATATAACTTCTGCCAAAAATTGCAGACCTTTGACAATGATCTAAGTGACACTGTTTACCTCATTCCGCTTGTTGATATGAATTCCTAGGTTGAGTATGAAGCAATCAGACGGAAAGTGGACATGTTTGGAGAAGTACCTAAAAATGAAAAAGAATGTATAATAGGAGCATTTTAAATCTTACCCAAATCAAATCTTGTTATATGAAGACACTCAGTATGAATTTATTAGTAAATCAGTCCGTATAGCAGCATCTGAGGCTCTGGGGAAGAAATAAAAGAGGCATAAAATTAAATTAAAATTCTCTTTTAGAGAAAGACATATCTAAACAGGTTGCAAAATGATATTGCAAAAATCAAGAAAATTTTGATAATAGCAAAATATTTTCATACCTAAAACTCACCATGATTTATCACGTCCATAGTCATTGAGTAAATTCATAGAGGTGGTACCATTCACAGATTTTTGCATTTACATAATGAGTTGAAAACATTTCCATAAGGGTTTTAAATTTTTTCAACAGTTCTTTAATTTAATTGCAATGTTGCATAATACTCCGGCAGCGATTTCTCTACACACCTATTTTTCAATTTTTTGTTGTAATCTTACTGAACATGCTTGGTGAGTGGTAATCTTCTATACTCACATTTTGCAAGATGATATAAATCCCCATCCAGCTAGCCAGGGACAATTTCGTTTCACACTTATGATTCACATGCTTTTCCTTTTTAAATTCCTTTACAGTCAGGGGTTGTCTAATTATGTGACCATGTCAGATATTGTAGGTTGTTTTTCTCATATTAGTAGGTTCTTCTCGGCCACCAGAAGGGACAACTCTTGTTCAATATATTTCCCTCTTTAAAATGTCCCCAAGTAAAAGAGAGATTGCAGTTTCTTTTTTGTACTTGATTAAGATAACTTAAACATTGACATTTTTACTTCCAACACCAAACTATATCAGTGGAAGTAATTTCTTAGTATCTAAAGAAAGCAAAGTTTATTTGGCAGTGTTTGGGTAACAAGATTAATGTTCCCACTTCAGACAATGGCGTTTTTATTTTAAACGCTCAATTGGTGTTTTTAGCATAGCCATATTATGTTCCTGCGTGTAACACCTCCTGCTCAACTTATACATATGCTAGCAATATTCCGTTTATCTCTGTATGCCTAACCGTAACTATAAAACATTTCCTAAGAGAAACCAAATATCCGTAAATGTTAATATGATTTTATATTAATTTAGGAGACTGTTTCTGGTAGCCACAGTCCTTCCTAACTTTACCATGGATTTTTAAAGAAATACCATTGGTAAAATTTCTGAACTAAGCGTTGTTGCTGGATGCATGCTGCATATTTTGCATCAATTTCCGTTGCATGGAAGGGATAAATTTGATAGTGTTGCAGAATCCAAAAGAGGGTATTTGTGGACCAAGATGTTCTTAAGATGGGTGGTCAGTTGAAGTATATTCAGGATGCAGTGGCTGGGATTTTGGGAAGATGGGTGTGCATTTCAGAAGAGGAGTGTATGAAATTATACCCATATCACAGGATCTGGTTAATAGAATCAGGACCAGGAGAGAACTGGGCAATGAAGACAGGGCTATGGCTGATTGTTGGTTTTCAGTTGAGGGAGTGGTTTTATTGGTGATGGATGGCGGTGCGACAGATTTGCTTTTGTGCAAGGCCAGCAGGGTATTTGCTGAAAATGATGGCTTTTGGTAAATTTTAGGAGTTACTGGAAAGGTACTGAATCATTCTGTTCTGATGATTCTTCCAAACTATCACATTGGTCCTTTCAGTGCAACAGACCTTGCAGCAAAACTTGCTGTATCCATTTGGCCTCCATGACAAATTTCAGTCTTACTACAGGACAAAATATGACTCGCTTAATACACCACTATGCACCACCAACCTGCTTTCAATCAGAATGAATGGCCACAGGCAAACAGTCTATACCTGAAACTTAGAACATCCAGTAGCGATGCATTCCATTTCTCACAACTCTCTCCACTTCAACAACTGTTTTACAGTTAGAGCTAACAGACTGTGGAGGTGGTGTGGAATGCTCTGATCTCATATTCAAGAGATCCTGGCCATCCATCTTTCAGGTTTTTTCACTCCTGGTGAAAGTCAAAATAGTTTCATCAAAAGTCCATGTCGAAATTTCTTTCCAATCCTTCTCTGAAGAAAAAAAAAAGCTATAGTTTCAATTATTAAAGCAATCAAAGACTCTGTCAAATTATTCAATAGTATCTATGGAATTTTATGTGCTGTATTTCACTTTTCTCTATTTATTTCATGACTAGCTGCTACCCAAGCTTTACGTGTTTGTAAAGAATTTGGATTGACAGCTACCAACATCTAACCACCATAGTGTACGATGGGAGACTCGATGCTATTACCATACACAAACGCGTCACCTGCACTATGTAATTCAGGCAGCAAAGAAAAATATATGGACACACATGTATTTGGTCAAAATACAAAAATATCCTTGATCAGCCTCTTTCAATCACCATATCTCCCACACTCGTACATTTACTGAAATTCAGCCAGCATTTTGATCGATGGGTGACTCTGTGCTACTACCAAACACAAACACCAGTGATCTGCGCTAGATAGTTTTGGCGAAAAGTGATACACCATGACACATATATTTTTGGTAGAAATATGAATGTGCTGCAGGTCGACCACTTTCAACCACCATATCTCCCACACCCCCATAGCTTACGACATCTAACCACCATGGTACACGATAGAAGACACAATACCACTACCACACACAAACACCAGTGGTCTATGCTATGTAGTTGTGGCAGCAGAGTGACATATATGGAGGCACATGTCTTTGGTCGAAATACGAAAATGCCCTGCATCAACCACTTTTAGTCATCATATCTCCCACTTCCCCACAGCTATCAGCATTCGACCAACATTGTGCACAACAGGAAACTCCATGCTATTTCCACATACAAACACTAGTATTCTGTGGTAGGTAGGGGTGGCTGAAAAGAGAATTATAGGAAAACACACGTCTATTTTTATATATATATATATAAGATTTCTGATCTAATTATTGTATTTGTAGATATTTAGCAGGTTCTAAACAAGCATCTTTTTTTCTTTATGAAATACAAACTTAATAAACTGATGAACAGTTTTAGATAGTACATTATTTCTGATGTTGTTTATGAATGTATTTTGCCTGTTTAGTGCTAATGACAAGTTTGCTTTATTTATTTTACTAGCCTGGAGGTTCTCCATACCACACCATTCATCAAGTGGACACTAGTTTTGAAGGTTGGAGTAATCCTATCCTCAAACAGAATCGTTCCAATTCATGGTCAGATTCTCTTGATGATTTTAAGTTTTCTTCCACTCCATCAGAAACCAGAGAAGTTAGTGATAATGAAAGCACCAAATCACTTAAGTAAGTATTGCTGTTTTTATTTTGGTTTATGTTATTGCTATTTTTTATCCTAGTTTTCAGATAAATTGTTGTGTTTGTTTTATAGAAATAATTCCAACAATTTATTAAAAATAATAATTCCAAACTTTCTATCACCTTTCTGCTGTGTTTTTTTTTTTTTTTTGTTTTTTTTTTTAAACTCTACAAGGTTATTGCATAAGAAAAATTAAATATTCCCTAAAAACCCACGCATTGATCCAGAATACTTGCAAGAACAAGCACAGGAATTCACACAATCGCTACAGAGAAACACACAGACATGGGACGAACTTCTTGATACCATTCAAGAATCAGCAAGGAAACTTGGCCAGCCTCCACGGAGACAGAAACACAGATGGTAGACATTAGAGTGTGATAAAGCCCTGTATTCACATATCAAAGCCTGGAAGAATTGGAATAGCCACCGAACACCAGATAATTGGCAGATTTTTTTAGAAACACAGAAAAGAACATCCAAAATAGTCAGACGATTCAAACGTATGTACCACATTAAAAGATTAGAAGAAATCAACAATGACTTCAAAAGAAACAACACAAGAAATTTTTTCAAAACTTTCCGGGAAGAACTGTCTACATTTAAACCTCCAAGTCTTTGCTTCCGTCGACATGATGGTATGCTTGAAACCAACACAAAGGCCAATTGTGACATTCTGAAGCAGTTCTTCAAGAAGCTGTACAACTGTGAACCACCTACAGAGAAACTCAATTTCCAGATACCCTCCCCAAACCATGACTCAGCTCCACCAACACTGGGTGAGATCCGAAATATCATACTTCAGTTTAAAAATAACAAAGCACCAGGGGAAGACGGAGTAATAGGCGAGATGCTCAAGATCTGGGACGAACTATTGACTGAACAGCTGCACGCTATTATTTCAAATATATGGGAGACTGAAGTCATACCTGCAGATTGGAAAATTGCATTAATTCACCCGCTACATAAAAAAGGAGACAGGACCGATCCAAACAATTTTCGAGGGATTTCACTTCTGCCAGTCCCTTATAAAGTACTTTCTTGTGCCCTCCGGTCAAGGTTGGAGATGCAGACAGTACACAAGATTGGTGAATACCAAGCAGGATTACGACCACACCGATCATGCACAGAACAGATCTGGAACCTAAAAATGATACTCCAACATCGTCAGTCAACCCGCAGTGTGGTAACTTTTGTAGACTTTAAGATAGCATATGATTCGATTGACTGCACTACGCTGTTAAATATACTACGTGAATATGGAGTAGATAATAAAACAACTATTTTAATTCAACAAACTTTGACAAATACAACTTCAAAAGTGAAATTTATGGGTGAAATCACTGAATCTTTTGAAATTAAAACTGGTGTAAGACAAGGGGATGGGTTATCACCGCCCCTGTTCAACTTGGTACTAGACAAGATCATTAGCATATTGAAAAAAGAAATCTCTGGAATATATATGGGAACAAAGGATAAACGAATCAACATAAAATGCCTTGCTTTTGCGGATGATCTAACAGTAATTACACGAACTGCCGAGGAAGCCAAACATGCTGTAGAGAAGCTTCATGAGATAGCTATCAAAACTGGCCTCCAAATCTCTTATGAGAAAACGCAATATATGGACTCCAAAAGCACAAACCTGAAGCCACTCGTGACCAAATATGGTACTATCAAACAAGTTAAACAGTTTAAGTACTTAGGAGAAATTATTGGTAATATTGGAACTGAGAAAGAAGCCAACAAGAACCGCACTGAAAAACTGCAAAAAGCATATGCTATTACTTGGAATACGTACAATAAGAAATCGCTTTCCACCAAAGCCAAACTCCATCATTACCACACCGTTGTCTTCCAGGAGCAGTGTATGCGACGGAGACATCATCATTAACGGTAAATGTCAAAGGAATAGAAAAAATAGAAAGACAGATACTGAGAAAAATATTCGGTCCCAAAATCCAAGATGGCATCTGGATGCGCAAAAGCTCAGAAGAACTGTATTCACTGACCGAAAGATTCACCTCACTTGCACGGAAAAGACGCATGAAATTTTATGGACATACAGCAAGAATAGATGACTCACGACTTACCAAGAAAATTTTCCACATCGTTAACGGTCCGCGACAAAACAAAGCACGCTGGTTTGTAGAAACCCAGAAGGACCTCGCAGAAGCCAGCCTTGACCCATTGACATCCACACGCAGTAAATATAGACAATTGATCACCTCACATAAATTTTCCCCTAAGAGCCCTACATCAAAAAATCTGAAACTCAGAAATACATGGGCACAAGAGAGACGTCAAGCCCACAGCGAAAGGATGAGGAAGTTTTGGGAAAATAAGAAGAACAGCAAGAAGAATAAGAAGGACAATGCAAATTAATGGTTCCACGTGCTCGTTAGTGGGCTAAACGATATAATAATAAAATTCCCTAATTATGAGTACAGTTAGAAAAATAATATGTGCTATGAGGGGAGGAAGGCAGAGTGTGTTATTGGTTTTGTTGTTAGAAAGATATCTGAAACCTATCATTTATGAGGTTAAATAACAGGGGAGTGAAGGAAAATGATGCTTGTAACTGATTCACAAAATAATTTTTTATTTTAGATTTGACCCCAGAGAAGATACACCAATATGTCTAAATTTTTTGAGTGAAGATACTGTGCTGTGCATATGTAATCTGATCAGCATAATGGATCCTTATAAGCATGATTTTTTAAATTACAGCTGGCTATTTCATCTTCCCCTATCTGCCTCTTCCTCCCCCTCTCTGGGATCAAGTTTATATCAGTAACTTGTATGATTGATGTATTTGAGACCTGAATTCTACTCTCTCGTAATTTCTTTATTTGTTTATCAATCTTGTTTCCCTGCTGAGGAAGGACCTCTGGGATGTAAAACATGTCATCGTTAATACACATACATACAAGTCATAATTATAATGAAAACAATAATATGTTACAAAGACATGTAACGAGAATAAAATAAACATGAATTTTTACAACTGAGTTTTGCAAAAGGTCATGTTGAATACATTTAATTATTTTGTTCAAATTTTTAATGGAGTAGAAAGAGTTGCCAATAAGATAATTTCTCAGTTTGTCTTTAAATATATCTTTATTATCTGCAAACTGTTTTATACTCTTGGGAAGTTTATGAAACAGATGTATCCCAGAATAATTAACTCCTCTTTGTACTAATGACAGAGATGTTTGTGTTTTGTGCAAGTTATTTCTGTTTCTTGTATTGAAATTGTGTATCTAACGTGTTTTTTCATAATTTAATTTTAATGAATTTGCCTTAAACCAATTTGCTACCGATTTCTAGATTACTGTTTGGTGTTTTTTTTTTTTTCACAGTCAGGTTAGTATCATCTGCAAATAAAACACCCTTAACTTTGTCAGATAAGTTTCCAGGAAGTCATTGATGTATTTCTGAATATGCGGAGGATATTGAACCATTTCTGTCAGATATATTCCGTAAATCATTAGAAGAGAGAAAAGTACCTTCTAGCTTGAAAATAGCCCAGGTAATTCCCGTTTTTAAGAAAGGAGATCGGAGTGATCCTAGGAATTATCGACCCATATCTCTAACATCGGTCTGCAGCAGAATTCTGGAATATGTCATATCCTCAAACATTATTAAGTTTCTAGTTGAGAACGAGTTACTTTCATCGTGTCAACAAAGATTTTGGAAGAAGAGATTGTGTGAAACACAATTGTCCCTATTTTCCCATGACGTAATGAAAGTTATCGATGCAGGTTCGCAAGTTGATGCAGTTTTTTTGGATTTTCAGAAAGCTTTTGATTCTGTGCCACACAAGTGACTTTTAGCGAAGATTCGAGCTTACAATATTTCGGCTCAGATTTGCGAGTGGATACGTGATTTTCTAACTGGTTGATCACAGTATGTCGTTGTTGACAGGGAAGCCTCTTCTAAGATAAATGTTATGTCGGGCGTTCCTCAAGGAAGTGTAATAGGTCCACTTCTTTTCTTAATATTTATAAACGATCTAGATGACACCGACAAATGCTGGTTGCAATTGTTTGCCGATGATGCGGTTATCGACAGGGAAATAAGGTGCTCCAACGATTGCTTAAAAATTCAGCGCAATTTAGATGCTATTTTTGATTGGTGCTGTAAATGGCAGCTTACACTTAATTGCAAAAAGTGCAAGGCAAAGTGGATAAGTAACAAGAAGAATCAGTTTGTTCACAAGTACAAAATAAACAATTCAGCTGTTGACACGGTTGATTCCGTGAAGTATCTGGGGGTGATAGTACAAAGCAACATCAAATGGGACATGCAGATAACTTCCCTCGTAGGCATGGCTAATTCTAAATTACGATTCATAGGTCGTATTTTGAGGAATTGTAATGTTCATACAAAGTTGATAGCGTATAAAACACTAATGCGTCCGCATCTGGATTGCTGTTGTGGGTTTGGGATCCGTATCGTAAGGTTCTAATTGACTCAGTGGAGAGGGTGCAGAGGAGATCCGCTCGATTCGTGACTTGTTGTTACAGCCCTTATGAAAGCGTCACAGAATTGATACATAGATTGGGCTGGGATAGTTTGGAAGACAGACGACAAGGCTTGCATTCGAATTTATTGGAGAATATGCGAAAAAAATTAAATTTCGAGTGCAATTAAATACTTTTTCTACCAACCTATTTAGGTCGCTATGACCGGAGGGATAAGATTAGAGAAATAAGATGCCATACTAATGCTTTTATGTATTCCTTCTTTCCTCACACTATTCGGGATTGGAATGCGCGGGTTTAAGATTGGTGCTTAGCACCTTCTGCCACCCACAATGTTTGTGATTTGCAGAGTATGGATGTAGATGTATAACAAAAAGAGGAGGGGTCCTCGGACAGAGCCTTGTGGAATTTCTTGTTTTAATTCCTCCCAATCTGATGTATCATCTTCACTTATTTTAGGATCAAAAATGGGAACAAAACTAGTTGGTACAGGTAACATGGAATGTTCACTTTTCTATATATGATTGTTGAATAGATTTAAACTTTTCATTACAGTATAGCTGGCTGATTTATAACAATGGAGAGTTTGTAAATGAAATGAAGAGCCTGAATTATTTGATCATGCAGATATGAATTTCCATTTATTGCAGGTAATTTAGGAGAACCTGAAAACAAATTAGATACATAATATGAGCTTAGTACCCATATTAACTCCCTTACTTATGGATGGGGATCTGCTTTGTGAATAATTCTGAGCAATTAGAATCCAGTTATACTCAACAAAGCCATATATGAGATCTGTAGATCTCAGCTGTAGGCTAAATGTAAATGATTTATCGAAGTTGCTATTGTGCCATAACTATTCACCCGAATCTGCTCTCTGCAGCCAGCTAGGGACCGTGGCTGCTACCCAAACAGTTCTGCTTTCTTTATCACCATTTTGATGGCTATCTATAACTCCATACTTTATTACAGTCATTATACCCCGCAAATGTCAGGTATGTACATGCCAGGTACTGGTCTTGTGCACCAGTGATGCTAATATAAGATTCTGTTTACCTTGGCTTCCCGAAATCTTTCCAGGCAAAGGCCAAACCTTAGCTCCCAATCGTCTCCTTCCTTAAAGTTGACCAGGCATAAAGCAATAAGAAGGAAAAAAATCTCCAAATTACATGTAGAAATTTCTGGAGGACCTAGCAGGAATACTAAAATCTTTTTAAAAAATAGCAGGATAACAGGTGACTGCTGCGGGGAACATCTACCAGCAAGCAGGGTTTCTCACTCCTTAATTCAAAGAAATTCAATTAGTTTGCTGTGAAATGCAAACTTCATAATACTCTAAATAGTATCAAGGGCATGATCATCTGCCATGATTTGATTGACTTAGAATCTGAGATATTCCTTAAGAAGTGGAAATCAGATAAAGTGTTCTAGGTTCATCACATCGCACAGAGGGTAGATGGCAGTATTGATAAGGCTTCTGCCAACATCCTGACATTCAACACTCTTACATTGCCACAATAATGATGTGTACCAGACCCAATGCACTATTATAAGTGCCAAAGACTCAATTATACTTCGGTGACCTGTTAGGTTAACAACATCTATGGAAAATGTGATGAGGGGCACATGAGCTGATTAGTGGTTGCATGCTCTCACAAATGTGCATTAACTGTTCGGGGTCATAACCAGCCTGGAGCAGGGAGTGCTGATGGTTCGCTGGGACACACTGTGTATCGGAAGCCTACCCATACCGACTTATATTTAAATGCCAACAGCTGTCATCATCCGGCACAACGAAACTCTGTATTAACTACCTTGGTACACAGAGCACAAAGGATTTGTGACAAACATAACCTGGCTGGTGAATTGGACTATCTCCGGAAAACGTTTTTAAATAATAGTTATAATCAGGGACAGATTACTCGTGCGTTTAAACAGAAGGAAAATCGACGGAGAGATCAGAGTGATACCAAGGGCCTTGCGTTTCTGCCGTTTGTGGGTGCCCTAAGTTTCAAAATAGGTAGACTGCTATTACAACACGGAGTCAAGACAATTTATAGACCACCCACTAAAATTAGTAACTTGATCGGCAGTGTTAAAGATGACCTAGGTTTACGAACCCCTGGTGTATATTATATACCATGTGAATGTGGCCGCGGCTACATTGGACAGACGCAGCGATGCATTGTGCAGCGATGTGTAGAGCACGCCAGAAATGTTCGTCTTGGGCAAGAAGAAAAATCTGCGGTAGCCGAACATAGTGTGCAAGAAGGTCACACTTTTGAATTTGAAAAAACAACCATTTTAGCCCGGGTCAAAGATTTTTGGGCCAGTGTTATTACAGAGGCTGTAGAAATAAGATTAACTGATTTATTAGTCAACAGGGACACTGGTTATCAACTCAGTGCGGCCTGGAACCCGGCGATTAAAATGCTGAAACAGTTTCGCGCCGGTAACGAGCAGAAGAGCGGATGACGTAATCGCGTTGTGTTGGTTTTTGTTTTCCACCGTTTCCGTAGTAGCGGCTGAATAAACAAACAGTTATACACTGACATTTGGTTGAGAATGGAGGCAGAGATGGACGCCTTCGAAACGTCCCGCAAATATGATATATTAACACGGCTGGAAGCCCGAGAAAAATATATTAATATTCAACGCCGTGAAAAATTACGATCCTACAAGATATAAAAGCTTACAACTAATAATACGACAAGAAAGGAAACTGTGTACATGGTTGAGTGGCTGTAAAATGGCCACTCATCCCCTTCAATATTGTTGTTTTTGTGGCTTTAGGGGGTGTCAAAGGCAAAGTCATTAGCGCCCTAACAATGACCAGCTAACAATTTGGCTAAAAAATATACTAAAATACCATCTTCATGGTCGACTGTAAAGGGGTCGGCCATACAGACAGAAAATAAAATAAATCATAAAATCTGATGTGGCTTCAAAGCGGCCACCAGCATTTAAGACAGTACAACACCTGGATGGCTCCAAAGGGGTCAGACAGGTTCACAAGAGGATTAAAAACATTACATTTCTCCCTGGCTGTATAGTTCCCAGCAAGACATGAATTATATCAGTGAAAAAAAAAAAAAATTGCATGTGGATGGGTAGCTGTAAAGAAGCCACCCATCCATCTTCCTACCCCATTCGGGTGGGTCTTCGGTCACTGTCTGCTGAGGAACAGGACCGGGCTCATCCACCAGCATTTCAATTTCTTCTGGCTCCGAAGAGACAGACATCTCTGACTCAGTGAACTCACCAAACACCTCTTTGGCTTTCTTCTTCCTCGCACTCTTTCCCTTGTTTTCCCTACTACCCGGTAACCTGGGAGGGGACGAAGAGGGGGATTTCACAAACTGAGTTGGGTCCGTCTGCCTGAACTTCGAGCCCCGGACATTCTGATTGCCTTCATTAGTACTGGTAGCAGAAGATGTTGCTACTCCTTTCACTGCACGTGGTGGAATTGGAGGTGCAATGACTTTAACTGGTAATGATGGTGGAACCTTCACTATTGCTGCTGGTGTGGTCGAGGTCGCAGACATGCTGCTACCAATGTCCGCAGTCTTAGATGTAACGACTTTAGCAGATTTTGCACTGCTTTTGCACTGACTTGAGCACATGGTGCTAGTGCTCATGTCTGCAATGGACGTCTGGGTAGCAACACACTTCTTCTTGACAGGAGCTGAAGCCATCTTAACAAAACTAGTTCCAAAAATTGGAGCGGCGAGCGACTTGGCCTTCTTTTAAGCTTCCTCATAGGGAATCCGCTCTTTGGTCTTCAGCTCCTGTATCTTGCGCTCTTCAAGATACACGTGACACTCCCTACTCAAGGCAGGGTGCGACCCGGAGCAGTTGATGCACACCTGTGGGAGCGTGCAACTACCACCAGGCTCATGTGCGCCCTTGCCGCATCTACCACAGGTGAGGTTACCCTTGGACGACGTCATCATATGTCCGAACCGCTGACACTGGTAACAGCGCATCGGGTCCGGAACATACAGACGGACGTTCAGATTTATGTAGCCTGCTTTAATGTTCTTTGGCAGTACTGGAGTGTCAAACGTCAGGACGAAGGTGGCAGTTTTTTCAATACTGCCATTAACTCTTCACGTTATCTGACGTACCTCGACCACTTTCTGATCCTGCCACTCCTTAACCAGTTCCTCGGTCCCAATATCTATTATGTTGCGGCAGGTGACAACGCCTTTGGAACAATTCAGGGATTTGTGGAGTTCGCAAGTAACAGCGAACTCCCCGAGCTTCACACAGTTAAGGAGTAAGGTAGCTTGTCTACTGGTGGATGTTTCCAGCAGCAGCGTCCTGTTCTTCAGCTTCTTTAGAATTCAGGGTCCCTACTAGACCTTGTAATCCTTTTTGAATGTAGAAAGGCAAAACTTTCTCGAATAATCCTTCCGTTCTTTCCATTACAACAAAGGCGTTCGCAAGCGAACATACCTTTCTGTTACTGTCATTTTCTGAAGCGGGAAGGCTATCAACCCTCACCCACTTTTTAGAACTGGGTGTATTTATATTAGCCTGTGGCACACCCATACCGCAGTTTTTATTGGTTTTCTTGTAAGCTGGAATTTTGGTCCCACGAGTATAACCAGTTTAAAATGAAATGCTAATACAACAGGGGGGTGCAGTTGCCCCCGAGGTTGCATGCTAGCGAGTGATTTCCCTCATCACCCATTTGCCGCATCAGCACGTGTCTGACCTTGAGGTTGAGGTTTTTTTTTATAGAGGTTTGTTCTGTCCTCGCGATCCGGGCGGTAAAGTCCAGATCCCCGATCTCCTAGGCACACAACATTCCACCATCACGCCCTACGGTGGTCGTTGAAGCATGCTAGGAGCTTACGGTGTGGGAAACTTGCGGCCCTCACAAGTTTCCAGCTCGGGCACCGCAGGTTTGCCAAACCCGTACCTGGCACTTGCGTACCAGGCCCCTGCGGGGGTCGTGTTTTTTGATTGCAAAGGAGTTGTGCACCATGAATTTGTACCACGTGGTCAAGAGGTAAACAAGGAAGTCTACCAGAAAATTCTGATACGATTGAGAGATGCTGTGCTTAGAAAAAGGCCTGAACTGTTAGAGAATCAGTCGTGGATGTTGCACCATGACAACGTACCTGCTCACGCATCGTTGTTTGTCACAAATTATCTGGCAAAACATCGCACTCCCGTTGTTCCTCAGCCACCCTATTCTCCAGACTTGGCTCCGTCAGACTTTTTTCCTTTCCCAAAACTGAAAAACACTTTGAAATGACAAACGGCGATTTTCACGAATCACAGTGCGAACCCTCTCAACATGGTAGTCGTCTGTTGATGTGGAGGGTCGACCAGATTTTGGATCGTCGGTAACCGAACTCCTGCCCTCCTTAAAGTGCTTAAACCATTCATAGCACTGTGTTCGGCTCATACAGTCATCCCCGTATGCTTGTTTAAGCATTTGAAGTGTCTCGGTAAAAGTTTTCCCAAGTTTAAGACAAAATTTCACACAGACGCATTGCTCCTCCAATTCCTTCATTCTTGCTTTCTCACAAATCCGACGAGCACTCTGCGCACGACCTCACTCAACCGGCTGTCACTCTTAAACTAATGCAGCGACTGTAGTGCAACAAGAGGCAATCTCTTGCTGAGAGATGTCACTAGTGTGCACGGAAGTCAGAGAATTTTATCTGCAGCCGTTGGCGCGCTATTTAATTAGTTCGTTTTCTTTTTGTACACACCTCGTAATTAAGGAAAGCAAGGGATATAGTAACAGAACTTTTTGAGGACAATTAACCATGCCACAAAAGTATGGGAATCTATCTGCTGCATATCTGGAAGATACTCTTAATCACTAATATCTGGATTACTTGATCATGGATGCATAGCTGATTGGAGGATTCTTCACTGTCATCACATTGACTGCCAGTTTGGACGTTTGAGTCCTGCAATGTAGATTTGTTACCGATTGGGTTATTTTAAGCTTCACTTCATTCAAAATGCATGTGTAAAATAGCCTGCTCACAGCCTTGGAGCTAGAGCCAGCCTTAAACATCACAAAAGACACCATGTCAGGGCCTAAAGTGATCTACTACCAGGTGCAGAGACATCTTAGTGAAGATGCTAATGGGTACCTGTTAGAAATTTTTAACACTATGTGGGAACAAAAGTTTAGTGGTGGGGTTAGTGCATAAACTTCAGTCTCAGCTATGACCGTGGATATTTTCAGTTCTGGCTTTGCTAAAATACTTGGTCACCACTTAGCTTGTTAAACCTCAAACTAAGTCTATTGCTGCTATACATACAATATATTCTTGAAATTTTTTGTAAAGACACAAACTTAAACAGCATCAGACAAATTCTCTGAAGATATAGTAGTTGCAAGTTCGATTAACCAATTCGAGCCAGACCAGACCCCAAATTACAAAGTTCAACTAACTATCACATGGAACCATTTCAAAGTTCAACACACGCTACTACCGTTTGACTTATATTCTGACAACCGACAGAGGCATTGACGAAAATTACTGCTTCATAGATATATGGTTACTTTCTAACTGATGAATAAGCAAACACGGTAGCACCTTACTGCTTGAAATAAAACTTGCTGGCTGACTGATCTACGTAGTGCCGTGCTTACTGATTCTGGAAGACTGGGGGACTGTGAGAACAAGGAAAATTATGCGCGGGTATTTATGCTCACTGACCGTGGTGGGAAGCTGCAATACTTCCGCCTCACATGAGAATGTGCTAGAAAGCTGATCAGATTCGTCTCTCACACTTGAAAGCTAGTATCGAATATTTTGACCTTGACAATTAAAATAATCCTATCACTTTGGAATTTTGTGAATCGCTATATATTATAAAAGACGTCAACTTTAAACCTTATAAAAAATTCTGTAACTTCCACCATGGATTACTTGGTCTTGCTGGAAGCAGTTATATGTGACACATTTACATGCCTCTATCATCTTTGATATAAATAAGGCCTACAATACTATCTAGCTATATGGAATTTTAAAGCAGCTGCATGATTTTAGAAGAAATTGATTTTATCACTGTGTTGCTACTACAGTAGAACTCCAATTATCTGAACTCCGACTATCCGAATCGCTGAATATCCGAATTACTTGAGGCAGTCACATTTAGACGTGTGGATCAAGTTGAAAGGCAGACCAACTAAAGAAGAGAAGGAAAAGGTGAAAAAAGAAACTTAAGAAAAGGAAAGGGAAGAGACAGGAGAAGATGGGGTTGACGTATCACTTTAGAAATTCAGAAACATTCTTTTGAAAATTCCTGGATGTTCACAAGTTAGTGCTGAAGATATAGGAAAATGGGTGGTGTGTGATTCGTCAGACCCTGCGAATGAAATTCTAAATGATGATGAACTTATTAAAAATGTGAGAGAAGAATGTGTCGAGGAATAAGATTACCTTAATGTCAAAGTTGAAGCAGATACAGGACCATCAGCTAGTCAAGCAATTGCCGGCCTTGAAATTGCATTGAAGTAGATGGAGCATCAGTCTGAGTGTGACCACATGCAACTTCTCACTGTCAAAGCAGATGGGCGACGTGGCTGCTCGAAAATGGATGAATCCAGTCAAACAGCTTACTTTGACCAAGAAGTTCACGAAGAAATGACTTTTATTTACAGTATGGTACATACATACTGTATTACTGTACAGCTCTTGTAAGTACGCTTAACATGTAAAAGTGTTGCCTATTCATTTAATTAAAAGCTCTTTTTATTTATAGATAGTTTTTTTTATCCCATTTTCAACATACATATAGTAATTAATTACAATACACCCTTTTTCGGAAAAAATCCAATTATCTGAATTTTTGATTATCTGAATGGGGCCTGATCCCAATTGATTAGGATAATTGGAGTTTTTAATGTAGTACTGAATGGGTTGGGAAGCATCAAATCTTTTTATCTAGAAAAGGATGTTCCTCAAGGGTCTGTTTAAAGCAAGACCCTTTTTAGTATTGGTATCAACAGCATTTTATCAGTAATAAGGAGTTATATTCAATATGCCTTCTTTGTTGTTGGCTTTGCATTGTTTGTTCATCATCTAGCCCACAGGTGCTAAGAGGAAATTGAAACTCACACTTAACAAACTAAATAAATGGTCATTAAACAATGGTTTCAGATTTTCTGCAGGGAAAACTCAGTAGGTATGTCTTTTAGAAGATCTTTGTTTTACTATGAGGAACACCATTTTAATTTTGAATGAAACTTCATTTTTCAGGCCTCATTTTTGATAACAGATTTAGTAGCTGCCTCCTGTAAGTGATCTAAAAGCCACAGCCTGTTCAAATGTTTATATGGTAGATGATGGGGTTCAGGTTGCTCCTACTACAATTTTATAGAGCCTTCATATGATGACAGTTGTAGTTATGACTTCGTTGTATATGTTTCAGTGCAACATAGTTACCTCCAGATTTTGTACAGTGTCTACCATGCAGGAAATTGGCTCGCAGTCAGAGTATGCTGCACCAGCCCCATTCTTAGCATTTGTATTGAAATTGGCAAGTTTCTGCTTGTCATTCAGCAGCATCTTCTCATGACTTAATATACATAAACTCAACATCTTCATCCTTTAATCCTCTCAACACCAAACTATTCACCTACAGTAAAAAAAGTCATTTCAGAATAGTATGGTTGTGCACTTCCCACTGCTCATTACAAGCTTTGGAGTAAATGTCCTCCCTGAATTTTAAAGAGGCTGAGATTTATTTTAGACCTGCGATGGTACAACTAGCTGTTTTGCACTGACAATGTTTTTAATGGTATTTTGAATCAGCATCACACCTTTACCACCATAGGTTTAAGCAGGCTATTGAAGTAGTGTTCCCTTGAGCGAATTACAGATACAAGCTGTAGGTGCAGCATTTATTAGGATGGGAGCTTATGATGCTAAATATTGCTAAAAACACAAAAATTTAATTAATTGTATGTATTTTTAATGACAATTGTGACTTATGCCACACAGGTTGTAAGTGCAGTAGACTGTACTAGTATCGTTGATGTTAATATATAATGTCTTTGTAATAACATTATTATGAGAAGAGTAGTTCAGTTGTTCGTTTTGTTATCTGGAATGATATGATAAAGAATTATGTATTTTAATGAAAAAGGAAAGGTTTAAAATATATGATCTTAAAATAAAATAGTGTGGATATTATTATTAATATAAACAATAATTACCACACGAGATATGGCGACCTGTGGTGAAACTGAACATGAGATCTTCGGATACATTTGGCAAGTACAAAGATTTTTCTTCTTTTGGAAAGGCAGTAACATACGTTTGGCAAACTGCATTCAAGAAACCTGTGCAATTTGCGAGACATTTGTTTTTACTTAAAAAGTAAATATTTGTAAGAAAAGCAAACAGTCACTAAAGTTTCTTTATTTTATAAGGTAAATGTAAATTGAAAAGTTCATTTTTTTTATTTCAAGAATTAATAATAAATGCACTGCACCTCGTAAGTAAGCAATAAAGCACAAAGCTTATCTTAAATGGGGTAATTTAACTTGGGAACCATCAGACCTGTTCCGAACGGATTTCGATCCCCCGAGTATATGTTGAAGGGTAATAACTCCATATGTCTGTACTATAATAATTTCTTCAAAATGAGTCCTAGGTAATGAGATATTAACGCACAAAAATTTGTGAATATTGTTTGAATTTTATAATTTTTGTGCATTGTTTCGCAGTTTCAGCGTGGCGTATTGGTAGTGTGCTTCCTTAGCATTTTGCGAACCCGTGTTCAAATCCCCATACTGGAAAATATTTTTATTTCTTTTTTTATATGCAGAAATCATTAAGCATTGATTTTATTTCATTTACGAATTTTTATTATGTGAAATAACTTTTAAAACAAAATATTACAGAATATACAGTCCCAACTTTTTTTTATATAACCATTATTTCATTGTTTATTGTTGATTTTTTTTTTCTTTTTTATGAAACAGGTATATTTCATGTTCTACAAAGGAAATGGAACTTTAACAGAATATCTCTTTTATGGTCGTAGCATTGTAATAAAAATTGGTTATTTTATCTATTGTAAGTAATTATATTACTGTAAGTAATTATATTATTGTAAATAATGTTTTAATAGTTATTTCGCATAATAAAAATTCGTAAATAAATTTTAAATGAAATAAAATCAATGCTCGATGATTACTGCATATAAAAAAATAAATAAAAATATTTGCTAGTATGGGGATTTGAACCCGGGTTCGCAAAATGGGAAGCAACAGCACTACCGATACGCCACGCTGAAACTACTAAACAATATGTTAAAATTATAATATTTAAACACATATTTACAAATGTTTGCGCGTTAATTTCTCGATACGTAGGTCTCATTTTGAAGAAATAATTGTAACACAGACATATGGAGTTATTCCCTTCAACATATACTCAGGGGATCGAAATCCGTTCTGAACTCTCCAAGTAAGTCATTTCATATTCAGAAATTTTGTATATGTGTTTGATTGAGATTTTTGCCAATTGATATCTGTTGTTTCCCCCCCCCCCCCTTTAAAACTGTTTAATTTATTGTATGTGTTTCTTTGCTTGGTACATGTGCTTTTGTGTACAATAAGTGGTGTTAGCTTGATTTTTGTCATTTCAAAGCTAGATGAAATCTCTTTTTTTTTTAAGTGTTTACTTTGTGGCTAGCTTTTATCTTTGGTCAGAAAGCTATTGTTAGAGACAAAAAATTTTTTTTTAATAAATATGGAAAGTGATAATGAATTGTCTTGTAGCACAAATTCTGAGAATTGCATAGATGGGGAAAATAAAGACTGCACAGCGATGGATAGAGATGGCTCTGGGGTAATCAGTTTTTACTCCAGTGTAGAAGCAAAGGGTAGTATGTCGTCACCAAACACAGATCGAACAAACTGATACTCAAGATAGGAGAGGTGATATTGGCTCTGTTTTAAATATTCTTTTGCAACAATTACAGGAAATGAATTAAAAATTGAATTGTCACAGCAGAAAACAATTGAGAAAATGAATAAACGATTTGAAGCATCAGAACAGAGAAGGGCACAATGATTTGAATTAGCAGAACAGAAAACAATGGAACGGTTTCAAGAAATGAATAAAAACATTGCTGAATAATTGCAACATAATGTAGAAAATTAATATTGAGCTTTACATCAAGAAATGGATGAAATAAAACATAACATGGAAATAAAGATACAAAAGGGATATGAGCATGTAAACGAAAGAGAGGGAATTGTCAAGCAATGGAAGTGTAGAAGAGGCAAAGAATGAGATAATGCGAATCATCTTTGATTTAAAAGGAAAATATGAAGTGATTGAAAATTTTATTTAGCAAGGCGATTTATAGCAGACAAATGAAGAGCCAGGATGACATGGAGAAATTAAAGGAATATACTAAGGAGGGCAACCAATGAGTAGCAATAGTAGACAAAAAAAGTCACCACCAAGACTAAAAATGTGCTGGTACAAATCGAGAATTTCAAAGATAGTACTGAAGGAAAGTGGAAGAACATCAATAGTGCAGTCAGAGATATGGCTCAGGAGCGCAACATGTTGACAAGCATTAACAGTGTAATAGATAATGCAATAAAGTTACCGGAAATAAAATTTATGCCTGGAGGAAGCATACATCCTGCAATGTTTGTAAACACCTATGGAAATGACATACCTGAAGACTGGTCGGACAAGAATAAAATTAAATATTTCAAGAATATGTTGAAAGCAGATGCTCTTACATGGGGATGGGAGGTCAGTGAAAAATGTCAATATTTTGAAGAGCTCCTGAAGCTTTTTCTAGATAAGTACTGGTACAAAAAAGGGAGTGATTTTAGAAACAATAAACCATACAGTAAACATGATGGGAGTGTGAGATACTTTTGTGAGAGACTGCTCCAAGAATTAGACTGGAAGGACCTTTTGCAAGTGATGAAAAAATTGAAGTATTGCAGCAGAAATTACCAAGAGGAATACAAGAAAAGCTACTAGTGAACCAGTGGGAAAATATTGAGGAATTCCTGGACGCTGTAGAACGTCTCGACCGGTGGAACTCTTCGCCTGGAAACAATACAATAGAAAAGCACGGTAATAGTAACCATGATGAAAAAGGAAATGATTACAGAGTACACAGCATGATGACCAGAGAGAATGGACAGAATGACAGGGGAAGGATGGCAGTATTCCAACAGCGGGGAGTAGATACAAGGCATTTTGGAACTAATATGAACCGTTTTGAAAGAGAAATTATGAGAAAAGAGATGGAGAAAATTGATACTTAGGAACTGAGAGATCGACTTTCAAGAGGAGTGAAGAAGAAATGCAACAAGGAAAAGGGGGATGAGGAGGTAAACTTTCCCCCACGACTGTAGAGGTCCTAACTGTGCCGGTACCTAGAAGAAAATGACCAAATTATGAATGTGAAGAATACTGTACCTGTAAAGAGTGGAATAACGAATATGATGAAGTGATTGAACAAAACTCAATCATCAAAATTGAGTTTGAACAAGAAAGACGTAATATCTTGATGAAAAATTTTACAAAAAGAGGTGATTAGGTAGAGGATAAAGTACTAATGACAGATGAACCACTCAAATGGTAGGAGTGCTGGAAGTTAGTGATGAATAAAACCAAGAAATCAGAAGGACAGACTAAAGAAAATTGCAATTGGTTGGAAGGAGAAATTTCTGATTTAATCAAAATGGAAGTAAGTATTGAACACGAGGACAAATCGAATGCAGTAAATGCCAGGAAATGGAGGATATGGTAACCGTAGAAACTTGCAGTTCAAGAGGAAGTTAAGCAGATGATGAAGAAGAAAAAAATAGAACATAGCAGTGTTTCCGACGATAAAGAAAGAGCATTGCTATTTAGTAGTGGCAGCAGGGATGCCCTAGAAATGTTTCAGGCAGTGCGAGATCTTGTGGCCCCCCCAAGTGTGCAATTGCTTATTCATGATTAAGGTACAGATTGAAAACAACATTTTTTTTTTACATCCTACTAATATTATAAATGTAAAAGTTTGTTTGCTTCGATGTTTCTACTGTTCCATGTCGAAACAGCTGAAACGCTTAAGATAAAATTTGGAATAATGTTATTGGCTATCTACTTTTATCCCGATCAAAAACGTAGTTGCCGTGGGATTCAAATACGAATACGTGTATGAATCGTTTATTAATTCCACATGAGCAAAGCCACAGGCAGAAGATAGTCTTTCAATACTAATAATAATTCAAACCTCAAAAAGACTAATATGGGACAGCAGCGGTTTGAATGAGAAACAACAGCAAATATGGAACACACTATGTATGTAGAGGTTTATTTAACCTACTATGGTGTCCACAATGCTCATATCACGTATACATCAAATTCAAATAATTTTCATAATTTGTTCAAACAATCAAATAGGAAATAAAATCATAACAAAAGGCCTAGATTTCCATTTTCCTTGCTTTTGTCCTTTAGAAATATTATTTTCTATATATAAAACTGCAAGATTTGACAATCTAGAGTCTGTGGACACCATAAATAAGTTTTGATAAGTTTTAATTTACTGAAACTTCGTTCTCCTTTAGCAACAGTTACATGTATGATTAGCAAAATTCGAAGTGCTTTCCACACATTCGGAAGTATATCCTGCAAACCATTTTGTTTCATTAGTTGAACTTTCATTGGTTCTGCTGATTCAAGCCCCATCAACAACAGTTTCAGTTAGAAAGATTCTAACCAATTCACAACCAGGTATGTCACATTTTTCTCCATCAGTTAAACTTATTTCCAAATCTGCACAGAATTCCCAGTCAGACTTTTCAGATTTATTTTTTATTATTAAATTAAATTCAATTGCAATGGAGAGAATGCTCCGGTGGCAATTTCCCTAAACACCCATCATGCCCCTTTTCTGCACCCACCTACATTTACCCTTTACAAATTTTAACTTCAAATTCTTTCAGCGTTTTTAGCAAATTATTCATCATTTCTCTTGGTAACTTATTCCAAACCCTGATACCCTTACCTAAAAAAGAGAATCTTCCTAGATCTTTGTGCCTGAAATTGAGTGCCAGCTTGTGGTCATGGTCATCTTTTCCCTTCCATGCATTAGTTTCAATTCTTACATCAATATCTTTCCATGCCTAATCACCAATATATGCCTTGTACACTCCCATGACCCTCTTCACCCTCCTTCTGTCTTCCAGTGAGTCCCAGTCCAGCTCTTTTATCATATCTGTAACTGATTGTATTCTGCGATAATTTCCAGAAACAAATCTAGCAGCCCTTCTTTGTACCTTCTCCAACTCCTGTATTTGATACTCAAAATGTGGGTCCCATATTACACTACCATATTCAAGCAATGGCCAGACCAAAATTTTGTAACCCAAGTCCTTTACTTCTCTCTTACATCCCCTCATCACCCTCTCCAACAAATGCAAAATTTTGAAACCTTTTCCTACTATCTGTCCAATGTGATCTGCCCTATTAAGCTTGTTATCAAATGTATCGCCAAGATATTTACATTTTGAGTCTTCAATAAACAAGGATACAGTCTCACTGATTCTGTGAGACTATATCCTGCACCACCCTCCCTCCGTGATGTTCTCCTGTTGAAGAAGGGCCAAATCCCGAAATATTCATTGTTTTTCCCGTTCTTGTGTTCTTTTATGTGTTTGCCCTACGCTATCCTTTTTATACATATATAATATTTGAAAATGAAGAACAAAATTAAATATAATATTTAATGTTGGTTAGAGTATGGAGGTAACATCTTTTGTGCACTACTAGGTCAATTTTTTACCAGTAGGAATTAATACCAAAATCTCATTTCAAGAGCAGATATATTTGTGATTTTATGATGTCAAGAAAATCCTCATCTTTTCCCTCCCAAAATTTCATGTCATGCCACTGCTTCTGCTTCTTATATTAACAGATAATAATTTAACAATAAGTAATTTAATGTTACACTTCAATTAAAAACTACTTTAACTAAAATACTTCTATTTTTCAGAATGTTAGATGATAAAAATGCCTGTCTGTATGACACTTACAAGAAAACATATGCAGAAATTCTCCACAGGTGGTGTCTTCTCAATTCCAGGACTCAGGTAATAATCTTTATCCCCTAAAGTTTTCAGAAGCCTAGCAATTTCTTACATCACATAATATATTAAATCTGGAAGTTTGGTAAGGAAAATGAAATTCTTGACGTTAATAATGTTCAATTTTCACCAAGTTATAAAGCTACAGTTTTGTTACATTACATTTATTTCTGTGGGCAAATGTTTATATCGATCACATTAATACTGAGTTGACCAGTTGATACTCCATATGTCGATAATGGTCATATTATCATTACTTCATTAAGGTGGCAACATTTAAGCAGACTCCCTGTAATATTCCCAAAATTGCTGGGGGATTTTTAACCAACAGCCAATGTACAGAAATATATTTTGGTTGTATATAGTTTTTTATTTTTTCTTAGGTATTAAAATATCTATCAACACCGCCAGAGCCACATAGGGGTGTAGAATTCTTCACTGAATGCAAGACTTGTTGCAAACAAATACGCGGTGCAAGCTGCTTATTCTGCAAGAAACTTAGTCTCCAATGTGTCATATGCCGTGTATCAGTTCGTGGTGAGTTATAGTTTTAAGTAATTTTTTAATCTTAATTTTATTCATTTAATTTGCAACAAAGTGCCTACAATACATATTTAACACCTTAGGCTAATATCTTGTGGAGTGAATATAAAAACACAAACCACAAATAGTTACAGGGGAAGAGTTAAAGGAAGGAGTGGAAAACAATGAGGTTTTCACTGGGGGTTATAAAGTATACCACAGCAAGATGAGGAGTTGGTGGAGGATATTCTTATTGGTTAGCAACTGCAGGTCACTAGTGTTCACAGATAATAATCATGAACTATTGGACAGATTTTTCTGGATGGATACAGAAACAAAAACAAGGGTCTTGAATGCACAGTCAATGGCAGAATGAAGTATGAACATGGAATGAAATAACATTAACAACACAAGGGAGCAGAAATTTTCAGTTACCTTATTTGCAGAAGGAGACATTACACAAGTAGTAGAGCAGATTACAAGGAAATAAAATGTATTGGATTTCTTTGTAACCAAATCTGATGATAACTGTGAGCTCTGACTGAAAAGACAGTAAATGATCATGAAGCACTCTGATATGTTACGTAGGTTTTCCCGGCGAATCTGGTGCTTTATGATCTCTTGAGTTGAGTATGCGGCTAGATCAATTAATTGTCGTTCAATGAATTTTCGACAGCGTAACGTGCCATCATCTTACTGGCATGAGTGTGGAACATGGTTGCCATGTCGGGCCCACCAGGGCAATATTTATACCCATCCCCATCACTCCTGCTGCAGTGTTCTGATAGTGGTGGTGGTGTGCTCCCACAAGTCAAGCAGTGGTCTTCAGTTTGCTTCCCAACTTTGCCGCACATGGTGCCTTATCTCTGCTGTTTGCAGAGCTGCTCAATGCTGGGTTCCAGGCTGGCTTAGTTGGAACCCGTTGTTCTTGTTGATGAAGCCGGATTTCAATGGCTTTCTTGTACACATGGTCCCAAAAGTGGAATG
The DNA here is from genome assembly GCA_031002005.1 of Vandiemenella viatica. NCBI lineage: Eukaryota > Metazoa > Arthropoda > Insecta > Orthoptera > Morabidae > Vandiemenella > Vandiemenella viatica. The sequence goes on from JARYHS010009186.1 coordinate 201,662,634, forward strand.
TGTCCAGAACTTTGTATCCTCATATTTGATAGTATGCAATTTCCATTGTGAAAACTGTCATTTTTTTTCAGAATCATAACCATAAACCCACGATACATCACTATTTATAAATTTTTATGCAGTTTTTCATTATTATTGACCATTTGCAAATTGTCCTGAGCAATTTCAAGGCAAAGATTTTTCTACTCTGCCATTAGCAATTTCAGAATGAATTTTGCATAAATGCAAACCATTTGCAAACATGCAAACCATTTGCAAATTTTTAGTTAAAATCTTCCAAACACTAGTTTTTGGTATTCCAAGATCACATTCTAATTCTTGCACAGTCAATCGATGATCTTCATTGATCTCAAGCAGCACACATTCAATATTAAACATAGCTTTTGTTGTCGCAGGCCGCCCAGAGCATGGATTACTATCAACAGATGTGCGACCATCTTTGAACCACATATACTAATCTTTTATTTGTGTTTTGCTCATACACTCATCCCCAAAAGCCATCTTCGTCATTTTCATAATCTCTGCACAACTTTTTTTGAGTTTAAAGAAAAATTTAATGCAAATTCCTTGCTCCAAACTTTCCGTCATTTTTTACAGTAGCAACTTTTGATGAAGTACATAACACTCTGTAAACAAATGCAGGTTCACATGAACTAAGGTGTCTTGGTGACAACTGCGGCATCTTGGGAGTTTGTGAAGCTTTATTGTTGACATTTATACCTGGCATATGGCACTAAAATTGTTGGGAGTGAAGATATGAAGGAAGATCAGATACTTTTAGGACAGACATCATATTAATTGGTGGATGAACATTTTACACACGTGAGCTTGCTTCCCTGGCTCACAAGGTCACCCAAATTCAATCTTATCGCAATTGTAAATGAAAACACAATCTACTAGCAACTGGTTTTGTTCATATATGCTCAGACGCATTTCGCCCTTGTGGAATGGGGCATCGTCAGTGAGACTTATGGTTGAGATAGTTACATGGTGGTCAGCAATAGCTCCATTTGCACTTTTTCGTGACCGGAACTGTAGTTGTGGTTCCACATAACTGTAAGAATAACTATTGATACCCTTTATATGTGTTTACAGTGTTGACAGGTTGGCACCACTGTAAACGCATGTAAACAGTAAGGTTCTTGCAGTTCGTCAAACACAAAGTGTAAATTTCAATAGGTTTTGGAAACAGTGGTATAGTTACCTCCAAAAAAAAAAGCACTGGCGAGAACTTTCCTATCATAGGACACGCCACCTTTGAAACCTCCCATGTAATATACCAGCTACTTGCAAACACTGCCTGGCTTCCTACATAGGTTTCACTACCAATCCGTTAGCCATTATGAATGGCCACCATAAGACAGTTTTCATTCGGAATCCAAAACATCCAGTAGCTATCCATGCCATCTCCCATGACACTAATAATTTCAATTCTTGTTTCACGGTCCATGTTATCAAGAGTCCTCCCAAACAACAGCAGCTCCTCTGAACTCCGAAGGTGGGAACTTGCCTTCCTATACAAACTAGGCATAAGGCAACATCTTGGTCTCAATTTGAGATAATACCTAGTTAGTACTTTTCCTTCCCTCTATCCTCTACTTGCCTCCATGCCCACTGTCTTCAATATATTGAACCACCACATACCAGAGGTGATGTTTAACTACATAGATTCTTTTATTATTATTATCATTATATTTTTTCAATTTTATTTTGTTCACTTATTTACTTTTACTTTCTCTAATTTATGTTATGAACATCTTAATATATTTTTCTGCACTTTTTGTAACATTTTACATTGTCAGGTACTAGCTCCAGTTCACTGTCCCCCTCTCCCTGTCCTCTGTTTGAATTTACTCCCACCATGTTCCTGATTAACGGTCATTCTGTGAAACAGTCTCCTACAACACCCTCCCTCCTTGATTTTGTCCTGTTGACAAAGAGCCAAGTCTCGAAATATTTATTGTTTTTCCTGTGTTTTGTGCTTATTTATGTGTTAACCCCATGATACCATCATCTAAGGTAAGTGCTGGTTCATTTTGCTATCCCTTTTTTTTTTTTTTTTTGTTAAGTTATTTGTCATTTAGATATAGTACAGTTCATTAATAAAACAAAAATTAATAATTAGATCTCTCTCCTCAAAATACAACAGAAAGTTAGGTTTAATGTCACTTAAAATCAGATAGTTGTAATAGGAATGTCCTGGCTCACTGCTGACAGAATGGGCTATGCCCATACTGCTGCCACCTGTCTGTCAACAAGGATCAAGCTGTCTACAGCAGCGAACAACTGGCAATGAAATAAGATTAATAACACAAGGGAACAGAGATTCACAAATACACTAATAACAGGAGGAGGATTTACACAAGTGGTAGAGCTGAACACTGGGGGACAAAATATTTTGGATATATTCCTAATAAAGCCTGATAATAACCTTGTGGGGTATCAAGTAACTGAAGGAATAAGTGATCACGAAGCAGTTCTGATGGATTTAGTAATCCAGCAGCCAAAATTGAAGGGAGAAATAGGTACAATTATAAAAAGTCACAATATCTAATTTAAAGAGATATTTCATAGAACATTTCAGCAAATGCACAAGTACAATGGAGTCAAGGTGGGAAGAGTTCAAGGAGATAATAAGAAAGGGGGAAGAATTTTTTTTTCCAAAACTGAAAAGAAAGACAAGTAGAGAACCTGTGTTCTCTAATAGGGTGGTGAGGAGGTTAAAGTGGTTGGTAAGAAGAGAACATAACAGAGTTAACAGACAGCAGGGTAGTAGAGAATATTTAAAACAACGAAACAAGGACCTAATAATAGCTAAGAAGGTGATTAAAGATGGGTTTATGAAGAGTATTGTCGGCGCAGGGGGACCATTGACTGATGCATCTAGAAATTAGTTGAGAATTACAGGCTAATCAGTTTGACATCAGTGGTAGGTAAATTAATGGAAAGATTGATATACAACCACATCAGAAATATATGTGAGGAATGTAATTGGTTTTCAAGCAGGCAACATGGTTTCAGGCAAGGATATTCATGCGAATCTCAGTTGGTGGGATATATGCTAGATATTTCAGATGAAATGGACGAGGGAGGCCAAATTGATAGTGTAGCACTAGATCTGTCTAAGGCGTATGACAGAGTAAGCCATAAAATGGTAGTAAATAAGGTAAAAACCATTGGAGTGGATAAGAAAGTCATTTGCTGGGTAGAAGAATTTTTAAAAGGTAGAAAACAGAAAGTTAGGGTAGGAAATGTAGTATCAAAAGAAGTGGAAGTAAAAATGGGAGTGCCACAGGGTAGCGTATTGGGACCATTGCTATTCATTATTCTAATGAATAATTGTGTTGATTGTTTACTATCTGAAATTAGATTGTTTGCAGATGACATAATGCTGTATAAAAGAATCAAAACGATAGAGGATTGTAAACAGTTGCAGGGTGATCTGGACAGGATATCTAATTGGGTTGGTAAACATGGAATGAAGATAAATGCAAAGAAGAGTCAGCTTATTAGATACACAAATAAAAAACAAAAGGTTATTTATGAATATAAGGTGGGGAAAGAATTGCTTGCTGAAGACTTGAAATGTAAATATCTTGGAATTACTTTTGATAACAAACTTAACTGGGCAGGACACATAGGACAGGTGGTAGGAAAAGGTTTCAAAGTTCTGCACTTGTTGGAGAGAGTGATGAGGGGATGTACGAGAGAAGTAAAGGAATAGTGTTACAAAACTTTGGTCAGACCATTGCTCGAATATGGTAGTGTAGTATGGGACCCTCATTTTACGTATCAAATACAGGAGTTGGAGAGGATGCAAAGAAGGGCTGCTAGGATTTGTTTCTGGAAATTATCAGCAGAATGCAATCAGTGACGGATATGATAAAGGAGCTGGAATGGGATTCATTGCAAGACAGGAGGAGGATGAGGAGGGTCATGGGAGTGTGCAGGGCATATACTGGTGATGAGGCATGGAAAGATATTGCAATAGGTATGAAAAGTAGTGCATGGAAGGGAAAAGATGACCATGACCACAAGCTGGCACTCGATTTCAGGCACAAGGGTGTGAGAAGATTCTCTTTTTGAGGTAAGGGTGTCAGGGATTGGAATGAGTTACCAAGAGAAATGATGAATAATTTACCGAAAACTTTGAAGGAATTTAAAGATAAAATTTGTAGAGGGCAAATTGGGTGGGTGCAGGATAGGGGGAAGATGGGTGTGTAGGGGATATTGCCACTGGAGCCTGTGCTCCATTGCAATTAAATTAAATTAAATTTCTATGGCTATGTTAGAAAACTGAGGGAAAGGGAGGGTGTTGAGACACTTATAGATAAGGATGGAGAAGAAGTTGCTGAGAATTTGAAAAAGGCAAAGATTTTAAGTAACTGGTTTAATGACACCATTAAGGAGAATGAATCTATCAGAAAAGTAACGGTCTAACTCAGAGAACGAGCTTACAACACAATTAGAAATGAACAGACCAAAAAATCTGAAATTTATTCTGAGGATATTATGCAGGAAATAAGAAAACTGAAAAAACATAAAGGGCCTGGTGTAGATAATATTACGAGAGGTATCTTAAAGATAACCGTATGTGATATTGTACCTTATCTTGAAATATTATTTAAATTGAGCATGGATACTTGCTGCTTACCACAGGACTGGATAATTGTGATAATAGTGCCAGTACATAAAGGAGGGGTGAGAAATAGAGTACAAAATTATAGTCCAATCTTTTTGACATCAGTGGTAGGTAAATTAATGGAGAGATTGATATGCAACCACATCAGAAATATATGTGAGAAGCACGTGTGGTTTTCAAGTAGGCAACATGGCTTAAGGCAAGTGTATTCATGTGAATCTCAGTTGGTGGGATGAAAGCAAAATATTTCAGATCAAATGAACAAGGGAGGACATATTGATAGTGTAGCACTAGATCTTTCAAAGGCTTTTGACACAGCGAGCCATAAAATAGTGGTAAATAAGGTAAAAACTATTGGAGTGGATGAGAAAGTGATTTGCTGGGTAGAATATTTCTTAAAAGGTGGATAACAGAAAGTTAGGGTAGAAAATGAAGTAGAAAATGAAGTATCAAAAGAAGTGGAGGTAAAATGGGAGTGCCACAGGGTAGCACATTCGAACCATTGCTGTTCATTATTCTAATGAATAATTGTCTTGATTGTTTACTATCAGAAATTAGATTGTTTGCAGGTGATATAATGCTATATAGAAGGATCAAAATGGTAGAGGACTGTAAACTTTTGCAGGGATATCTAGTTGGGTTGGTAAACATGGGATGAAGATAAATGTAAAGAAGAGCCAGCTTATTAGATACACAAATAAAAAACTAAAGGTTGATGATTATTACACGGTGGGGCAAGAATTGTTTGTGAAGACTTAAAATGTAGATATCTTGGCATTACATTTGATAACAAGCTTAACTGGGCTGGACAAATTGGTCAGGTAGTACGAAAAGGTTTCAAAATTCTGCGCTCATTGGATAGAGTGATGAAGGGATGTACGAGAGAAGTAAAGGAATTGGATTACAAAACTTTGGTCAGACCATTGCTTGAATATGGTAGTCTAGTATGGGACCCACATTTAGAGTATCAAATACAAGAGTTGGAGAGGGTGCAAAAAAGGGCTGCTAGATTTGTTTCTGGAAATTATTGCAGAATGCAATCAGTTAGAGATATGATAGAAGAGCTGAAATGGGATTCATAGCAAGACAGGAGGAGGGTGAAGAGGGTCATGGGAGTGTACAAGTCCTATATTGGTGATGGGACATGGAAAGATATTGGTGTAAGAATTAAAAGTAATCCATCGACGGGAAAAGATGGCCATGACCACAATCTGGCACTCGATTTCAGGCACAAAGGTGTAGGAAGATTCTCTTTTTTGGATAAGGGTGTCAGGGATTGGAATTAGTTACCAAGAGAAATGATGAATAATTTACCAAAAATGTTGAATGAATTTAAAGTTAAAATTTGCCGATGGCAGGGAAGGGGGAAGATGGGTGGTAGAGAAATTGCCACCAGAGCATGCTCTCCATTGCAATTTAATTAAATATTATTGTTATTTCAAATACAATGGACCTCTCAATTGATTGAAACATTTCTATTACTCGTCGCAAAGTGTACAGTCTATTGCTAAGACTATGTGTGTCTGTTTGTACACAAAGGATGATGGAAACCAATGTGCATGTGCAAAATTTTGTCCGTACTAGATTCAAAAAGATATCACTGGCTAGTCCTTACTGAATAAATATGTCATATAGATGTGGTAACCCCGTTTTCTCGCAGCCTTATTGCAAAGACTGTCACTGGTGAAAAGGGAAATCTTAAGTATCAACATCTGTCAGTGAAATATATAATCTCTTAAATCTTATCTATCATCTGTGAATACCAGCATGCTATAGAAGCTGTTAGTAACAATTATAAACATCTCTCTGCTAACTCCTCCTTTACTGTGAAAGTCTTATTATGTAAGTGGTTTTGTTCTTACATTCTGAATAGTAAGTAGAAATTGTCACTGGAACATTTTAACGCTGTTTTATGTGGTTCACTGTTTACTGAGTGGGGATTTATCAGATGTGGAGTACCTCAGGATTCTATACTGGGGCTACTGTTGTGGGATCTACCCTGTGTTACAGCTAAAAACTCAAAATTTGCCCAATTTGGAGATGTCAGAAGCATAGAACTGAAAAATATTCCAGACTTTTCTACTGAAGATATTTCAAATTATGTCTTTGACCTTAGCTTGTTTTTAAACTTTGATCAAACTTAATATATGTAATTTGGTACATCATACAGCCATAAAATTTACAAGCCAGTCAATACAAGAGATAGAGAGAGTGGAATTTCTAGGTTTGCAGATTGATCATAATATAAATTGCAGGGTGGATGTCTCTGACTTACTAAAGTAACTGAATGCAGTCACATTTGTAATTCATACAATTTAAGCAATAGATGATCTCCATATGAGGAAACTAGTTTGTTTTGCCAATTTTCACTCGTTAATGTCATATGCAATAATATTCTAGAGCAATTCTACTCATAGAGACAAGATGTTCAGAACCCAAAAGTGAGTAATAAAAATTATGTACAGGTTAGCAATAGCACTTCATGCAGAGAGCTGGGATTTTAAAACTGGGCTGAATGCATATAGACATTAATGTCCTTTATAGTCACAAAGTATATTTAAACAAATAGTAAAATACAAAATTACGGTACTAGAAGTAACAATGATCTTCACAAGGCTTACAAGTCTCTGTTATTTGTTCAAGAAAAGGTCCAATATTCAGGGATACATATCTTCAATAAGCCCTCAATACATCTTAAATTTCTAGCAAATGATAAGATTACATTCAGGAAAAAATTAAAAGACTTTATAATTGACAACTGACAATTTATTTCTAAGGCATCTACGAAATGATGGTATGCTATAATGTACGAAAATTTGCAAAGCTGTTGGACATGATGGCTTGTACCCAGAATTCCTCATAAATACTGGTCCTATTGCAAGAAAGTGGTTGTCAAATATTGCAGACTGTAAAGTTGCTGTTGCCTTTAAAAATGCAAGTTTATTGCCATGAAAAAATTGGGTATGGGAGGATTTGCATCAGAACACATTAGAGCAATTTTTCTTCTCAGCACAGCATATAAACTGCTTGAGAGGATGATGCTGTCTTGGATTCATGATGCCATTAAGAAATTTGTTGCCGGAGGGTGCTTGATTAGGCCAAAGTGTAGCTGTGCTGAGCAGGTTCTGACTCCCGTAACCAATATTGAGACTGGATTCCAAAGGAAGCTGAAGACAGTAGCTATGTATGTCAACCTGTCAGCAGCATCAGATTTTGCTGTCTGGCGTGAGGGGCTCCTCCTCAAGCTCCTAAATACTATACCATGGGAAAAATGGGGGAGGGGGGGTTAACTCGCATACAACATACAGAGTAATTGCAATTTTCAGGTCCACTGTAGGTCCCAGAAGAGTCAATGATGCGTCCTTGACAACAGACCTGCGTAGAGTTTGGCACTGTCACCTATGCTTTTTAATTTATATATTGTGGACACACCTCAATTAAATTTCAGAAAATTCCAGTATGCCAGTGATCTGGCTATTCCTTAACGAAGTAGAAACTTCCAGATTCCTCCACCATACCTGAGATAATTAATGCTGGAGTTGAAAAGAGTTGTAAGGGAGAGGTAACATGGTGTTCTCCTCCACTCATTAGTCTCTAAATGGAGACTGAAACCTAACCTGTCAGAATCATGCAGCTTGCACCTCTCAAACCAGCTTGCCTATGTCAGAATAAGACCAAACTTTTGACGCCTTGGAGAGTACAACATAAAGGCCATACTAAATAACTGGGAGTTACCTTGGATTGAGCCCTCACTTTTTATCGCTGCAAAGAAGGTGACGACCCATGTGAGCCTGCCTGCTACGTCATGGGGTGCAGAAGTTCTTCGGGGAGCAGTCCTTGGTCTAGCTCTTGCCATAGCAGAAAATTGTTGTTCTACTTGGCTTGGTAGCACTTGTACTACCGAAGTTGACACACAGCTCAATGCCACTATGAGAACAGCAAGTTGTGCCATTAGATCTACCCCATTATCCTCTCTGCATGTAATCTCCAACATTCCTCCACCGTACCTGAGATAATTAATGCTGTAGTTGAAAAGAGTGGAGGAGAACACCATGATACCGCTCCCTAATTACCTTCTCTACCTGTCTTGCACATGGTAAAAATTGAGGACATATTCGCCTTTATGGAAGCAGCCAAGATGAGAATTAACTTGCATGTACAGTGGAGAAAGGAGTGGAAAGCCAACAGCCCACACTTCTGCATTCTCATAAAAGAGCCAACAACCTGTATTCCTAGGTTTGACCAGCCTAGGGGAACAGGTTTTGCATAGAACGTGGAGTGTGCAACGCAACAGCACATAAGAGGGGCTCCGTATAGATGCACTGTGTGACTATGGAAGTATAAACCGACCACATTTTGATGGACTGTCCAGACAGAAGAGTACCTGGAGGCCTGTTCACACTGCACACTGCTATATCAGCTGCCAGAAGATAGATTGATCCCTAGACATAGTTAGTTGTTTAAAGTATTGCATTTTCTTACTTTGGCATCTTTTGTATTTGGTATATGAAAATAATAATATTATATTCTTCAAATTTCTTAAACCAACTTTTGTCATCTATTGTTATCCTCTCACCAACAACTGCTGACCTAAAAAAAAGAAGATACTGAGCTTAAGACCATCATATTTGGAAGTCAACTCCCTTAGAAATTTTACTGCAACTCTTTGAAAACTATGCTGTCTCATCCTAGAAATGTTTCAGGGATTTAATCTATTAGTATAATAGGCAAGTGTCACGCTGATGTCATGTCATGGGATGACGTTGCGCTATGACGTCACGCTTTACGATATTATTCGTGGGAATGCGCGTTATTTAATAACATTTCCAAGCATCAGTGAATAAATTAACTCACAGAACACTGAAATAAAAGTATGTATTGCGTTAAAATTGACATATCACTCATTAGATGCTTATATTTACGTAATATTCTTTTGATATATAGAAGTATTCCTTAAATTCTTTGTCCATAGATATGTAAGATAAAAGCTTTGTATTTCGAGCATCAGTGTTCTGAAAAGTTTGGTTAGAGTATTACTTAGCTCTATTAGTAATCTAATATTACCTGGCAAGATGCAAGTTCGTTTTTTTTTTAATTTCCTTTGCTTTTACTGATGATATGTTTCAGCCGTATGTAACTGTAATAATGATCTGAATAACGGATAACGTGAAAGGTAGAAGTAAACATCTTTGAAGATTTTTGATTTAGTTTATATTGCGATGAATTATTGCCACTAAAATGTGATAAGTATATGTATTAATATGCGTGTAATGGAAGTATTATTTCTCTCGCGGCATGTTTAGCGTAGTATGTGGTTAGGGGATTCTACGATAACCGTGAAGCCACAATTTGTTGATAAATTCTTATGTAACTCAACGAAAAGAGTTGAAAGTAGAGAATAACATTTTTTGATATCTCACTTAATTCTCGAGATATTGTATCTCAAAATTGACGTGGTTAGGTTGAAATGTGGCCTGGAACAGAAGAAAATTTCGCAATTGCCAAATTTGATGATGATATCGTATGTAACTCGAAGAGACAAATCGAAAACAAAGAATACATTTTCTTTCCATATCTCGCTTAGTTCTTGAGATATTGTATCTCAAAATTGAGGTGGTTTAGGTGAGATCTGGCCTGGACCAGAAAAAACAAATTACCAAAACCGCTATATCTACAAGGTGGAAATCCACTATATGTGTTTTATTTTCTTCCTGGTGGTTGTTGTTAGGTTAAATATGTGCTGGACCTGAGGAAACTTCACCAAAATCACATGGAACTATACCTATTACTGATTTTCAACACGCTATATCTCGAAAATCAAGAAAGATATCAGAAAATTTTATTCTTTGTTTTCGATTTGTTTCATCAAGTAATACAAGAATTCATTATCAGATTGTGGTGCCACGGTAATGATTGAACTGCCTGTGGTTATACTGAAATGCAACCTGGACCAGGATAGCAACAGAAACATTTTGTTACTGCGCAAGGCAATAGGAATTATATTATGATTTATTTTTGTGTTTATTTAAGCAATTTCTAAGGCCAGAACACTGAAGTTGTTATGATTTAATTTAGCATCCTTCGTTTTCACTGTGGTCATTATTTCAACTGTATGTAACCTATGTCATCCGTTAAAACATCGATCTTCATCAAAGATAATAAAAAATAAAGATGTAAGAACATGTGAAGAATTTGGAACAAGTTTATATCGCGATTCATGATGATACTCAAATGAGATACAGGGAATATTTCAATTCGCACGTGATAGAAGCTTTGGTTTTCTAGCGGCATTATTAGCGAAGATTGTGGTTAGACTGAAATGCGACCTGCATCAAGTTGACAACTGAAACCTTTTGCTACATCACAAGGGACGAGAAATTACAGCACATTGAGCTTTATTTCAAAACAATTCTTTTTAGATAAGCAACTAAAAAGAAATTAATTGCCAGAATACTCCTTCAAACCCATCATTTTTGACGGGCTTTGTGGCTAGTGAACTGATAATGATTAGAATGTCTGAACTAGAAGATGATTCAGTGGGTGTAGTTTGAAATTAAAGCAGTTGGGAATGATCCTTATTCAAACTGATAGCTATAGTTTTGCTTTTCGTGCTTCGCACATAAATGCATTTTAGTGCCTTAGTTTATAATTCTTTAGGCCTTATAGCTTTCTCTCAAGTAAGTCTTATCCATTAGTTCCACACACAGAAATATGAGAAAAATATTATGTTCATTAATAAGTTGATGTTTTGATTCAGACTTTTGTTTATGCTTTTGTATAGTAAAAAAATTTATTGTGGAGTCATCAAAATGAGTAAAAATGATGAACAATTACACAAAATTTTGTACTTAGCTCTGAAATTATGGGGTATACATCTAATTAGGGTTTATATTTTGACACCTTTCTTTAATGATTTTTATTTCATAGATTCTTTAATTAAATATAATTTACATGAAATTTAGACTGTTCCAGCCAATTAACATCTCTCTAACATCTTAAAACCTAATCCAGTGTTTTATATCATCTTCCATTAAATTTTTTAATCACAAAATCTTTTACTTAAGCCAGCCTTTTCCAAAGCTTGTTCTTTTTATGATTTACCTGTCTATCCAACTTTAATCATATTTCTGTAACATCACATTAGGAAGCAGAAGTGTGTCGTACATAGTTGCTCTGAATTGTTTTTAAATAATTTTATTGCAACTGGTATTTATAAAACTATTATAAATTGTTCAAAATCCATGATTCACTTCAGTACAATTCCAAGAATTATAGGTACAATCTTTGTAAATGTGTCCAAGGACTTTTGATTTTAAAAGTCATACTATTTATGTTTGCTAATCTTGTCTGTAATATCACACTTGTTATGGCCATCAGTTCTAATTTTATTTCCTAAATAATAGTAATCTCCTTTTTTCATAAGTGATCTTCTCTTTATTTTAACTGCAGTATGTTGTAATCTTTACCTTCCGGACCGAGTGTGGTGGGTGAGCAGTTAATGCTCTGGCCTCGTATTCAGGAGGACAGTAGTTCGAATCCCCGTACGGGCATCCAGGTTTGGGTTTTCCATGGTTTCCCCAAATCACTCCAGGTGAATGCTGGGATGCTTCCTTAAAAAAGCCATAAGTAAAAAGAAAGAAAGAAAGAAACTTTCCAGTGTGTTTGTGCATGTTAAAGTGGCACCACATTGGATTGCAGAGTTACAAAAGGTCAAGTTTCATATCCGGAGCCCTGCATATCAGTTATCCTGACTACTGTTTTTAGGCACTTTTCACAGTTACCTAGGCAAATGCTGGGGCAGCCTCATAAACCACACAGTTTCACAACAAAAACATACTTTCACATTAAACAGGAGTGACACATTTCACGGATGGCAACACTTTCACACCCCTATCAAAACTACAATAGGCCTAACAAGTTAGCAGTAGATAAAACCTTGCTTTCAAAATAAGCACAGTTTTGGAAAGAAGATGTGTCAGACAACCTGCAAAAGTGGAAACTTTCAAAATATGATGATGATGATTCTTATCTTTACTGCTGCTATATTATCCTTGCCTTCCTTTGTCTATTTTTGGATCAAACATATTTGTAATTCCATTCTTTAATGTCACTAGATCATCAACCTTCCTGCAAACAATATTGCATTCTTATGTCCTTCTAATAGTCCTAGAGCTGTGGAAAATTTAGGGTAGGTATTTGAGGCACCATCAGAATTTGTATAACACTTCCTTTGTAATTTCTGAATACAAAATTGAAGACCTGGCTGAAGGGAATTGGGGCATAGTCCACCTCTGAATTTGTAACTTTGCAAATTTTTATTTACAAAAAATGTCCTTGAGGCATTTTGAAATTTTATTATCTTCGAATTTGGTATATAAAAGAAAATAAAAATAAATAAGCCAGATTATTTGGTCAGGCCTAAAATATTGCCAGGCCATTTCAAAATTGTATTTTTTAATTTTCAAAAAATGTATTTGAGGCACGCTGAGATTTACACAGGATAATATTTACACCTAGAAATAAATAATTCTGAAAAGACAGGCGATTTGAGTGGGACTTTACACCTGCCAGATGTTCGGAAATATACGATAGCGCAAGTGAACTGTATATTGGGGGCTGGCTGATTTGAAACATGTTGCGGTGCGATTGGCTCTCGCCAGACCACTCATAGCAAGCGGGCAGTTGTTTAAAAAGATTTTTGAGCAGCCGAAAGGTTCTCATTCTGTCAGGACACATTGTTGATCTTCTGTTTCCAATTTTTCAATCTTATGGTAGCTGCAGCAATGACAATACCTATCTACAATCTCAACAACTTTTTGGTACCTTGCTATACTTTTTAGTGTCATAGCTATTGTAATATGTTTATTTGTTTTAATTTTCCCACGTGAAACATTACAATACAATACAATACAATACATTCATTTTCCATTGATCCCAATGTAAGAGACTGGCTCTGTGGGATGTGGAAAGTTGTCAATTTACAGATAAACAGTTGCATAACAAAATAATAAGTACACCACTAGATGTACAGTCATAGTATACATGGTACATTAAACACTTCCATTACAAAATAATACAAACACCAGAAGATGTACAGTCATAGCATATATGGTACATTAAAAAAAATCCATAACAAAATAATACATACACCACAAGATGTACAGTTATAACATATATGGTACCGTAAACAATTACGTAACAAACTAAATACATACACCAGGAGATTTAGTAATAGCATACATGGTAAATTAATTATGTGAACTATATTTACACAAGATACTGGCAGTTATTTTTTAGATACCTTAGAAATAAATTCTTTGATAGAGTAGAAGGAGTTGTCAATTAAAAATTCTTTCAATTTGTTCCTGAATTTATTCTTATCATCTACTAGACATTTAATATGTGTTGTGAGCATATTGAAGATAAGTATCCCTGAATATCGGACCCCTTTTTGAACACGTGACAATGACTTGTAAGTCTTGTGAAGATCATTTTTACTTCTAGTGCCATAATTGCGTAATTTACTATTTGTGTCAAACAAAGTATAATTTGTGACTACAAAGGACATTAATGTGTACATATACTCAGATGCTAATGTTAAAATCCCTAACTTCTTGAACAGCTCTCTACATGAAGTTCTATTGTTAACCCCACACATAATTCTTATTACATGCTTTTGGGCTCTGAACACTTTGTCTCTATGGGTAGAATTGCCCCAGAATATAATTCCATATGACATAAGGAGTGAAAATAAGCAAAATAAACTAGCTGCCTCATACGGAGATCACCTAAAGCTGAAATTGTAGGAATTGCAAACGTGGCTGCTCCCAATTGCTTTAGTAAGTCAGAAACATGTACTTTCCAATTTAAATTATGAGGTGTTAATCTGGATAAAGGAAACAAAGAAACTGCCACGAGGCACTGAAAATAAGATAGGATAGGGAAAATAAACAGTTACGCGTCACTTACCACAGATGAAGGCAGGAGGGCGAGACATGTAAAAACGCAAAAACAAACGAATTGCACAATATTTAGACTTTAGTCTTAGTCATGTGGGAGGCGAGACATATGGCAGGGGGAAAGATGTGGTCACATCCCAACCTGAATCATGTGGCGGGTTGGGATGTGACCACATCTTTCATCTAAAGGTAAGTGGTGGCTCATTTCCCTATCCTAATTTGATTCCTATATATATATGTTTGTGTGTATGCTGGGGGGGGGGGGGAGTATAGTCAGTATAATGAGTCTTAAGATATTTGTTATTACAGTGTGTTATTATACATAGTAAAAATTAAAATTATACTATACCTAATAAAGAAGGGAAATCGGATTTTTGAGATGCGTTTTCGACATAATATTTCTTCATTATAGCAAGGATATTTTTGTAGCAAGTTGAGTGATAACCCCCTTTTACGTTAACATTGAATTGTAAGCTAAAATCTTTGTAATTTAACCCATGTTTTTGCAGAATTACAAACTTCACGACTTTTTTGTAAAGTTTTTCACTAAAAACAATAATTCTTCCATTATTTTTTCAGCAAATAACACAAACTAAATGTTCAGCTTTCATGACAAATGTGTATATTACTACTATTTTATTTATATATACATAAACATAATAGCACTTTTATAACTACACGTTTAACTACGAATGTTCTGCAAATACGTTTTAAACAACTGCCCGCTTGCTATGAGTTACGTGGTCTGGCGAGAGCCAATCGCACCGCAACATGTTTCAAATCAGCCAGCCCCCAATATAAAGTTCACTCATGCTATCGTATATTTCCGATCGCCTGGCAGGTGTAAAGTCCCACCCAAATCGCCTGTCTGTTCAGAATTATTTATTTTTAGGTGTAAATATTATCCTGTGTAAATCTCAGTGTGCCTCAAATACATTTTTTGAAAACTAAAAAATACAATTTTGAAATGGCCTGACAATATTTTAGGCCCGACCAAATAATCTGGCTTATTTATTTTTATTTTCTTTTACATACCAAATTTGAAGATATTAAAATTTCAAAATGCCTCAAGGATATTTTTTGTAAATAAAAATTTGCAAATTTAAAAATTCAAAGGTGGACTATGCCCAAATTCCCTTCAGCCAGGTCTTCGATTTTGTATTCAGAAATTACAAAGGAAGTGTTATACAAATTTTGACGGTGCCTCAAATACCTACCCTAAATTTTTCACAGCTCTTCGACTATAAGGGTATATTTGATTTAAATTAGCTTTGCTTAAAAGCTTTATGATTTGGTTTGATGATTTTCATGTATGAGGAAATTAAGTTGGATAGTGTGATTGGTGATGCAGGTTTAATAGTTAAAATGTTGAGAAATTGTTATTTAGACATCATGTACATCTATACTTACAATTTATATTTATGATATTTGTTTCTTACACTATATGGTGACTATGAATAGTGCACCGCTGCCCCTCTACCATGTTGGTCAACTTGTGATGAAAATTTCTTCCACCACCAGGACCTGAGCCAGCTAACCCTGTGTCAGTGCCAGATTCCATCATGTGTCACAACCAACTGAAACAACGATGCAGGCATTAATAATTTATTTTAATTCCAGTTTGCGTATCAAATAAATTTCTTTGTTTCAGGAGCATCAAATTTCTGCCTTGTATGTGGACATGGTGGACATATGAACCATATGAGAAAGTGGTTTGAGTTGCAAGACACATGCCCTACAGGTTGTGGATGCAGTTGCCTTGGCGAGAGTGCATCGGTACTAGAACCATGATATTTTAATAATATTGACTGATTATGTACAGATGATTATTTATAGTAATTTTTTACATGTTAGTAATAATTACGTGACTATTCTTAAACATAAATTATGCTGAAACATAGTTGTAAATGTGCTGATCAAATTCAAGCTTAATGTTTATCAGTAATTTATAGGTTTTATGTAATTAATGTCTGGCTTTTCAGTCTGCTGTATCAGCAGTTAATTTATATTTTATGTTATGAAAAATGTTTCATCCCGTTGATCTCATACATCTAGTTCCTTAAATAACAGAATGCACTGTAATCTGTTACCAACATTAAGGAATAAAATGTTATTTTGTAAAAATACTTAATATGTTAATTTGCCAAAACTGGAATCTGAGACGAGAGAGAAATAAAATATCTCATAATTCAAATATTTTATAGGAGGGTCATATGAACACAGGGAAAAAAAAAAAACACTCTTCACAATATTTTGGTTTCTAACCTTAACCATGCAAGGCATATGGTAAGGAGACGATGTGGACCTACCATAGGAATAAACCGATGATGAAACAATGGGATTGAGGATCGAACTGGTGGAGGGGGACAGAATAACATCTGTGGTGATCAGTCGAAGTAAAATAAAATAATATATTAAAAAATTGAACTGTTATAAGTAAAATCAGAAATGTATACATAGAAATATATATTCAAAAATGTTATATATATATATTGAATATTTGGATAGGAGGAAACCATCGCTTGCCATAGAAGAGGATTTCTGCGGCATCAAGACTGGGGGAAAAAAAAAAAAACGTACACACACAGAGCAGAATTTTTGAGCTGATAGCCCTTCAGTATTAGAGTGAGATGGCTGCCTGTTGGTGGCTAGCAGCCAACTGAGTTAGCCAACAAGGCGGAAAAACATGACAGGAAGTGGGGGTAAAAAGGTACAAACCAGAAAATAATAAACCTATACTCCGGTACCTGTTGTGGGAATGTGGTAGATGTCAGCTGATGGTCCTGACTTGGCTTTTACACCATGTTTGTATGCATACAAAAACTGAGAAATTTGTGAAATCAAAATATTTTGAACTTCTTCTAAAACAAAACACACATTTCAGAGTTACAAACTACTAAAAAATAGGCTCTGGTGAATGATGGTTTTGTGGAAAAAGGTAGGAGTGGAACGGGGGGGGGGGGGGGGGGGGGGGGGGTAAATTAGCGTTATCTTAAATTTAGTCCTGGTGATTGTCTGGTCCCCAGTTGGTACTAATAAACCTGTGAGAATCCTTTCCCATTATTGGAAACAGTTTTCATTCATGTGTCCAAACATATCAATTTATTTTTTTGCTTATGGTTTTATGCATGATGGACATCGAGTTTATTAGAAGTGGGAGAGGAATGAGGGAATGGAATTATTTATTTACTAGCTGCCCCAACAGTTAACTGTCAAAAGTTATTGTCCTATCGTAGTCCAATAGAAAAAAACAAATAAGTAAAACTTATTACAGAGTGGTCACTTTATTTATTGATTTAATGTCTCAATAATAAACAACGATTACTTACAAAAATAAGTTTTCCATTTCGTACACTGCAAGACGTAAGTAGTATAGTGATGATATTTTGATTGTAATGCTTTATGCTACACGATATTTTTGTTTGGTTACCTGGCGCATAAACAAATAATACTGATGGTTTTCCAACGCGGGAGCAGGCAACATATAACTGTCCATGAGAGAAGCATGGATTTTCAAGATTATTGCCGCAAACGCTCAGTGAGTGACCCTAGGATTTATTTATAGTCATAGTGTAAGCGAGCCGCATTGGAAATTGCAGTCGTTTAAATTCAAATGGTATGTCAGTTGGTACAAATGGGATGCGAGGTATCAACACATCTTCTCCCTTATATTTTCTCTTTGGAAAAATTGACAGGAAATGTAATGCAGCCAGTCAAATCGTCGACAGAAATTTTGTCATTACCAATTTTCGGTATCATTACAACTTACTCTATCAGTGAAAATTATAGTTTCATAGTGCCAAGTACCCTATTGTGTCTATCGATTTATATATTTTTTCTTCCTCCGGTTTGATATTTTGTATCTGCTCATTTATTCGTTGCACTACATCATTCTTTGTAGCTAACATCGTTCGTTCACATAACCATTCTTTATTCATGTAGTTTTTCTTTATAAATGGATACACTTTTCGAAAGTTTTTAATTCTTGTCTACCACGTTGCACAATTATTCTGGTAAAATAAGTTTACCAGAGTCAGGATCCAGTGGATAGGTACCATTTCCAATTTTCAGCAAATGGTTGTGCTCTCATATCTCCTGTAATTTTTGCACGCATATTTTCTGTTAGAGATAATTTTTCAACACAATCCCAAAACATGCGTTTTATTTCGTCAGCCAATGTTGATTTTGGAATTACCGGCAAAGTCTGTCGAAAATCTCCTGATAGTTGCAATAAAATTCATCCCATTAGACTTGTGTTCTTCCGAAGATCCTGTAACGTTTTATCTAGTGCTTCGAGTGACTATCTGTGGGCCATTGTACATTCATCCCATATTATAATTTTGCATCGCAATAAAATCTGACCACGTAGAGAAGATCTGGTTATATCACAGACTGGATTCTCTTGTTCGGCTACATTTAATGGTAATTTTAATGCAGAATGTGCCGTTTTGCCGCCTTCCAGCAACGTGGCAGCAATTCCAGATGCCAATGGTAATGCGATTTGCTTTTTCAGTCGAATTTTAGCTAAGATCAAATTAATAAGAAACGTTTTACCAGTGTCTCCCGGTGCATCTAAAAAGATAATTCCCCCATCATCGGTTTCATTACGAATAATGATTCTGTCGTAAATAATCTGTTGTGGTTGGTTAATTTCTGTTCATCATCTTTGATCTAACGATTCAATTCTCGTATATTATAATTGAGCTCTTCCGTCAATTCTGAACTAACTACGTCTAACTCACTTCTCATGGGAGGTTGTACTCCAATTGAATTACTGAGCGTGGTGGTTGAACGGTTAATGTTCTGGCCTCCCATTTCGGAGGACGCGGGTTCGAATCCCCGTCTGAGCATCCAGATTTGTGTTTACCCAAATCACGCCAGGCGAATGCTGGGATGCTTCCTTCAAAAAGGCCATGGCCGAATTCCTTCCCGTTCCTTGTCCCCAGTCCCATCCCGCCTCTAATGAGCTAAGCTGTCGACGAGGAGTAAAGCCGTAAGTCAAAAAACAAAACAAAAAAACTTTGATTGCTCATTGCTAAACATCAATTCTCTAACATTATCAGTGCTTCATTATAAATATGTTCATTGAAAGTAACATACAAATCACCGAGGGTGGTGGTGTAACGGTTACCGTTCTGGCCTCGCATTCGGGAGGACGGCGGTTCGCATCCCCGTTCAGGCATTCAGATTTGGGTTTTCCATGGTTTCCCAAAGCACTCCAGGCAAATGCCGGGATGCTTCCTTCAAAAGGCCATGGCCGAATTCCTTCCCATTCATTGCCCCCCATCCTTTCCCGTCCCTAAAGACCTCGCTGTTAAGAGATGTTAAGCAGTTAAAAAAAAAAAGGTCCAAATCCAGATTGTCTCTCCGCACTCTGTTTAAAATGTCGTCACTCATGCTGTCGCGATATTTCATCCATAGTTTATTAGGGTTTGAGGGATTACACACTGTTAGAATTATTACAAAAAGCTCTCGTACTTAATCCGCTCTTGCTACTTGTACGACCTCTCTTATTGCTTGCTCCCAATGATTATCATTTTCCAATTGACCGCGGCGCTGACGTGCCTCCCGGTACATTTCGCAAATGTAACCGTCTACTGCTCATAGATATTCAAATGATGTTGGTCCACGTGTTTCGTGAAACGGTAGACGTAAGTAAAAACATTCTGCGTTTTTTGGATGAACCTTGTATGCTCGACCAATAACATTACCTTTGAATACTGCTTCAAATCCTTCTACAGGAATTCCTCTCTTCCGTCGATTGAATATTTTTCGTGACGCCTCATATGTAATAATTTGGAACTTCTGTATAAAAAAAGTGTTGTTGCAAATGGGTTATTTTTGCACGATTCGACAAATGCAGTCAGGGTCGAATTGGCGGGATGGTTTGCAACTCTTTTTGCGGTTTGACTTCTAAAATACACTCGTTATCCATTCACAAGATTGACTGCTAAATGAACAACTGCTGGATCTCTGTCGTGAATCGGAAAACCTAATATACGCCAAACCACCTCATTACTATTGATATATCCTTTCATTTGATATCGCAAAATTTCATCATATTTATTTTCATTTTTTACTCTAAAGACAGCCATATCACTTCCTTTGTTAATATATTTACACACATATTTAATTGACTTGACAGAACTACATTATTCTACGTTGTAATAGTCATCTAACTTTCTTATTGATATTTTCTGGTAATATTAAATTTTACTGTTCGGGATCCAGAAATGAAAGATATCTAACTAGGTAACAAACTGCATTTAATCTACATATTAAAAGGTTATAGGTAAAACAAACAAAGAAATGATTATATTCACATATATATCCCACTATCACTTCCAGAATTATTTACACTTAATATAAAATTACAAATTTTCATTCATACTGCGGTATAAAATCATTCTCCCGTCTAAATACATATGAAATTAAATATGATTAAGCCGGCTAGCTAATCACGCAACACCAAGGCACTGATTGCATTTACATTGTTAAATAGAGCAATGAGATTTTCTTTAAGGGCGTGTTACAGTTTCCGTATTCCTCATTGTTCGTGATAATTTGTTGAACAGAACGATGTGATTTACCGTTTCTAGAATGCAGGAAGCGGACGCATGTGCGTCAGGTAGTAGACTCGAGATCCTTATCTCATTTCCTTCGTATCTCCTCGCCAAAACAGGAGGGCAAATGGATACAATAAATGCATGTATCGTATTTAAGCACAGGTAGAACCAAGCTTAACCCATCAGCTGCTCGTTGGTCTGATTAATGCTGCATGCAAGCAACAGAAAAAACCTTTAACACTGCTACTGGGCAGTCAGTACAAAATACGTCTTACACGTTTCGTGCTCCAGAACAGAATGCGGTTAACACTGCTACTGGGCAGTCAGTACAAAATACGTCTTACACGTTTCGTGCTCCAGAACAGAATGAATCTAAAAATGGCCGAAACTTAGTTTCAAAACCACTTCGTTCTCGCCTTGGTTGCTTTCCATTGGCTTCGGTATAGGGGACTATTTTCTGAACTTGTCTTAGTAAATTCCTACGCGCAGGTAGAGAGAGGCCCTTCTCCCGCCAACAAATGATTGCTGGTGCCGTTAAGTCGCGAATAACAGTATCGGCTCAACGGACATAGGCCTATTCAAACGAACTGCCCGTTCGACACTTAGAGAAAATCCTCCAGCACCCTTCCTCCCAGCTCCCGCTAATAAATAATACATTCTAGATAAACACAAAATGTAATTCTGACCATTATAACGTTGATATGTGCTTGAAACATCCTCGATAATAGCGGATTGTATGGCACTACCCACTGATTGACAATTTCTATTTCTAGGTCATTTCTCAGCTCGAGTTTCGCCGTAAATCATCCTTCACTCGGTGGTTGACGTCTGTAATTTGGATAACCATCTTCACCCGTTTGTGTTTCACTTAAAAATGGTTTCACATACCGCTGAGCATCTGTTGTCTTGGTGGTCGCATGTTAAGTACTCTACATGGTCCATATATCATATTTTTTACGATTATTTCAATCGGATTTGCAAACTCAGCCTTGACTACGTCATCGATATGATTCGAACGAATTTTCTCTTTTAGCCAAATTAGATTGTGTGAATATGGCAATCCTCTTTTTTGCCATTCAGTTGAATACATCCAGCAAATGACGCCTCCAAAAAATGCAACTCTTCACAATGGTATCAATGAATTTGACTTGCTTTTGGTGTTTGTCCATACTGTAATTCGTCTTTAATCTCCTTCCACAATGAATTACACGTGAAAGTTATATATTTAAAATAATCAGGTCAACCATGTTTCTTCACATAAGTCATATCGTCTTCGGCATATTCGTGCATATGTCTGGGGCTACCGGTAAACGTAGAGGGTAAGATTACTAATTGCCCCAGATTTTCAATACTACCATCACTGGCTAGCGTATCCCGCAAATTAATGTATTTATCTGTTCGTAACGTGCTTTAATTGTGGCGAACGTAGAACAGTCTTTTTGACTCTGTTTTTGCATACATATCAACAATAAACTGTTGAAATAATTGGCGACATTTAATTACATGATTATATTCGTTTTCTCTGTCCATTATGCGATAAGCATAAACCGTTTCGAAGTTACTTTTTTATTTGTCGTTTTATTCGTTTTTGATTAACTTGTTTGATATTGAAATGGTAGCTATCTTCGCCTTGACAAAATATTAATGGGTACTGCAGGGCATCATAAATGCAATTAGTTTCTACAATACGTTGCAAATGATTGCTCCTTCGTTGTACGACAACTACTTTCATTATCCACCATTGCTACCGCCACTTCATTTATTTGAGGCGCATTGAATCGTCTTTCATGCTCGCCGATTGATCTCTTATCAGCCCTAATTATTATTTTGTAGTTGTCCGATACCATTTTGTCCATTGCAGTCTTGAACATTCTTAATAAGTCATTATGTTTATACAGGAAACGCTGTAGATCAAGTATTACATCTCGACTCAATCCTGCGATATTCACCGAGCGTTGATCTACTTCATCTTCATCATTTCCTATGAAGTAAATTTGTAAAAACTTCGGCGTTTCATTTGGAAGTGATAATAATGACCCTATTTTATGATACACTTGCCCTTGCACTCTAAACACCGGATTAAATCCTTCCTTCTCCGTTACTTCTGTTGCTCCAAACGATGTCATTTGGAAGCATGAGTTGTAACGTCTAATTTTTTTGTAAGAAGTCTTTAGATTTCGGTGTTTCTCGAGTCATATATTTAAAGAATTCAGGCGGTGTAAAATTTAGTCCTGGCAAACTAATTTTACCACTTGAACGACATACACTTGGTGTTTCTACTTTGAATTTTTTGGCTTTGCAAAAATTATATACTTTATCCATTTTTCCCGTTACACTTGGATGTACATTATAATCTTTACATGGATGATAATGAAATGTTTCGCGTTCAAGGTTATAACGTTCTCGTCTTGTTTGGCGCACAGTAGTTTCCAGTAATTGAGAATGGACCTGCACCCCTAATCGAAGGTTACCCATTCTATCTCTATTCTGTTTATTTCTTTGATCCGTTTGTGCACCTGTTCCTCTTTCACCACATAATCTTTGTCTTCTTCGATCTGTTTCACTAATATTTTCACGTTGTTCTTCTGCCTGATTATCTTCGTTCCGTCGATAATTTTCTAGTACCAAAATTACATGTGTTAGTCTTTCTTCTTCAGTTTCATTTCTCCGCACCACCTTGTGCCTTTGCGATGCAATTCGAGATCGCGAATATCACCTCCTTTCGCACACAGTTGTTTGCGGTTACTGAACATCGACTTGCATCCCTGATGGAAAGTTACTCATTCTTTCACTATCCTGTTTATTTATTTCATTCGTCTCTGCGCCTGTTTTTGTTTACCCGCTTAATCGTTGGCTTATTCCATCTGCTTCATTACTATTTTCACGTTGTTCTTCTGCCTGATTACCTCTGTTCCGTCGATAATTTTCTCACCGCAGTGTTACACGTGTTTCTCTTTCTTTCTCAGTTTCACTTCTCAGCACCATCTTTCGCCTTTGCGATGCTATTCGAGATTGCAAATATTCTCTTTTACGTTTTGGCATTTTAATTTTTATGTTTTTCTATCATTATATTCTTACTTTTCACACTTCACTATTCAATTTTTAAATTTTCTGTTATGCATGCACTTTTATTTTTTAAAGTCAACTGATGCATATTCGTCGCGTTTCGTCTTATATAATTATACATACACTTGTATGTAGAAAAGACAACGATACGATTCGAATCGCCAAAATTTCTTTTCCACTTCCACATTTTTTGTCTTTATATTTTTATTTTTCACACTTCAATATTCACATTTTAATTTTTCTGTTGTTCATACACTGTTATATATAAATGTCAACTGATACATATTTATTTTCCTCATTTCACTATTCACGTTCCAACTTTTGTGTTATATGTATACTTTTATTTGTAAAAGTCAAAGATAGGATCAGAGATAAGAAATTTTCTCCATTACATTTCGCATTTTTTATCTTTGTGTTTTTACATTTCATGCTACACTATGTAGTTTTTAATTTCTCTTTTATATGCACAATATTATTTATAAAAGTCAACTGATATATTTTATAATTTGAGACCTCATTATTTACTTTTTACGTTTTGTGTTATACAAACACGTTTATTTATAAAAGTCAAAGATACGATTTCAGATTCACATTGAAATTTCTATCTTTATATTTTTAATTTCCATACTACTTAACTTTTTAATTTTTCTGCTATACGGACTCCATTTTTATAAAATTAAACTTATGCATCACGTCACGCTTCGCCTTACGCAGTTATACCTACACTTTTATTTATAAAAGTCAAAGATACAATCCCAAATCGGGAATATTTACTTTTACACATAGGCATTTTTTATCTTTATATATTACAATTTCATACTTAACCACTCTTTTTTTTAAGTTTTCGGACACACAAACGCCAGTGCTCTGCGCTAGAAAATTCAAAATAATATTTAAAACACTTTCTTGGAATTAATAAACTGTTCTACGCATGGAGGAAGGAAATATATGGAGGAGAAGTGACGTTAAATCTGTGAAGCAGGCAGTAAACTCTCGCGCATGGCCAGCGGCGATATTGCGTTCCCAAAGAAATGCGATGTTCACATTGTGTTAGATGCTGTGATTATTTCATTTTGTAATCTGTAAAAGTGTTTTATAATGCCATCTTGTGTTGCATACGGTTGCACAAGTAGGCAAGAGAGGAAAGAACCTGGAATATCATTTCATTAGTAAGTTGGTTTCTAATTATCGTTGTTGAAGTGGGCGGTAGGTTTTACAAACTTCGGTGCCTGTCTATAAATATTTACTCATAGCTCTCAATGGCATGACTTTGTTCTCAAATTTTTGTTGGTGTAGTGTAGAAAATCATCATACCTTGCTATTTTGCACATAATAGACTAGCATTACTTTTTAACGAGTGTTGAAAATGAGATTTAAAGGGGTGTGTTTTACATCGCGATTCAGTTAATTTAGTATTGCGCTTTCTTTCGTCACGTTGCAGTTTATACTGACAGTATATGATGAAATTAAATGTGTTAAATTATGGTATGCAATCTAGGAATCTTGATGAAGCAAACAATGTTGTTATCGCAAATACAGTTTGCGATTCAAATACGCGTGTGTGGGTATGTCTACATAGTTTGATTCTATAGCGGCAATTTAATGGAGATTGTGGTTCTAAATGCAGTCTGTACCAGAATGGATTTGTTGTTCCATATGCGACAAAGAATTTATCTACTACTGTTAGTAATTTCATTAGAACCAATTTAGCGATATAAACTGCTTCCAGGTATTCCCAATTAAGCTTACGATGTATAGTAACAAGATAAGTATTTTTATTCTGATCTAAGCCACATTTCAACCTAACCACAAGTGGTAGTAAAAAGAACTGAAATATCCATTCTGCATGTCCACCACTGTGGCTTTGGCAGAATTAATTTTTGATCCAGGCCGCATATCAACCCAATCCCAATATATCCCGAAAACTAAGCAAGATATCGAAAATTTTCATTCATTATTTTCGATTTGTCTCGTCGTGTTAGATAAGAATTGTATCGTTTTGTTTATGACGTCATTAAAATTTGATTGAAATAATGCGATGCATTAATTAATAAATTAATTAACTAAATTAATCCGGGGTAGGCGCCAAGAATGGAAGTGTTCTCTACCCGAGAGAAGCGACATTCCAATTTTGAAATACTTTTAATCAATGCAATTGTAATTTTAAAATACCATTAAAAAACACAAATCTTCATCTATTCAAATGATATACTGATACATTGGAAAGGAAGTTATTGAAAGCAGGATTTACAACACCTATTATTTTCTTTGAATATAAAATTGATTGGTTTATTGAACAGAACTGAATATTAAAAGTTTCTTTTGAACAATTTACAGCATGATTCACATCTCAGAGCGTTGCCTAGCGTTGAATGACGCAAGAGTGTCTATCGCTGGCGTTCTTTACTGTGGCAAATGAAATGCGGATAAAACAGAGATTCACGGACCCTGATGATTAGCTGGGCGCAAGGTCACTTGTCGAGGTAGCTCCCCACAGCTCTCCGGCAATCCCCCGTGGTGCGCCGGTGCGGATTGTTTACTGGCCAGAAACAGAATTTCTTCTCTCCCGCTTGTTCGCTCCGTTGAAAACTTGCAGGCTGCCGAGTTTTAGCAAACGCGGGAAATTTCAGAGAGTCGCAGCGTTTGGCGGGTCGTCCACGATCTCCATTGGCGCTCCTCATGCAACATAAAAAACTTATGGTTTCTAAAAGTTCGTAACACAGTTTGATTCGCTGGTTCCCAACAGAGGTGTTCCGCATCCTGAATTTTTCTCCGAAGCATCATTTCTGTAGTTTCAACTTTCTACTGTACCAGGAAATCCTCATTTCGGCACAGTCCGTATACTGTCCCTTGAATTTCATTGAATGCTAAGCTTTTAACTTTAAGGCCTGCCATAAATCAATCGGTCTTTCAGCGCAGGTATGAATCACCTGGCTCTCGCCGATGCCAAAAAAACGTGGAATTCACACGCATATATTTCCCGTCACCAAGGGATATTACAGAATCGATCATTAAATTTGACTTTTGCGAAATTTTTCTTCTCCATTTCAACTCAAGACACCTCACTTTTGATACAGTATATCTCGAGAACTAGGTGAGATATCGAAAATGTTTATTCTTCATTTTTCATTTGTCTCGTCTTTTTAAATAAAAATCCATTATCAAATTTGACTTTGACCAATTTTTTTCTTTTGAATTTCAACCAAAACCATTTCACATTTGAGACAGAATATCTCGAAAACTAAGCATAATATATAAAAAAATTATTCTTCCTTTTTTATTTGTCTCATCGAGTTACATAATAATCCATCACCATATTGCGGGGTCACGTTTATCCTAGAGTTCCCTAGAGGTTTTTGTACATATTCCCCGTGTCTGTATGGAAGCGGCCATGCCCCCCCCCCCCCCACTCCGGCTATGCCCCACACTCCTCCTCCGCCCTGCTTCACTTCAATGCGTGGTGAAGGTCTCTTGCGTCGTCTCCATATATTTCCTTCCTCCATGACTAGCACTAAGTGAGGGCAGAATATAATTGCTCTGATCCAGTTGAACAACAGTTCTAAAGGCACAAAAGAATTTGCAAGGCTTCTGGAGGATTACACAGTAAAGCTAGGGCCAAGAGAAGAACGCATTTTACGAGTCCAGGTACAATGCCGAAATTGTGTAGAAGCTATTATAAACAATCAAGAAATTATTCAAGGTGTGTTCATTCCTGAATCATTGGTCAAAGTAGAAAATGGTACTTGTATTTTATCCATGCTAAATACCAGGGAGGACAGTGTTGAATTTTATTGCGGAGCATTAGAGGCGCAGTCATATTGTGCAGAGAGCGATGTGACGTCAGAGTCACGTGATCAGCCAGCTGACAGTCCGTCCGCCATTAGAGTTGTAGAAGGTAAACAAACAACTAAACACGTGCAACCAACATAAGGGAAAACACGCACTAGTTTATTAATGGAAAATTTGAGGCTAGATCATTTGAATGAAGAAGAAAAGCGATCCATTCTATAACTTTGTCTATTGTACAATGATATATTTCACCTCCCAGGATATAAGTTGACACACACCAACACAGTCACACATGAAATCAAATTAAAGCCAGAAGCACACGGTACAGTCATCAAACAGAGATCGTATCAAATTCCAGACACTATGAAACCCATTTTACAGAAAGAAATTGATCAAATGCTTGAGAATGAGATCATTGTTCCATCAACTAGTGAGTGGAATTTCTCAATACTTGTGCTACCTAAGAACCCCGATGCCAGTGGTCAACAACGATACAGAATTACGGTAGACTTTCGCAAAAAAATGATATCACCGTAGGAACTGTTTTTCCGCTTCCACTAATTTCAGAAATCTTAGATTCGTTGGGAAAGGCAAAATACTTTTCTACCTTAGACTTAGCTCAAGGGTATCACCAAATTTTGATTAATGACTCTGATCAACCGTTAACTGCATTCAGTTCAGGTCAAGGCCATTTTATGTTCAGAAAGATGGCCATGGGGCTTGCCTCCGCCCCCGCAAGTTTCCAATATCTTATGACGGTAGTTATTAGTGGAGTACAGGGTGATCGATGTTTCGTCTATCTAGATGATGGCATATGTTTTGGTCCAAACTTGGAATCACACAATGAGAGGTTAAGAGACATTTTTGACAGATTAAGGACACACACCCTTCGCCTTCAGCCAAACAAGTGTAACTGCTTGCAAAGAGAGTTCACCAATTTGGGACACAAGTTGACAGAACATGGAGTTTACCCAGCCCCCACAGAAAATTGAAAAAGTAAAAAATTACCCAACTCCTCAGACAACAAAACAATTGAAATCATTTCTTGGATTCGCAGGTTATTATCCTCGTTTCGTAGAGAACTTTAGCAAGATAGCTAAACCATTATATGAATTATTAAAGAAAAATGTTCCATTTGATTGGAGTCCGAAAACTGAGAATGCTTTCCAAACTCTCAAGGAAAAATTGAGCTCAGCACCCGTTCTCGTTTAACCGGATGAAAATCTTCCATACATTATTAGTACCGACGCATCTCAGTATGCCATTTCAGGAGTACTTTCACAGGGAGAATTAGACTCAGATAGACCAGTCGCATATATTTCCAGAACTTTAAATAAAGCAGAAACTCATTATTCCGCTTCGGAGCAGGAAGCACTCGCCGTTACGTGGGCAGTAAAGGAATTTAGACCATACGTCTATGGCAGACATTTCACGGTCTGTACTGACCAACTCGCACTCAACTAGATTTTCAGCGTTAAAGATCCATCTTCTAGATTACTAAGATTTCACCTAAAACTTGAAGAGTACAATTACACAATTGTTTATCGTAAGGGAAAATCCAATACAGTTGCAGATGCACTTAGTAGAATTAGGGAAGTACAAGAATCCACCCAACCAGACCCTGTCACAGATGACCCAATGCAAACAGAAGAAGAAACACTCACATCCACAGTAGTTACACAAATCCAAACGAATGAGGAGGAATTTCCAACACTAAATGAGGAAGAAAAACTAGCCATATTTAAGGAATACCATGACAGCCCCATCTCTGGACATCTAGGTGTAAATAAGACGTATGAGCGAATTAAGAGATATGTTCAGTGGCCAGAGATGAAGTGTTATATAGAGAATTATGTCAAACAGTGTGATAGTTGCCACACCTTACCACATACCCGTATGCCATTAGAGCTTACAAAAATACATAAGCATGTATTTGAACGTTGTGCCACGGATATTATCGGGCCTCTACCGTTGAGCAACAATTCGAACAAATTTGTGTTGACATTCCATGACGAGTTGACCAAATTTGTAACTGCAATTCCGATAGCCAGACAAGATTCTGATACAGTGGCTCGAGCATTAGTCTTAGAAGTAATCTTATGATTTGGATCGCCAAGTCTTTTACTTTCGGATAATGGTTCCTGCTTTATCAGCGAAACAATGCAGAAAGTATGTAAATTATTAAAGATAAATAAAATCCAGACATTGGCATAAAGACCACAATCAAATTTCATTGAACGGGCACACTGTAGTCTTTCAGAGTATTTGAGGCATTATATTGACAAGAATCAAAGCACATGGGATGATTGGTTACCTTATTTTGTATTTGTATATAACACTAGTATTCACAATGCAATAGGGTACACGCCATATGATCTAATGTTTGGTAGAATATCAAATATACCAGGGGTATTGCAAAGTGATCCAAAAGAAGTTCACTATTCATATGATGAGTACGCAGATGAGCTAAAAGCTATCCTACAAACACTACACAAACAGGGTAGAGAGACCAATCAGGGACAGAAAGAGAAAAACAAAGAATATTACGATAAGACACAAAATCCACGAGAATTTAAAATCGGGAACAATGTTTTGCTAAAAGACGAATATGTTCGCAGAGGTAGGTCTCAGAAGCTTGACAGTGGTTATAGGGGACCTTTTGTTGTCATTGGAAAACGAGTGTCACGATCCAACTAGGACATTATAAACGATTCACAGTTCATGCCAATTGATTAAAGCCATATGATTGACTGAATTACGAAATAATTCAGTCAGTAGTGAAACACACCTTAAAAATGCAGTAAAGTAAGTTACCGTATGTTTAAATTGGATAGGAAACAGAGAAAGTCGCATTAGAAACACATAAATACAATGCACATGGTCGTTCGTTTTGTAAACACCGCACCACGTGGAGTCACGGCGTGGTCAAACACATGGTCGCCCACACACGCCTGATAAGCTGCTACTACAAGATGGCCACCAGTTATCTCGGTAGGGCGGGGGGCAATGCCACTCGCCCACGCGCAAGATAACGCAGGCGAGGCGAGCCCAGCTGATAGCGCGTCTCTTTAAGCTCACCCACATGCGTGAGGCATTTAACTCACAGCGGAGAACAATCGATTGTGACCTTATGACGTACAATTTTGCATTTATAATTAAAATTACGCACTTTTTTTTACAGATTGGAACAGTACACTTAACTAAACTTTTATTTTGCTTTTCAGATGGAACTACTGTACGGTCTTCTGTTATTAATTCACGCCAGCTTAGCTACACAAGATTTCATGGTCGAAAAATTCAGTTCCAGTCCAGGCTTAAATTTTGATCACGTAACCGTTGCACAAATTTATTCTTTGACCTGGAGGGTAGCCGCTTATGTGAATCTGAAGGAGTTAGATGACTCTTCTGAAAACTTAGCAAAATTTCGCATTTCGATCAATCGCTTTTTGCAAAAACAAATTAATTGAACTGAATGTAACAAACCACGTATGCAATGAGATGTCTCAAGAAATATTCTGGCATATTAACAAATTAAAACAGTCACAAAATTTAATTGGACAAATTACGAAACATGGCTCAGCTCGAAGGAAGCGTGCTGTTTTTGGATTCGTAGGCCAAAGTTCCAAATTGTTATTTGGCACTTTAGATATGGCAGACGCAGATTATCTAAGATAGATATCCTTGATAAAGAGCAACGTAATTTATTGAAATTGTCTAAAGAACAACTAACTGTAGTAAAGAAATCTTTGACTGAAACTAACTATACATTATCCAGTGTGAACCGAAATCAGGTTTCGGGGATGAAGAAAATACAAAGTTATGTACAAGAATTTGCAAATCATACAGATCGTTCCATTCGAAAATTAGCTATAATCACTGCTACCAATGAACATTTTATAAGATCCTTGTCTATTATATTTGATTGCAAAGACAGTATGAATTAGTTGTCTCAGCAATGGTAAACGCTCAGTATGGAATTCTACAATCCCTTATCATTAATCCATCCCAAGTTTTCAGTTACTTAACGCTAATTAGAGATGATATTAAGGACAAACGATTCCCAGTTCCGCTTTCCGAGGAAAACGGTTATCTTCTATTAAAACTGATCAGTTTGGACGTCTTCTTATCGCAAAATATTTTTACGTATGTTCTCAATATTCCTCTTTCAAATAACAATCAATTTAATATTTACAGAATTCTTCCATTGTCTACAGCCATTGGTAATAATTATAATTATTTGTTCATCCTGCCAGAAAAAGATACTCTGATTATTGATGAGTATCGCAGATTGTATGCTAAAGTAAATCATCATGAACTCCAATGTAAGCAGTTAACATCTGATCTTAGTATTTGTAAACAAAACTTTGTGCTGTCTGCTTCCTATGACAATGCTCCGTGTGAGGTAAAATTGTTACAGCCAGTAAGATCAATCCCAAGTGATTGTACCAGAAAAATAGTCTCTTTAAATGAAAGTCTGTTTACTAAATTAAATAACAACGAATGGTTGTTTGTTGCACCTAAAGACGAAGGTATAACTATCTTATTTGGTGAAAATCAGCCCACGGATACCATTTTCAAAGGAACAGGCAAATTAAAGTTCTTTCAAAGATATCGTGGTTATGGAGCGAATATGCTGATTGAATCACAGCAAACGATAAGAACGAATGTTACAAGTCCAGATATTATACCTCATTTGAATCTAGAAGTTGATTGTTGTATCATAAACGAAGAGAAACGTAATATTTCAGAATTAAAATTGAATTTACCAATGGAAAAAAATTGTTAAAAATCTTGATGTTTTGAAGGTTACAGGACTAAAAATCGAACAACTCCAAAATGAAATTGAACAACAAGAGAAAAACGCTTTAACAAATTATTCATTGTCTCATTATTCGATGCTATCCTATGTCTGTTTAATTCTTATTTTTTGCATCATCATATTTTGCCTATGTAAACATTGTAGCTGTCTAAGAAATTGTTTTGAGTATTTTTGGCGTAATACTGCAGGTGAATTTTGTAATCAGATTTGTCTGAAAACCACTATTGTAAACCAGTCTACTGGTACTGAATTATCTCGTATAAGAGGGAGACGACCTATTCACATCAACCGAGACATTAACAATGAACTCAATGATGAGGATGTTGTAGTATTTGAGAGACCTCATTCTTCTACTGGACACCGACAATCTTTCGATCCAGATCATGATCAATTATCTGTTATCTCTCTACATGATCGGAGATAAAAGAAATTTTGATAAGTTTATATATGTATTATTTCAATTGTGTTTTATTTTGAAATTTTTTTATATGTGTAATGTGCTTAAGCAGAATTAAGGTTGAATTCAATGTAGTACTTAAGACATTATATCCTAATAACTATAGATTACAGCAAGTAGAATTAGAAATGTGCAAATAGTCGATTAAATTTATTTGTGCAGTCAATTCGAGACAAATTATATAATCAACAATTCATGTAGCAGTTTTTTTAGGAAATGTAACCTAGAAGCTTAATATGATAACAAATAGAAGTAGAAAGATGCAAGAATGTATCAAGTCAAATATCTAATCATTTCAAGACACGTCTATTTAATCAACATTTATTGTATATTTTTGTTTAAGCATTTGAGTCCAGATTTTGCAGACTACCAGGTAAGAGTCTTACCTAGGCTAAAGCCCTGGGTTCGACTCTTCCCTAAGGGGGAAGGTGTAGTATATTGCGGGATTTTAGTTATAGTATATTGCAATTTTTACTCGGGATAATTTTTCTCAAGCTGCAGCTATGTAATTTAATTCCACCCAACGAAGCAGAGCTCAAGGTTGGGCAAAGTCACTTCCCGTGGGAAGCAGTCCCCCTACCTACCCTAGGGATAGTGCAGTTCTTGCTTGAATAAAGCCCTGCACATTTGTCACACCTGGCAGGAAAGTTGCAGTAATTTGCAGTGTGTCCATGCCGTTGGCATTTTATGCATTGAGGAAGGCCGTTTAGGTTTCTGTAGCTTTCTATTTTGACTCTTGTATAAATAAATTTCTCTCATGTAATGAAATAGAAGTCGATACGATCTGTGAAATCATATGGATTAAAATCAAAGTTGCTGGGTCAAAACTCATCATAGGCGCCTTCTACCGTCCACCCGATTCCGACATAGCTATCGCCGAGGAGTTAAGAAATAGTGTAAACAGTATAGCTAGCCGTTTTCAGGATCATGCTATGATTCTAGGAGGCGACTTCAATCTGCCTTATATTGACTGGCGTAATTACTTTCACATTAGAGGTAGCAGGAATAAGGCAGCTTCTGAAGTAATTCTCGAATTGTTCTCAAATAATCATCTCGAGCAGCTAGTTAATGAACTTACACGGTGTCATAACGGTAGCGAAAATATTTTAGATCTGCTGGTTACCAAAAGGCCATAATTATTCACCGAAATTTCGACGACCACAGGTATAAGCGATCACAAAGCGGTAATTGCAACTATCAGACTAATGACCAATCGAAAAAGGAGAAAACGGCGGATTGTATACAAATTCAGGAAGGCCTCTAAGGAGTGTTTTAGAACCTACATGAGGAATAATTACCATAACTTCAAGTCAAAAATGACACCGTTGAAGAGATGTGGCATCGATTTATGCGAATAGTCAGGGAAGGTATGGATATACATATACCGAAGCGGATAATAAATGAGGAGGATGATCCACCGTGGTACACATGCGAAGTCAAAAGATTACTCAAAAAACAAAGGAGCATACACGCACGCTCAGGAAGGAAGGGGTGTCGCAGTGATTTAGAAACCTTAGCTGAGTTAAGAGGACGTATTAAGAATGTAATGCGTGAGGCCTTCAACGATTTTCATTCCAACTCTCTCTCTTAGAGTCTCACAGAAAACCCAAAGAAATTCTGGTCGTATGTACGAAAAGTCAATTGCACCAATAGCAATATACCAGCACTAATTCGTGAAAGTTCAGAGGTTAATGAAAGCCGCGATAAAGATAACGTACTAAATACTGTATTCAAAAATTCATTTACTGATGAAAATAAGGATAGTGTTCCCGTTTTCCCACGCCGTGTCGAGTTGGTGATGGAATCATTACGGATAGATACTGCAGGTGTCATAAAGCAATTAGAGCTCCTGAAGTGGGGGAAAGCACCGGGCCCAGATGGAATTCCAGTAAGAATATTTTCAGAATATGCGGCGGAAATCGGGCCATTTCTGTCTGATATATTCAGTAAATCATTAGAAGAGCGAAAAATACCTTCAGACTGGAAAATCGCGCAAATAACTCCGATTTTCAAGAAAGGTGATCGAAGTGATCCTGGAAACTATCGTCCAATATCTATGTGTTTGTAGTAGAGTTATGGAGCATATTATATGCTCGAACATTATGAAATTTCTAGACGATAATAATTTGCTTACAACAAATCAACACGGATTTCGGAAGAAAAGATCATGTGAAACACAGCTGGCCCTATTTACACACGACGTAATGAAAGTTATTGATGCAGGTTCACAAGTAGATGCCATTTTTTTTTAGATTTTCAGAAAGCCTTTGACTCTGTGCCACACAACCGCCTTTTAGCGAAGCTACGAGCGTATGGTATATCGGATCAGCTTTGTGAATGGATAAAGGATTTTCTAACTGGTCGGTCGCAGTATGTCGTCGTTGAAGGAGAAAGTTCTACTAGTCTAGATGTTACATCGGGGGTACCTCAAGGAAGTGTAATAGGACCACTTCTTTTTTTAATTTTTATAAACGATCTCGTAGACAAAGTGAAAAGCCTTTTTAGATTGTTTGCTGATGATGCGGTTATTTATAGGGAAGTAAGGAATTTGGCCGATTGCTTAGAAATTCAGCGTGATCTGGATATTATTTTGGCATGGTGCGCTGAGTGGCAACTTACGCTAAATTGTAAAAAGTGCAAGACAATGAGCATAACTAACAAAAAGAATCCAATTGTTCAGAAATATGAGGTAAACAATTCAGTTATTTAGATGGTCGATTCTATGAAATATTTGGGAGTAACAGTACAAAGGAACATGAAATGGGACTTACACATTAATTCGTTGGTAGGTAGAGCTAATTCTAGGCTGCGATTCATAGGTCGAATATTGAAAAATTGTAATGAACAAACAAAGGAGATAGCGTACAAATCTCTTGTGCGTCCACATTTGGACTATTGTTGTGCCATTTGGGATCCGTTTCGTTTGATCGAAAGTATAGAGAAATTACAGAGAAGAGCCGCTCGATTCGTGACCGCTTGCTACAGTCCTTATGAAAGCGTCACAGAACTGATTAGTAGACTAGGCTGGGAGTCTCTGGTAGATAGACGACGCACGA